>CM077247.1:3257500-3577500 GCA_039654775.1 Spinibarbus caldwelli | reverse complement strand
TGTCAGTCATAATCTAATGGACCAATCAGGTGAAGAAGCGCAGTGCCTTCACAGAACTGCTGACACACAGGCCGTTTAGAGACTGCTAATACTCAGAGAAGAGTGAGAGACAGGGAAGCAATAGAACAAGATGACAGTGACTAAGACAAGAAAAGAAATAAGATTGCAAACAAGTGACAAGGAGAGACTGATATAACAAGCGGTTATATTAGTGAGTGTGATGAACAGGAATATCCTGCCTTGTCCCTGTCGGTTTTTCAGCAGAAGGACAGTAATTGTTCTTGGGTTGTACGGGGAAACTCCAGCAGGATTGACCGCTTCTCCTGTGTCATAGTTTTGAAGACAATACTCTTGCTCACTGACAGACCCCATTATCAAATCACTTTGATAGCAGACCATGAGTTGAGTTCCCTATCAAAGCCCTGTCATCTGTCATCTTACAGTAGCTGATGTTCTGCTGGGCTCAGCTGAGAAAGGCCTTTTAGCACATCACAAAGTGGCAAAATTAGGATGAAACTCACCCAAGAGTAAATTTTGTATATAAGCAATCCCAGCAGCTATCTTTAGCTCTTTTCTGAAACCTAGTATAGACACCAAGGCAGCTCACTGTAACTCCTCTACATCTAGAGCCACTTTGTGGTAATAAGTCTGTTTCTTCCGATGTAAAATTGATTTTTTTAAGCATGAAATAAAATTTAAAATGAATCTGGTTTTACTTTGTAGCTTGTTTGAGGATTGTAAAACTTGCCTGTTAACATGATTTCTCTTACCGTTTCAGATACTTGGAAGGAAACCTCCTCACCTCTGTGCCCAAAGAGCTTGCTAATCTGAAACAACTGACACTGCTGTATGTATTTCTTCACTTTTCATTGAATTTATTCATTTGCCACACACTTTTCCTTTAAGGGACCTATTTTTGCATTAAATGTATTAATTTGTATGTTTGTTTTAAGCATACAGTATTATTTTTATTTACGAAGTTGCAGGAATTTTAAAATTTTAGGAAATATGAAGCACCTTATTCATTAAGTGACTTTATATTGTAGCATGTGTACTTAGATGGTAATTATCTGCACATTTTTAAGGTACAAAGCAAAGTTTGGTGCTTTTTATGTGTCTTGGTATAACATTCAACCACTTAAGGAAATGTATACAGTCACCAACATGCCATCCCATAATCCCTCAAACATTATAACTGAATGAGTTTCTGCAAACCACAACTGCCTTATTTATTTATTTATTTTGCATAAATTAAACAGGATATTTTTTGCAGTGTATGGTTTTTATGCATGTTTGAAGTCATGAGTTAATAACCTTTATCTAACCAGGATTAAAGTAACTGCGATTAAAACTCTTTTCTAAGAGTAAACCGGTTTTGGATTGTGAATGCATGTTATAGACGTTTTTCTGAGGGTGTGTAATTGAATCTGCTGTGTGTTTGTGTGTGTTTCCTCTGCAGAGACCTCAGTAATAACAGCATTAGTCTTCTTGCCCCTCTCACCTTCAGCAACATGACGCAGCTCGCCACCCTGTAAGTTAACACCGTAATCCAACAATCAAACACAGTTTCTGTGTCGACATATTTGTTTGTCAGTGCAATAATTTGAACGTGATTACTACTGCCAAAAATTTGGGCAGAAATGTTGATGACTGTTTTACGGTCTTTGTCTCTGTGTCTCACTCACATTCGCTCTCTCTTTCTCTGCAGTATCCTGAGCTATAATCAAATTCGCTGTGTCCCGGTTCATGCATTTGATGGCTTGCGTGCTCTCCGCCTGCTGTAAGACTCCCTTTTTTTTTAGCTGACGAACCAGCGATTTACTGCACAGTCACATCAATCTCTCTCTTTCACACACAAACACTCCCCATGCACCACAACACCTCTGTGAGATCCCAATAACCTGCCTTATGAACTTAACTTCAGGAGATTACTGCCTGAACAAAGCTGCTTTAGAACAGCATGTTCACAGCATAAGCAAGTTCTGAAGGAACAAAGCAGTAGATTTTAAGAACACTTAAAGTCCCATGGGTAGACTTTTTTCTTTTGGTTATATGAAAGTCACATTAAAATGGTCTTGGAAACTTTTTAACATGCCTTCATCATTTATTTTTGTTACTTACCAGACTACTTACAGAGTCAAACTACACTGTAAAAATATTTTTTGAAGTTGTAAATTAAAGCATTAAAGATTACTTCATTTTCATTTTAGGACTTCATTTTACAAAAAAAAAAAAAAAAAATGCTATTTCAGTTTTTCTACTTCAGAATTTTGTTTAATTCATTGTGTTGTTGTTTTTGTAATTGTTTCAATTACAATTTCAATTGTTGGAATGTTTTCAGTGTATGAAAATACATTAAAATATTACTTTTACTATGATAATTTAAAAGTATACTATTCTAAACAAAGTGTAAATGAAGCATGAATCGTTAAAATTTTTATTATGCGAAAATTAGAGTACCATTCAAAAGTTTGGGAAGTTTTTGTGGAAACCATGATGCTTTTTTATGTTTCTTAGAACAGAGAATTTTTTTAAAAAACAGCGTTTATTTGAAATAAATTGAAAGAAGTCTTTTATCATAGTTGACCAATTTAAGAAAAATTTTAATTTCTTTAGAAAAAAAAAATCTTTCATTCTAAACTTTTGAATGGTAATGTCTTTTACTACGTCACTTATGAACAAAATATTTTTTGATTGTGCTATAATTCTGTCAACTTATGATAAAAAATGGATAAAATATTGTATGTGTATTTATGAAACTAGCATATGAAATTAGCCTTAGTAAGACAAAGTTTCTATTGAAAATATAATTTCCATCACAAATTAATTTGGCATTTTGAGGTGTGGTAGAAATTACAAAAAAAAAAAAAAATGTCCATGGATAAAAAAATTTCAGATGCATATATATTCACTCTTGCAAGTTATTAGGAGACAAATATATTAGTGAGTTTGAAATGTGTGACTGGAGTTGAAGAAACACCCTGAGATGTCTGTCTGCATTAAGCTGGATGTTGTGCTCTGCGGCTCTGGGCAGGATAGGTTATCAACACCCTATGTGCACAGATATGTTAAACAGACCAAAGGACGCCCACCTTATTCCGGCCCTTTTAAGCTTAGTCTGCCAGGCAGTCATCATTGTCACTTTTTAATTTCCCAGAATGCCCCAGGGCCACTGCTGACGTGGCCTCAAGGGCCGTAGCTGTCCAATCAAGTTCTCAGGTTGCGGTCTGAGTGTATATGTGTGGGCCGTAATAGAACAGGAAAAATTATTAAACAGAACCGACACAGCATACAATGAAATCTCAATGCAAATCTGCCGTTCCCACAGGTGTCTCACAAAACAGCAGCAATTTTCTATAATCCACACTAAATGCTGTGAATGACCGACCCTTTTTTTCTCTATCTCCGTTTATAGTGTGCAAAACAATGGAACCAACTCCCAGAGCTCCATGCTTTTTTTTTTTCATTTCCTTTTCATTCTTCTCTTTCAGAACCCTCCACGGAAATGACCTTTCAACTATTCCGGAGGGAGCCTTCAGCCACTTGACATCTCTGTCTCATCTGTAAGTGTGTGTGTGTGTCAGTGTTAAAGCGTGCTCTCGCTGCCTCTATTAATGATGGACTCCCAGTCTCAGCCTTAGAGACCAACTCAGGTCTTTAGACTCGATGTAAGTTTTACCTTATTACCGGGTGCAACCTAGAGAGAGTGCAGCCTTGTTCTCCGTGCTCAGAGATGGAGCCCCACAGGAAATCTTTGTAAAATTTTATTACAGCTAAAAGGCATCTATTATGGAGGCTTATGGCCGTGCTGTGTTTTTGCTCTCTGGTTGTAGTTCCTTTGCCGGTTTGGAGCGGGGCTACTGTAGCTCCTTGTTTCCTCATTGAAAAGAACTGTCAGAAAAAAAAATCCCCATTGAGGAATAAAGGGCCTGTTGAATTGAAGGAAGTGCAGTTGGGATGTCTGTAGTAACCGAAGAAGTTGGCTTTGTAATGAAGAGTTGTATTCACAAGGAAAAATCCACTAGACCAATGACTAATGCTGATATTCCAAATGTATTTATCCTTTCAAACAAAGTTTAACACCTGGTTCCTATCATCCAGGGCTCTAGGTGCGAACCCCCTGTACTGTGACTGTGAGCTGCGCTGGTTGTCTCAGTGGGTGAAGGCTGGGTTTAAAGAGCCTGGCATCGCCCGCTGCACTGGACCACCCGACATGGCCGACCGACTGCTGCTTACCACCCCTCTCAGTCAATTCCAGTGCAAGGGTGAGTCTGTCTTCTTTTCTGCTGGTTAACACCTCTGCTCCAGACACATTGAGCCAGGGTGTTTGTATGGCAAACGCAGATTTAAATTTGGTCTGCGTCATGTCCTGATTCAATTTCCACTCTCTTTCTCTCCCTAAATAATATCCTGTCCTTTTTCTGTAGTTTCTATCAGTAAAAAGTCTCCAAAAAGGAAAGTTTCCAAAAAGCAAGCATACAAAAAAAGGTACAAAGCTGTCACTGGGGCAGTATCCTAAGGTACAAAAGCTAAAAGGTACATCTTTGTACCTTATTTACCCCTAAATGGTACATATTGGTACCTTTTGAAAGGGTACCACACAAGTTTAGCACATTTTTTCTGAGAGTTTGTAAGTTAGGCATTTACAATGCCATTGTTTTCTTAATAAATTATATTTTAGAATGAAACAAGATATTTGAGGAGAAAAGCTGTAGGATATGACTTAATAATAATAATAATAATAATAATTCCTTACATTTATATAGCACTTTTCTGTGCACTCAAAGCGCTTTACATTAGGGCTGCCACTAACGACTATTTTTATTTTGATTAATCTATCGACTAATTTATCGATTAGTCAATTAATCTAAACGATTAATTTCCCGCAAAAAAAAAAAAAAAAATGTACTTAAGAATATTTTATTAAACCAAATGAAATCCAAATTTCTATGAAATCCTTTTTTAAAGCAAAAGTAAAGTGCAACATAGAGTGCAAGAAGCAAGTGTCCATCTCATATTCCAAATCACTGAAATCAAAGTTCAGTATTATAGTGCAAGAATGACAACATATCCACGTGTTCTAGTCTAATAATAATAAATTATAATCAAAAAACACTTCTTAAAGGAGTATTTACCAGAAATATTATTTACCAGAATTTATTTAGGTGAAAAATGTAAATGTGCAGTATTTCTCAAAAAAAATAAAATAAATAAATAAATAAATTTTAATATAAAATCAATTAATTGGAGATGCTTTTGATTATTAAAATTTAATGGAACCATTAAAATGGAATCCAGAAAATAATGGAAAACAGAATTTGGTACAGATAAAACTGTAAAACTCAATTAATTAGACACCCTTTTTGATTAATAAAATTTAATTTAACCATTAAAACAGAGTATAGAAAAATGAAAATGGAAAAAACTAAATTTGGAAGTAAAACAGATTTCATAGGGCCCTATAATTATAATACATTTTTTTTGTCATAATAAAAATAGATGTAAGTGAACAATAGCTTTTAAAATGACTTAAAATACATATATAATAGTAATAATGCAATAACAATTAGTTCAAATAAAGTATCAAAAGCAAGAAATCATATGGTTTTATTGAACAAAACTGTTAAAATACATAATGTATTATAAACAATAGAGCTAATGTAGATTACGCATTACAACAAAAGCCTGCAGGGGGCGCAGACGGCCTGATGATTGTTTTTACACATTACTGTGCGATCTAATCCTTGTTTAATATTGACCAAGCACCATTTAATTCAAATGTCCACTTAATCTTTAATATTTGTCCATTTCTTTAGGACAGAAATGCTATAGCCACTGTAATTAAATGAATATGCGGACATCAAAACGTGTAAACTCAGAGTGAGGTTTTGAGCTTTTATTTTGAAATCGCAATGTATTCTCCTGTGTTTGTGTATGTGTAGATTTATAAATGATTTACCTTACAAATCTGATGAAATGGAACACGTTGCGTTCCCAGGTGGAAAATAGTCTAATAATGTGTTTATGGATTCTCATCCGTGAAATGCGCCACTTCCGGTATTTTGCCGGTTAGTCGACACGAGCAAAATGAAGTCGACGATTTTTAAAAATCGACTAGTCGACTAAAATCGACGAATCGCGACAGCTCTACTTTACATAGAAGGGGGTATCTCCTCATCCACCACCAGTGTGCAGCATCCACCTGGATGATGCGACGGCAGCCGTATTGCGCCAGAACGCACACCACACACCAGCTTATTGGTGGAGAGGAGAAGGAGTAATGAAGCCAATCAGTATATGGGGATGGTTAGGAGGCCATGATGGTCAGAGGCCAATGGGTGAATTTGGCCAATTACACGCCTACCCCGACTTATTCGATCAGAATTGGTTGAATCATGAAAAGTGGACATTACGTACCAGAATGGAGTCAGGTTGAAAGAGACGGTTTGAAAAATAAGATGTGATATTATCCAAAAAGAGCAATGTTGTTATCATTAACTACAGCTTGAAACTGTTAAAAATAGTTTAAATTATCAGTTAAGTTATAAGTTTTCCGTTATTTTCATTAACTAAAATTAAATAAAATATTAATATTAGATGAAAAACACTTTAAGAAAAAGAATTAAAAATGTTGCCTTCAACTGAAAAAAAAAAGTTTAATTACTAAAAACCAGAAACTGAAATAAAATAAAGCCAAAAAGAAATGTATAAGAAAATCTAATAAAATGACAAAAGCACTTAACAAAATTATTACAACTTAAACTAAAATTAAATGAAAACTGGACAATAAAAGCTAATTCAATGCATACTATAACAGTATGAATGCATACTATAACAGTACTCCAAAAATGCAAAAATAACAGTTTCAGGGGCAGAGACAAGTTCATATATTTTGGTAAATGGTTTTATTTTGTCTAGTAATAATATGCACAGATAAATTGCTTCGCAAGTAAATATGGCCAGGTTTATTTCGTGGTGACTTTAATATCACCTCCATTCCCTTTTATTTCTTGTTCTAGTCCACACATTTGTACTTCACGTTTTGTGTTGTGTATGTTTCAGGTCCAGCAGATTTGAATCTGATGTCCAAGTGCGCCCCCTGTCTGGCGACTCCCTGTCAGAACAACGGCACATGTGTGAGTGATGTCATGGGCTCCTACCACTGCACCTGCCCTTTTGGCTACAAGGTGAGTGAACATCCACTGCACCACATACAGTGCATCATCTTTCCTGTCCTCCTGCACACATGTACAGAATATTCCTGAGTTATGTGCATCATTACATGCAAGAGAGCCTCATCATCCATCTTCCCGAGCTGAACTCATTGTATCTGAAGTTTCTTGATTAGTTCATTTTGTACTCAGGCATGCGTTGTTTGTGTAGTGGAGACATACTCAGTGGTGCGACCTTGGCGGTGGGGTCTTGGGCTGTTGGCAAATGCATTGCAAGAGATGTGAAGAATGTGAGCTGATCTTCGAAGGCAATTTATTCAGAGACAAGCAGCTATGAGAAATGATAAGTGTGACCAGGCGAGAGCATACAAAAATGTAAATTATGCAGCATCAATAGCAGTTCACTTCCGTGAGTTAGAACAGATTGCTTTTATAAACATAAACCAAACTTTAGACCATCATTTCAAGTAGGCTGTGTTGCAGATTGCTGATCCACATCCTAAAACTCAAGCAAACCAAAGTTTGACATCAGACAGACTCGGTTTTACACAAAAAGTGCTTTACGAGTGTGTGTGTGTGTGTGTGTGCGTGCGTGCGTGCGTGCGTGCGTGTGTGTGTGTGTGTGTGTGTGTCCTGGATGCAGAGTGCAATCATTACCCTTTTGTTTGATTATGGCATTCCTGTCAGTGTTGTTCTGTTGAAGAACAGATAAGAGCTTAACCCTTCGCCTTCTACAAGACAGAACCAATGGGCTGTCTTTTAATTAAAACCACAGCTCTCAAGGTCAGTTGCAGGTGTGCATCTGTCCTCGAAGTAAGTGAAGATTAATTAGAATGTCCAAGAGTACTGAATTAAGTCAAACATGGAATGAGAAAAAAAAGAAAAAAACAGAGGGTCTGAGAGAAAGAAAACAGAGGCATATGGTCCCTTTGAGAAGAGCAGAGGAAACAGGCATATCAGTGGCAAAAGCCTTTGTCTGAAATTGAAATGGAGAGTGTTAGTCACGGAGTTACAGCCCTGGAGTGTAAAAGGATCAGGACACGACGTACATCTTCCATAAACCATGATATTAAACTAAACTCAGCTCTGGGCCTGGATATAGAAGTAGTAAACAAACAAGTTTTTTACATTTGCTGAGGAAAATGTGAGTGGTGCTTGTCTGTGCAAAACTAGCTACCACAATGCTGCAGGATAGGCTATGCAGTCAATATGTTCTGAGTGTTTTTATGATGTTGCTGTGTGGTTGCTAGGGTGTTCTGGATGGTAGTTAAAGGTTAAGGGATTAAAACAGATTCCTAATTATAAGTATGAGCAACAATAATAACCATAGAAAGCACCGCTAATCATTGCCTTTAATGTCCACTCCTTAACCCTGTTTGAAAGGTAAATTGCGGTTAACATTTAAGTTGACATTTTACTCAGAACTCATTATGTAATTCTGTAGATGATGGATTTTTATTCCTTTAACTTCTTCACCTTTGAAAGTATCCATCTGATTGTGGCCTTTGTCCCAGTATGTAGGGTTAGACATGTTAAAACCCAAGCTCTTTCTTTTTTTCATCCATGCTCACAAGCTTTTTTTTTTTGTTCCTCAGGGTCGTAACTGTGAGATCCCCATTAACGCCTGCATCAGCCTGCCATGTGTTAATGGAGGCACGTGCCACCTCACACCCGGACTGGATGGGCACTACAGGTACATCCATACTTGTACAAATGATATTCTGTCAGCCATTGAAAAGCTGTGAAATTGTTGGACCCAAGGCTTGACATGTTGAGTGTTGGTGCTCATGCTGGCAACATAAGTCTGAATGTAGCCTGCACAGTGTTTCCGCTGTCGCTATGAATATAAGTGTCAAAAAGGATATAAATAAGATTTAAAATCTGAAATAATTTGTTAAAATGCACATCTGGACAAAATCTGTGTATTAAAAATTCAAAGCTCGTAACACCCATGGACATTTGAAAGAAGCAAGAGACAGGCAGATTGTTGTAATGGCACAATAAATGTCCCTTGTGTCCTGTAAATCACCCAGCAACTTTGGTAATGTCACGTTAGGCCTCTATTCAATTTTTGTAGGGCAGCCACTTCACATCCAGCAGAAACAGAGTTGCACAATGACTTTACAAAAAACAGCAAATGAGCCCAGAGATTTTGTGTTTTATGTGTCTGGAGGTGGAATATATCGGTTGCTGGCGTAGCTCCTGAGAGTTGGCAGCCAGAGGGCAGGGACTGGGTGGAAGGGTACAGACGGGTGTGGGTTCTGCTAAACAGTGAGATAAGTTTTACTGCTATTGCTCAACAAGTCACCATGGAGATGGAGGTTTATCAAACATTGAGCCTCAGTCACTTATTCATCTGACCTAAAAGACTAACGGATAGCAACAGAAAGGCAAAACAACAGAGAAAAATACAAATATTAGGGGCTGCTTGGAATTTCAGCAGGTAATTTACAGTGGTGTAACTGAAACCAGCTCATTTCAGTCGCAGTGAAGACTGAGACCAGAACAGGGTCTGAGTCAAGAGCAATACCAGAAAAAATCTAGCCTGAGTCAAGACCAAGATTACAAGAGGGTTGAGTCTGATTCAGTACCAAGACCAGAAGAGGGTCGAGTCTGAGTCAAGACCAAGATCACAAGAAGGTTGAGTCTGATTCAAGACTGAGACCAGAAGAGGGTCGAGTCTGAGTCAAGACCAAGATCACAAGAGGGTTGAGTCTGATTCAAGACTGAGACCAGAAGAGGGTCGAATCTGAGTCAAGACCAAGATCACAAGACGGTTGAGTCTGATTTAAGACTGAGACCAGAAGAGGGTCGAGTCTGAGTCAAGATCAAGATCACAAGAGGGTTGAGTCTGATTCAAGACTGAGACCAGAAGAGGGTCGAGTCTGAGTCAAGACCAAGATCACAAGAGGGTTGAGTCTGATTCAAGACTTAGGCCAGAAGAGGGTCGAGTCTGAAAGACTTAGACCAGAAGAGGGTCGAGTCTGAAAGACTTAGACCAGAAGAGGGTCGAGTCTGAGTCAAGACCAAGATCACAAGAGGGTTGAGTCTGATTCAAGACTTAGACCAGAAGAGGGTCGAGTCTGAAAGACTTAGACCAGAAGAGGGTCGAGTCTGAGTCAAGACCAAGATCACAAGAGGGTTGAGTCTGATTCAAGACTGAGACCAGAAGAGGGTCGAGTCTGAGTCAAGACCAAGATCACAAGAGGGTTGAGTCTGATTCAAGACTGAGACCAGAAGAGGGTCGAGTCTGAGTCAAGACCAAGATCACAAGAGGGTTGATTCTGATTCACTACCAAGACCAGAAGAGGGTCGAGTCTGAGTCAAGACCAAGATCACAAGAGGGTTGAGTCTGATTTAAGACTGAGACCAGAAGAGGGCTGAGTCTGAGTCAAGACCAAAATCACAAGAGGGTTGAGTCTGATTTAAGACTGAGACCAGAAGAGGGTCGAGTCTGAGTCACAAGTGAAACCAGAAGAGATTGAGTCTGAGTGAAGACTGAGATCAGAAATGGGTTGAGTCTGAGTCAAGATCAAGACCAGAATTCATTGAGTCTGAGTCAAGACCAAGACCAGAAGAGGGTTGAGTCTGAGTCAAGACTGAGATCAAAAAATGGTCGAGTCTTATTCAAGACTGAGATCAGAAGAGGGTTAAGTCTAAGTCCAGACTGAGACCAGAAGAGGATCAAGTTCAATTTAAGACTGAGATTAGAAGAGAGTCAAGCCTGAGTCAAGACCGAGACCAGAAGCGGGCTGATTCAGATTCAAGACTAAGACGAGAAAAGGGTTGAGTCTGAATCAAGACAGAGTCCTCATGTTCCCAGCAAGACAAGATCAATACAAAGAATATATGGTTTTGAACTCAGACTCGAGGACCAAGACCATCAAAATATGGTCTTAGACTCATATTCAAGGACCAAGAGACCAAGATCATCAAAATATGGTCTTAGACTCATATTCGAGGACCCAGACCATGAAAATATGGGCTTGGTTTCGAGGACCAAGATAGTCAGGAACTTTGACTCAGACTCAAAAGAGCTGGTTTTTCCACCACCTACTCGCCATCATATTGCTTGTTGTTGGTGTAACAAAAGGGGATGTTTAGCAGAACATTCAGGCTGCTCTTTTCCTTCAAGAAAGTGGATAATGGTCAAGCTTAGATAGCTCAGAAAAGAACAATCCATGCCATAAAATTGAGTCCAGATTTAAATCCTGGTATTCTTAATAAACAAGAACTCAGAGTGTTATAAATAAATATCTTGTTTTGTGTTCATGCCAGCATTATCATTTGTGGCTAAACTATCACTGCAATGTGTTCAGTGTGTGTTAAAACCAAACCTCAGTGTTCGGTTTGGCTGTGAGCAGAGCACTAATGAAGGATGTTGGGTTGACATTTAAAGACCAAACAATGAGACATAAATGGCAACAAATGACACTGTTCGGGCTGCAAACTTGAAAAAATCACTCTGGCAGTATCAGGGTGTCACCCAACAGAGCTAAATCACTGAAACCCATGTGTTTCCTTTTGTTCTAACATTTGAAGTATTGATCATTGTCCTGTGCCTTCCCATTCCTCTAGCTGCGTGTGTCCGCCTGGGTACGAGGGCCAGCAGTGTGAGCTGAATCCTGATGACTGTGAAGACAACGACTGTGAGAATAACTCCACCTGTGTGGACGGCATCAACAACTACACCTGCATCTGCCCTCCTAACTACAGAGGTATCAGTTAAACCCCATTAAACCAGACTTCAAACGCATCCAGACTGTTTCAGACTCTTTGTTACCATTTTCTTAGTCATATTGCCCTATTTGTCTGTCTCAGTCTTACCACAATGAGGCCATTTCACTGGCAAGACTGTGCCAATTGCATTTATATCCTCCAGCCACAACTGAGGTGGCTAAGAAAACATTAAGAAACCAAAATAACATACATGTTAAGACTGGTAGTGGGCAGTTTTGCTAAACAAACCAGCTTTTGACAGAAGTCCTGACTCGGCAGATTTAAAGTTCAGCTGTTGTTAAAACTGTCTGTTCATTTCCACTTCAGATCTGCTAAGTGCCGTCCAGTGGCACCACTGGTCTTGTTCTTTTTTCTTTTCCTCAAAATAGGAAGTGCAACTGCTCCTAGCAGGCCCTGTCATTATAACGGCTGCATTCCTCTTTGCCACCTCCCTTGGAGCGGGTGCAGTTGGTGTAGAGAGTGTGTGCTTGCTGCGGTATAAGCCTGGCCACATCCTTAAGCTCGTAGGGCACACACAGCTGTCCAGTTAAAGAGCATAGTCTTAAAAACTGAGTTTTAAACCAAGTAAGAGAAAAATATTATTGCTCAGAGATTGATCTTAATGGTGTTCTCAGTTACGTTTCATTAAAGTATCAACTTTGGCTCAAAAAGAGAAATTAAAATAGGAATAGAAAGTAGAGATGTTTTTTTACTGAAGTCTCCATTTGCTGAGATATTTCACAGGAATTTCATTTTGTGATTTTTCTTGCATGCAGGAAGTATGCAGTGCTCATCTTATTCTCTCCATTTCACTGTCATCTGTACCAGACACTCAACTCAGAATATACTTTTCATTAGTTTTAAAGTATGTAATTATGTGGGTGAAATGAAAGGGGAGAAGGAAGGTTTGAAGATTTAATATACTGATGTTTTCTCATTTTAACATTATGTCCATGGGCATTGTGGGCCTTGTATTGTTATATTTTACAGTTGTATTGGGACGTATACTACTGTTCAAAAGTTTAGGGTTGGTAAGATTTTTTTTTTTCTTTTTGAAAGAAATGAATACACTACTGCTAAAAGTTTGAGGTCTGTAAGATTTTTTTTTTCTTTTTGATAGAAATTAATACTTTTATTCAGCAAGGATGCATAAAATTGGTCAAAAGTAACAGTGAAGACATTTATAATGTTGCAAAAGATTTCTATTTCAAATAAATGGGTTTTTTTTGTTGTTTTTTTGTTTTTTTGTTTTTTTTTTAGCATATTAGAATGATTTCTAAAGGATAATGTGACACTGAAGACTGAAGGAATGGCTGCTGAAAATTCAGCTTTGCCATCACAGAAATAAATTACATTTTAATATGTACTGTATTCAAATAGAAATGTTTTGTTGTTTTAATTATTTGTATTAATATTTCACAACATTGCCATTTTACATTATTTTTGATCAAATTAATGCAGTGTCCTTTTAAAAGCATTAAAAAATCATGCAAACCTCAAACTTTTGAACATCAGTGTAAGTTAACATATATAAATATGTTCCAAAATGTCATTGTACACTCAAAAAAAGGCAAAGCAATTTGGTGTTTCAATCACACTTTGCCAAAGGTGAAGTCTTTTAAAGATTCATTCCTTCTCCATTTTCATTGTATTTCCATATCTCAGTTTGTATTTTAAAAACTGAGGACTGTTCTGCATTAACGTCAGTCAGTACAAATCTTACCACCAACATCCAGCTTTGATTTAAGAACTCACAGCGTGAGCTCTTTGCCAGACTCCAGCCTGTGAGGTGCATGCAGGAAACATCAGCTGTAGACACGGACTGCACTGATTCCCTGAAGAACACACACAGTTGCTGCAGAAAGGGTCTAGAGGAAATTGGCCTGGCAGCAGACCACCTAAACCCCGTCTCGAGGGCCAGAGCACAGAGAGGGTACATCTGTTTCTGAGCTGCTGCTGTGCCATGCAACTAGCAACACCAGCGCAAGTGTGCTGGATAGGAAATGCTTGGAATCTGGGTGAACGAGTGCAGAGATGTGGAGGTTGGATTAGACCCAGTATGGCCTGTTGCAGGGCCGGACGTCCTACAGCAGGTGGACTGGAACAGGGAACGTATTGAAGGTTCTGGTTGGCAGTGATTTAGTGCCTTCGAATGGACCCTGCTGAGCTGTGTGCTCGAGAAAGACTTTGCCATCACACAAAGATGTTTTCAGTTGAGCCTGGAGGAGAAAAAGCCTCACACAGTCTAAATGCTGGCAGATGGTGTGAGGGGCAAAAACACCTCGAGGAGGGTCGTGACATACATGCTGTATATTCAGTCAAAGAGTTCCTTTAGCCGCACAGCTGTGAGCTTCACCCTTAGACAGCAGAGGCCTTGAGTGTTTCAGTATGTGATAAACCTCCGGACGCTGGGAGAGGGCAACTGTTAGAGTCATTTGTTGCTTTTCTTTGTGTGTCTCTTAGGTGATCTGTGTGAGGAGGTGATTGACCCCTGTCTGCCTGGGTTTGACCTCTGCCAACACGACTCCAAGTGTGTTCCCCTCAGTAAGGGCTACAGGTGAGTGTGTGAGCTCCTCTGGTCAGAACTTCACAGGAAAGACAACATGACCTGCCTCTGCTGCCTGTAATAGAGTGCAACAGTCAAGTTCCACAAGTAAATACTCCATTCATTTTCTCCATGTGGAAGGTGATTTTTAACAATAACTGATAAAAGATTAAAGACAGACCTGTTGTGAGCTCTGAGAATGTTAATCGATTGTATAGTTTTCTTCAATCCAACTGTTGGCATTCATTTAACTTACTTTTAAAATAATCATGTTTAATAGTGGAATTTGTAATGAAAAACTACATTACCCATGATGATGTACAGAAAATTCCACCAGTCACAGGGTTGCAGTGAGGAAAGCTAGCCAAAAGAGATCTTTAGCTTCACCCACTTCCATTAAGCACTGCGAATGAGATATTCAAGTCTCCCTACGTTCTCAAAATAAATATTTGTGTGTACATATGTCATACATATATATGTATGTATGTATAGTTTACAAAAACCTCAAATATATCATTTCTATACCATTGTTTTGAATCATTTGGCAATGCTTCATGTGACTGCAGTTCTTTCGCTCACTAAAACTGGAAAGTACATAGTCCGGTAACTTTGTATTTCGTCCAATGTTCATATACGTTTTTGCTTGGTTTGGTTCACGGCTTATAACACTTGAACAAAGACTTTTTTTAAAATGCTTATGGAAATTGATGGGAAAAAAATACTTTCGGATCCAGTGTTGCTGAAAAAGTGGGTGGGCACTAATGCACTCTATGGTATGAAGTCTCATTATCACTACCAAGTTAATTACATCCCGTTTTTTTAAGTCATTTTTTAGCATCTAATCTGTTGTTGTGTTGGGTTTTTTTCAGGTGTGAATGTTTGCCTGGTTATGTTGGCCAGCACTGTGAGCAGGATTACAACGACTGTCTGGAAAACAAATGCCAGCATGGAGCAGAGTGTAATGACGCCATCAACGGATACACGTGTGTGTGCAAGGAGGGGTTCAGGTGAGACTTGTGCATTGTTCACACTCGCACACGTGCATTTACTTATTTAATTAAGGACACGACATAGAATTCTGTTGTTTCTGTTGTAAGTTAAACTAGTGAAGACTAATCCGAACCTAAACCATATTTCTACTCTTAAAGGAAAAACTGCATTTTGAGAAAAAAATTATATATATTTATTTTATTTATGAATCATTTAGAATTAGTATTATATTTAATAACAATAATATTATCTTAATTTTTTAAATAATATTTTTATATATTAAATATATAAAATATATTATTTTTTCCTCTTCACAATTATGTCTGCTAAAGTAAAAGTAGGTTAGAAATCACCCAGAAAGCATGCACATACTTTTCTGATAACTAGGATACTTGCACACCTGTGTTCATTATGATTATGAAAGGCTTGATAAATGATGCAAACATATACACGTTTACACACACACCAAGCTTCTTTTGGTCCTTTGTTATATGATAGTGTGTAGTTAAATCTGACATGCACAGACAATGAATATCCATATGGCTAATTATAACACTAGCATGTGTGCGTGCATGTGTGGCATTGCACAGAAGAACAATAGCTCTCTCCCCAGCATCCCTCACTCCACTACGGCTACTAATTAAGGGCCTGATGGTGTCTTGAGCCCCGCATTAATCTGGCTTACCACCCATCCTGACACTCTATCAGTATTCTAACACTGTCTTCATCTCTTGTGTGAAATAGATTTAAGAAAGAAAGAAAGAAAGAAAGAAAGAAAGAAAGAAAGAGATAAAAGTGCTTGAAAAACTGCTTATATTGTTTTCAACAGTACACTTAATATATAATATTCAAGAATGATTTCTGAAGGATCATGTGACACTGAAGACTGGAGTAATGATGCTGATGCTGAAAGCTTCACAGGAATAAATTAATTTTAAAACATATTAAAATATACAATTGTTATTTTAATCTATAATAATATTTCACTGTTTTTACTGTATTATTTTCTTTAAATAAATGCAGCCCTGGTGAGCATAAAAGACTTCTTTCAAAAACATTTTAAAAATTCTAATTATTCCAGACATTTGACTGGTAGTGTGTATGCTTTATTTTACATTTACATTTACATTTAGTTATTTAGTAGATGCTTTTATCCAAAGCGACTTACAAATGAGGACAATGGAAGCAATCAAAATCAACAGTTTTGATTTTGTTAATTATATAATAAATAAAAAGAAAACAAATAGAATAGAAAAAGAATAGAGAAAGCTAGTGTTAGAGGCCTTTTTTGTGAAGAAAACAAGTAGTTAGAATACAAATAGAGTGCAAGTCTTAAAGGATCAATTGTTTGTTTGTTTTTAAATAAAAAAAGAAAACAAATAGACAAAATAGAATTAGAATAGAGTTAGAATAGATTAGAGTTAGAGGGTCAAATAAAGATGAAAGAGATGTGTTTTTATATATCTCTTCCTCTCTCTCTCCTTAGTGGGCTGTTCTGTGAGACTCCTCCACCAATGATATTACTCCAGAAGACGAGTCCATGTGATCAATCTTACTGTCAGAATGGAGCGCAGTGTCTGGTCGTGGAAGGAGAGCCTGTGTGTCGTTGTCCACCTGGCTCCAAGTGTCATAAGATGGTCACAGTGCACTTCCTCGGCAAAGATACCTATCTGGAGCTCTCAGGCGCCAAAATCCGACCACCCATGCACATATCCCTCCAGGTATGCGTGCAACCACTTCCTGTAATGCTTAACAAAGGGTCCCAGATCAGTTTCTGTAATACAGACTTTACATATCACTAGCCTCAGGATAGTCTGCATATCACCTGAACTCACATCTGCAGGCATGAGAAGCGATCTGCCTCTCTGTCTAGGTCTTTTTTCATTCTCAGTGCATGGTTTAAGCCAGCTCTGGCCTCTTTGACATTATGAGAATGTCACCTCTTGTCCACCTGCGTGAATAATTCTTCTCCTGAGGACATATATTATGGTAATAGAGGTTGAGACGGCTGTTATCCGTTGCAATCAGGGGCCCTGCGTAACCGCTAGATCTGTTACAAATGAGTCTATCTTCTCACCATCGAGAGGGCACACTAATGTTAATTAAAGTAGGAGAAATTAAAAAGAGCTCAGTAGCTGTTTATCTCCTTGTGGACGTCAGCATCTCTCCGTTTTGGTTTCTCTTAGCGCATCTGCAGATCGAGAGGCCTTCGTGAGTTAATGGTGCTTTCTAAACCAATTCTTAACTTTTGGCAAGAAGAGAACATGGACAATGAGGTTTTAATATGAAACAGTGCATTTATATGATCTTTGAAGTGCAAACTGCAATGCTACATGTTTGTTTATTCAAAAGCTGTGTCAGTTTTTCCATTCATCACAAGTCTAAAATTCACAGGCCATTCAGTAATTTCAGGAATTTTCATAGATGTTTTAAAATGAAAAAAAAAAAAAATTAAATTCAAATGTGTGAAGGAATCCAAATACCATATTCATAAAGTATGTTCATTTATCAAAAAACATGGGTATTTTACTCTAAATATTTCCTCTGTATTTCATTGTGTCTTTGTTTACTATTAATTTAATTTACCTTTAAATAGCATTAAATTCCTATAAAAAAAAGGAATATATTTAAAATACATTTATTTCATACTAAGTATAGTTCAAATCTGTTAACATATTTACTGACATATCGCTCGAGGCTTAATGATATAAAAATTATAATTAATATTTATTTGGATTACTACTTGTGGACAATGCACATTTCTTAATATTAAGCCTAAAATGCGTTTTAATGTCACTATTGGTGAGGATTGTATGATAATATCAGTCTTTAAATGCAAGATATTTAAAATGTTACATACTGTATATCTTTAGCTGGACTTCAGCTATACTTCCACACAACTAAAGTGCATTAAGTACACAATTAGTTGTTCCAATTTAGCAGACTTTAAGTATACCAGTTTAGCATAGCAAAAGTACAATTGCAGGATATTTTTATTAAGCACATAAATATGTAAATGTATTTGTAGTATACTTAGCACACAATAAATCTATTTCAAATACATTTTAGTATATTTATTTTTCACTAGGGAAATCAGCTTTAAAATGTTAAATTAATACTGATACAACTTTTTATCCAGTTATTGTACATTATTGTATGAATTAATAAACATTTAGGACATTTAATTTGTAAGTCATTAAGTCGAATTTAAGAGAACAACATTTCATCATTGCACTTCATGTGAAATATTTCTGAATATTTTACAGCTTTCGCTCTGTTCGTGTTAACAGGCCCTAAAAGGCAACACGCTCGGGAACGGCAAATATAGAAAAGCAATCAAATTAGGTTGCTTTTTTATTTCCAGCGTTCTTAGTAAAACTGTGCTAAACAGCGTTAATGACTTGGTCCTCCTGTGACATATCCACTGACAGAAACCGAATACAGGGACACATTAACGGCTCATATGCCTCCAGGATATGAATGTAAGCAGTCCACTTGGTCTCAACTGATGTGGTAGAGGGGCTTCCACACTCCATAAGCCATCAACTGCTCTTTTCTTTCCTCTCGTCCTGGTGCTTATATATAAACGTGAGCTGTTTTCCATCACAGCTCGCTCACAGGCATTCCGCTTGATGCACTCGACTAAACAGGGAGTTAAGTGTCAGGCCTGCGGCGGCTCTCTTTCGGTGTGCATGTCGTATTGAAATAGTGTGCTTATCGCACACTCTTGATTGTTTTGCACATCCTTCTTTTACCCTTCCACCTCAATCTTCAGAAGTCTTCCTGCCGTTCTCATTCACTGATCTTTTACTGTCTCTTTCCTCTCTGTCTTTGTAGGTAGCCACAGATAAGGACAATGGCATACTGTTGTATAAAGAGGACCACGACCCACTCGCCGTAGAGCTGTACCAGGGACACATACGTTTGATCTATGATGTTGCCAAGTACCCCCCAACTACAGTGTACAGGTGAGGATACAGCACACACACACACACACTTTATAGGCCATATTTTAAAGAAATTGACACTATCATTAAAAAAATATGCAAAAATCTTACCTTTTGGTGCACAATACCTGTAGGGGCAGTACCATCAAAGAGGCATCTTTGTACTAGGGGTGAGCGATATTGACAAAAAAAAAATGATATCTTATTTTTTCAATAATGATAATTAAACAATATTTAACTTTGTGTGTTTTTATATTGTTACCTTGGCTGGTTTATGAACAAATAAATATGACAATAAAACCGCCAGTAGGTGGCAGCAAGTCCCTGTCTGAATGAGTGAGTCATTGAATAAATCGTTCAAAACAGCTGATTAATTTAGAAATGAAGCAGGTGGCTTAATGAATTATTAAATCATTCAAACGATTCATTCAAAACAGCTTATTTAGTCAAAACAGCTGATTCAAGCTACTGTCTTTATGAATGGATCACTGAATCATTAACTCAAAAGGTGTTCAAAAACAGATTAATTCAGGTACGAAACAACATAGTGTTTCTCTGGGACGCACAAATGTTCTGCTCCAGCTTTGTTTGGAACTATTTTCTTTGGAAAAACAGAAAAAAAGACAATATTGTGTCTAAAATGTAACTCACTCAATATTCTTGTTTTTTATATTCTTATCTGTTGTAAAAAATGATCACATTTGTGACTGCACTTACATGCAAATGTTCCGGAAAACGACACTCTTGCTTGTGTGATATTGTTAAAATAACAATTACGATATTATCACAGATGATAAATATCGCACACCCCTACTTTGTACCTTATTTACCCCTAAAAAGGGTTACTCTAAGGTACTAATATGCACCATTTAGGGGTAGGTAAAGTACAGAGTTGTCTCTTTATGGAAACTGCCCCAGTGACAAGCTGTTGTATAGGGTAATTCACCACTAACAAGATGGGCTTTCAATAAAACTTGGCTGTCTATCAGTAGAAAGGCTATTTTTTTATTTGGTGTTACATGAGCAAACAAAGAAAATGGCCTGTGGTTTTCTCTCTTGCCAAAAAGGTAGGAAAACACTCATAATGCACTGGGCTCGACCCGACTGTTCATTAGGATGAATACAAAATGCGTTGGGGTGAAAGTTCATTAAAATTGACTTAAATTTAATTCATAAATAGTGTAATATAATTTAAAATGTTCTGTTTTACACAATATTAGTTTGTACTATGAGTATTAGAGTATTGCATTGTTAACTAGCAACATGCTAACAGCAGAATCAGCTGCAGGTCTCCAGTGCGCTTCACATGAGGAATGTTATTTGTGGCTTCCTATGTAGAACATTCCAAATTAGTCACTTAAGAGGCTCCATTTTAGGTACGAAGCTCTCTTAGAAGTCAGCTGTCTCTGTAGCTCACTAGTTTTTGTAACAGACCCACAAACACAATCACACTTCTCTTCTACACAGTAAATAAACCCATACAGCCAGCCGTTTTTGTAGCACCATAATCTAAATTGACATATACCACCCTAAATTATTTCAAAACATCAAACATACACACTCATTCATCTTCCATAAAAAATGAGTGCATTTCAAAGGAGGCCCCCTGCTCTCATCCAGAATAGTTCAGGGTGAAAAGGCGTTTTTGCGGGTACGTTTGCTCATTGTTCTCAGGGAGGTTTAATCCCCGTAAGCTCGTGGCACATCATAAAACCATATAGGAGCCCTGGGTTTACATGACCTGCTTGAATCTGCCTCAGGCGAGAGCTTGGTTCTCTCGCCCGGTTCCCATGTTAACGCTTCTGTGCTGCAGCGCCATGATTTCTATGCTCATTGGATCCCCCATAAACACAGAGCTCTTAGCCCTCACCTCCTGCCCTTTCAGCAGACAACAGACTTGTTGAGTCTGGAACAGATGGTTGCCTGACTCCGGCCTGGTGGGTCACTGCGGATGTCATTAAGCGAGCACAGGCTCTGTAATGGGTTTCAAGAGCCCAGATTCAAGCTTTTAAATCCAGTCTACACACAAACCTAATGACAGCATTAGCATTTTGTGATAGAAATCAGTGTCCTTGTTTGTTAAGAATGGGTGTGTAGTGTAAATCATGGTCTCTGGCATCTTTTTCATCTGCGCTGCAGAAGTAGAGCGTGAACGTTTGTGACTGGCAGCTGTTTTAGCAGGCAGTGGACGTGAACAGTGGTGAGCTGGATGCTCAGGCCCTGCCTGCTTGCTTGATGACTTTGTATTGATCCAGTGCCTCCCGTTGCTGCTGCAGAAGGCCTCTCTTCCCTTCTGCCTGCAGCAAGGGCTGAATCGATAGATCTATGAGGGAGTCTCAGCATGAAAAATAATGCTTCAACCAGATTCCTTGTCTTTATGGACTGAGAATGCATGCACTTAATTCCGGTGTTTCTAGTATTAATTTCAAGCATGTATTTAAAGCACTTGCACAGTTTTTCGACCTTTTATTTAGAGGAAAATAAAGAGAATAGACTGTTGTTTCAAGTTGCAGCCATCTTGGAATACCCCAGGCAGCTGCTTTCTATGTAGTTAACAGAGATACAAGGATAGCTTCTATCTCCTTGAATGGGGAATGTCCAAACTTTCCAGTTTCATTAATTTAGCTAAACTCTGCTAATAGTTGTATTTTTCAGGTTGGTCCGGGCAGAATGAGCACTATCTATAAGTACCACAGCTTAATGTGATGTTGTATTACATGTACTAACCACTAGACTAGGACCTCTACTAATCTAATGTTAATCTTGAGTACCTATAGAGTAGTATTACATCCTTCATATCTCCGAAGAGTCTAATTTTATCAGATTTACAAAAGACAGATCCAGCTTTATGCTTCTCTCTGAAAACAGTTGAGTTCCTGGGAAAAGTGACCATAAAAGGAATTCAGCCCTTTATGATGTCATACAGGGCCATACTCATAAAAAAAATAAATAAATAAATAAATAAAAACATCCTGAAACTTATACGAACCCTGAAGGAGTGTCTTTGGCACAGAAATACTCGTGTTTTGAGACTTTGGTCATGTTTAGCATGAGAATCCAACTCTAGCAGTGTAAATAAACATAAACTTGCGTTCTGCAAGTGAATTCCGCATTATTGTGCCATCCCAAAGAGGCACAAAATCACTTTCACTGACTTTTTCATTAACTGTTCCCATCTGGTGGAATGACCTGCCCAACTCAATCCGAGCAGCTGAATCCTTAGCCATCTTCAAGAAACGGCTTAAAACCTATCTCTTCCATCTTTATTTGACCCTCTAACTCTAGTATTCTCTTTTCTAATTTTATTTTATCTATCTGCCTTCTTTTTATTTAAAAAAAAAACACACACACACACACACTTGACCCTCTATCAATTGCATAATTATTCTCTAACTGCTAGCTTTTCTTGAAAAACTAACACTACCTTTCTTTTCTATATTATATCTACTTGTTTTCTTTAAAAAAAAAATTTAAAAAAACTTGCTACGTATACTGCGTTAGGCTAACCGAGACTTGTCATAGCGCTTGCATGTTGTTGCTCTTTTGTTGGTTTTGATTGCTTCTATTCTCCTCATTTGTAAGTCGCTTTGGATAAAAGCGTCTGCTAAATGACTAAATGTAAATGTAAATGAAAATGACTAAATGTAAATAAGTCCGAATGCATGAAATAACATTAGATATCCCTTTTAAATTAATATGCAGTGGTGTGACTGTAAGTTTTGTTTCCAGGTCCCTAAGTCCAAGATGTAGCATGGCACCCACAGTTAATCACAGATCCATGCTCACCCTCTAATTATCTTGTTTTTCCCCAAGCAACATTGTGCTGTGTGGCTTTGGCATATCTGCACCCTGTTGTTTTGGGGTAAAGAATGAGGCTCACGTGTGAGCAGAGGAAGTGCATGGAGAGAACACGTCCTTCCTTCTCAATTTAGCTTATTTGGCCGTGGCACACCCCAGTCTGGCGAGCGTGCTCCAGAGTTCTCCTTGTCATAGTTAGCGTTAACAATGTGTAACCAGAGCTAACAGAGCCAGCTGCTCAATTTCTAACCCGTCCTACACCGCAATGCTTGGACGTGGGTGCAGTGTTCGGGCAGCTCCCTTGCTTTGGTTTTCCCACCGTGGAAGCTAGAGTTTTGAGGCTGTGGTTGGAGCATTCCTGAGCCGAGTCTGGTTCAGTGGCTCTCTGCGGGTGCTTGACTGCAAATGTGGAACTGGGTCATAAAGACTCTGTGGGGTGAAGATCAGAGCAAGATTCCCACACCATCTACAGGTCTCGCTCAGCTCTTCTTACACCTCGGCCCTAGCTAGAAATCCCTAACAGGAAAAACAAGAACGCTGATGAAGAAAATTGAAATGGTGAGAGGGAAAGGGCGGTGGGAACAACACGTTCTTACTCCCAACTCATCACATATTGAAGCATAGGGTACCCCTTTAGCATAATTTTTTGACGTGCAGGGTCCTCCATTGCTTTAAATAAGAGACCCTTGGTGTCAGTATGCCGACACAAAAGGCATTGGGAATTGTATTGTCATGATTAAATTATATATTGGGTAATAATATTGCCATTATTGTATATATGTTGGGGTTTGATTTTTCTATGTAAACAGTCACAACAGTTTTATTTATATTACACTATTTACACATTAATGAGCACGTAACCCAACACCTGCCCCTAACCTACCATTTATCAATAAAACACAAGATATAACAGGCAGATACTAGATACAAGATCACTGTCTCCATCTGCCGTAAAGCTCATCCTGTGTGCTGCAGTTTGTGCCCAAGTTCAAAAAATGCCGCCAGAAGAAGCCTTACCAAGTCAGCCTTGGTTGTGAAATGCTATTGGTCATCGATTGCTTCATGCTACGGGACAGGAGTATGTTTTTGAATGAGATGTAAGCGTGTTAAAGGAGCATAGACATTTGCCGGTATTCGGTAATGCGATATATCACGATAATGAATATGCGCGGTATTGTTATCGTGGGCACTTCAAAATACAGAGAATAATAATTTATTACAAATTATTCAGATTTTTGAATGCATTTTAAGAATACTTTTCTCATCAACTGGTTAAATGCACAACACCGCTGTAAGCTGCGTCAAAGACGCATGCGCACTCTCATGTAAACAAGCACGGATGAGAAGCACATGGCGGAAAACGTGAAGACGCACTGAATGAAAGCGGACATTCACTCTCTGACAGCAGAACACAGCCGTTACCCCAGAAACCCCTAAAAACAAAGCAGCTGCGCTACTTTCTAAAACGTATTTAAATGATTTAATCAGCCATTCAGATTTTTGTATTCGCTATGATGTTCATCACAGCACCAAATACTTTAATATTTAGACTCAATAGGCATTTATTTTAAAACTTTTTTTACATTTTAATCTGGATTACAACATGCCCTAGATATTGTTTGAAAGTGTTTTGATTCTTTATTGTTCAGTGACACTTTACATTAGGGTTTCATTAGTTAACATTAATTAATTCATTTTAACATAAACTCCCAATGAAAAATTCTTCTAAACATTCGTTAATCTTAGGTAATTCCAATATTTAATAACACATTGTTAAAATCAAGTTTCAACTGCTTTTTTTAATGAACCCAAGCTAACTCAAACTAAGAGTTGTATTTAAAAAAAAAAAAAAAAAAAAAAGGATTAATAAGATTAATTAGGGTAGGGCTGGGGTTAGGTGCTCCAATGAAAGTATAAATTTATATAAAATTATTTCTATTTTTTACAAATGCATGCAAACCATTAAATTAAGACAAACAACTGAAAAAAATGCATGTCGAAAAATGACACTAAAGGGGGTACCTTGAGCATCAAAAAGCAACGCCAAGGGGTCCTGACCAAGCGTCAATATGTGACGAGTTGGGAGTGAGAACATGTTGGTGGGAAAGAAGACAGATCAGACCCAAGAGAGATGAGGAGCGACTGAGAGCCGATGAAGAGTGAAGGACACTTATCTCTGCAATG
Source organism: Spinibarbus caldwelli (assembly GCA_039654775.1). Lineage (NCBI taxonomy): Eukaryota > Metazoa > Chordata > Actinopteri > Cypriniformes > Cyprinidae > Spinibarbus > Spinibarbus caldwelli. The sequence goes on along the minus strand of CM077247.1, from coordinate 3,552,145 downwards.
TGATCCTGCCTTGACGGAAGGTGCGGGTGCGGGGAGGGATGGAGAGACTGATAAATGCACTGGGGAGGAGAGCAATGGAAGCTCTTAACTAGCAGTAATGCCTCATTACCATGAGATGAATGCTTGGGCCCATGCAGCGTGTTAATGCGCTGCCCTTTACTAAATGTTGTTATTAGTTTAAGCAGCGACGTGGGCAGTTCCTCAGCAGAAGCGGCGGTTTGTGGAAACATCGCAGGAAATTGAATGAGAATGTTAGAACTGCAGCGTTCCCTGCCCCCAGCTCCTCAGCGTGGGCTTGCCATCCTGCACCACGCCTAACCACAGCTCTCCAAATGCAGCTAATGTTTGGCATGTCAACCGGGTTTAACACTGAGCAGCACTAGGGTGAACAAGGAGGGGTCAGGGTATGTTTTTACGGCCTGTTTTCGTTTCGCCCAAGATTAGCACTAAGTTCCTGTGCTAGCAGAAGGTTTGAATGGGGGGGAAAGTAGTGGTAATTCAGCCTGAACAGTGACTGGACCTGAAGTAAGTTTGTTGGGTTTGAGAAGATTAAATGGTTGTGGTCTTCTTGGCTAAGTGTGACAGCGCTAATGCAACAACAGCAGAAAGGACAGTCAAAACTGAGGGATGCTAATGCTAACGGTCCAAAAGCAAAGTTTTAGTGTTATTACGTTTACACTGCCGTTCAAATGTTTGGGATCAGTAAGATTTTTAAGAAGTTTCTTATGCTCATCAAGACTGTATTTATTTGATCAAAAATACAGAAAAAAAGTAATTTTGTGAAATATTATTGCAATTTAAAATAACAGTTTTCTATTTTAATATTCTTTAAAATTTAATTTATTTCTGTGATCAAAGCTGAATTTTCAGCATCATTACTCCAGTCTTCAGTTTCACATGATCCTTCAGAAATCATTCTAAAATGCTGATTTATAATCAATGTTGGAAACCCTTGTGCGGCTTAATATTTTTTGGGACCTGTGATACTTTTTTCAGGATTCTTTGATTTAAAAAAAAAAAAAAAAAAAAAAAAAAAAAAGCTAAAAAAAACAGTTTTATTCAAAATAGAAATATTGTGTTAAAATGTACACTACTATTCAATAGTTTGGGGTCAGTACATTTGTTTTCTTTCTTTTTTTTTTTAAAAGAAATTCATACTTTTATATAGCAAGGATGTGTTAAATGGATAAAAAGTGATAGTAAAGACTTGTTAGAAAATATTTATATTTTGAATAAATGCTGTTCTTTTTAACTTTTTATTCATCAAAGAATCAAAGAAAAAAGTATCACAGGTTCCAAAAAAAAAAATATTAAGTAGCACAATAGTTTCAACACTGATAATAAATCAGCATATTAGAATGATTTCTGAATGATCATGAAGACTGGAGTAATAATGCTGAAAATTTTAGCGATGCGTCACAGAAATAAATTATATTTTAAAGTATTTTAAAATAGGAAACCAATATTAGAAATTGCAATATATTTCACAATATTACTGTTTTTTTCTGTATTTTTGATCGAATAATTACAGCCTTGATGAGCATAAGAGACTCCATTAAAAAACATTACAAATCTTACTGATCCCAAACTTTTGAACAGCAATGTACCTTTTATAGCATCTGAAGACTAATATTGGATTCGTCTACACAGTTTATCAGTTCTTGCTCTCCTCAAGAATCAAACCTGTTTATGCTTCAGGAAGGCTATGTATTCTCATCCTAAGGATGTGACATTGTTCCTTACTTACAAGAGATTTGATGTTATCTGCAGAATCAGAATGTTCTGATTCAGATTTTGATTCTGATACTTACAAGTGATTTGATATTACCTGTTAACTTCAGTCCATCTGTAAAGCAAAGCTACTTGGTTACACCCCATGATGTCTCAAACGCTACTTAACCTTGTTTAGCAATTCTCGTTTCAGAAAGGCATAATTGACTTCACAGCTGTAGTCCATTACTCTTAGCTCGTGTAAGTAAATGATAGTGCCGTGTAATTGAATCTGGAAAATTTAAATATGTCTACAGGTTTGCTGATCTAGATAACTCAAGATGAAGGAGCCAGTAAAAGTTCCTAACTTTGTGTATGTGTCATTTATAATGCGGTTTCACTCGAGGAAAAACAGAGTATTTTATTTTCAGCTGACAGGAGATTGACTTCGCCTCATGCGAGAGGGGTGACATGAGCTTGCTGAAATCTTCCACGGGTTTCTGTTTGTTTGTATTGAGCTCCATAATGGGCTGCTTGAAGCTAATATGTAGGCGCTAGGCTACATCTAGAAAGCGCTAGGCTACATCTTGATCTCTGGTGTCCCCTAGTGGCGCTAGAGCTTCACTGCATAATGATGACTTCGGTCCCCCATGTTGAGATTTATGTTCTGATTAAGAATGTTTTCATTCTCATAATAGAATCTTCCTCTTTGTTCCATTGCATTCCCACTCTCACCAGCTTTTCCACAAAATACTCTTCCCATTTCCTTCCCAGCCGGCATATAGGCCCTCTTAATGAAAGACAGCTGTCAAAAACAGAGACAGTGGATGAAAATGTCCTTATATTATAATAAAGGTGTTTATCTATGGTGGTACTGCTGTATCAAATGGACGGGCTTGAGATGTTTGGTGGGTCTCAGCCCGCAGATTGTAGTGTTTGTTGCAAAAGCCTGTTTTGAAACAGGAATTGAATTATGGGCCTTTAATGCAAACCACACGTGCGCCTGTGTTGGGTCTTTGTTCAGCCAAGACCTCCGTGAACCGTACCCCCCTATATCTGGGGACACTGATCTCTGTCCGCACCTATGGCCTCAGCATTTCAGCAATGGAAAATAGCATTGCGAGCCAGCGCAAATACTAGCTGCCTGCCCCCAAAAATGAGCTCATTTTAATGATAGCCTGTTTGTTTGCTTAATATATTTGCTGGCAATGCTCTATTGTTATTTTTTTTTTTGTTTAGTACATGTTTTTTTTTTTTTTTTTTTTGCAAAGACAGAAAAAGAGGAAAACCTTGTTTTTAGTTGAGGTGGGGATTAAGATATACTGTACTCCCCACAATATCATTTCTCGCACCCCCTTCTCCTCTCTCTCTGTTGGTCTCTGGGCTTCTTTGCCAAACCACTGTCTCTAGTTGTCTGTAACTGCTTGTGCTCCATCCAGCAATAACTACTACAATACAAAACTGGCGTTTCTGTAGCCTGAGCAGACTGCTTTCTCATAGTTCAGAGGCTACTGATAAGTTCATAACCCAAAATCTCACCTTTAAACAAAATACAGTCCTAGAAGTCAGCAGAATCTGGACCAAACAGGGCATTACATGCACCGCATTGTAAGAAACTAAGAAGGAAACAGGCGAAAATCCAGCTGTGCCGGTCAGAGCACGCTCTCATAGTCTGTGAGATGTTTCATGGAGGTTTCGTGGAACCTGGGAACAAACGGCACTCTTCAATGGTTAAAAAATGACCGTGTGAAACAGAATCGCTCTCAGGAGTTCACGCAGTAACAGTGCCAAACTCAGCAGGATGTGATTTGAGCGTGCTAACTCAAAGAAAGAGTGAACTCATGGCCAACACAAGCTCTCCTTTTCCCACAACATAAGCTCTCCCCACGTCAGTGCCAAATTCACTAGAAATACACCTGACGGAGCCTAATGTGGAAACCATGGCATTTTCAAACAGTAGGGAGAGATTCTGTATTGCACATTCAGGCTTTTCATTTGGGCTTAAAATGTTACTTTCAAAAGTTAAATTACCCCAGTGGTGACATGATACGATGAGTTAAAACAGTTATTAAGGCTAAAACAGTCGTTTTATAACGAGCATTTTGTGTATCCAAAATACACACATTTAAATAATATTTTCACACTGTAAAGTTTACAAAAATAAAAGCTTGATTGGAAATTACACAAAAATAAGGATATTTTGGTCACAAGTGATATTTACACTACTATTCAAAGTTTGGTGTTAGTAAGTTATTTTAAGGGACATTTTAAGAAATGTTTCTTAAAGGTTTTTTTTGTGATACTGAAGACTGGAGTAATGATGCTGAAAATTCAGCTTTGCATCACAGGAATATATTACATTTTAAAATCTATTCAAATAGAAAACAGTTACAATATTTTACTAAATGTACTGTATTTTGATCAGATAAATGGAGTCTTGATGAGCATAAGAGTTTCATTAAACAAAACGTTAAACAAATCTTACGCCCCCAAACTTGATTTCTCGTTTCCTTTTTTGATTAAATTATTCATTCATTCATTTATATATTTATTTTATTTAATCTCAAGTGTGCTCTTGACTGATACTGCCTCCTTGGAAAAAATAAATAAATAAATAATCTAAACATAATAAATATTGAAATGGTTTATTTCACACTCAGTTCAGATCATATTAATTAAAAAATATAGCAAATGTATATTTTCTATCTGTCTTCTGCTTTCTTGAAGTGTGGAGTCAGTGAATGATGGTCTTTTCCACACGGTGGAGGTGCTGATCCAGAATCAGACCCTGAGCTTGGTGGTGGATAAAGGGGCACCGAAAAGCCTGGGCAAACTCCCCCGTCCTCTGGCTGTGGACCACAACACACAGCTCTACATAGGCGGTAAGCGTCAAAAACACCTCATTGTTCATCAAAACCGTATTTCAAAGCTTTCAAAGTATTAAATATGGCTTGTTTTGAGATGCTGTCAAAGTGTTTGAATGTCAGAAGTCAGAAAGAGCTTTATTACCAAGTATGTTTACACACATAAGGAATTTGACTTGACGACAGGAGCTTCCAGTGCAGAAGAAAGTACAGACATAGTGCAAACATACATGATAGTGCAGACATACATAGGAATTACAATGTACAGATGGAATTTAACACTAATATAAGAAAAACAGAAAATTACAAATTAAGTAATTAAATGAATAATTCAATTATAAATTGATTAATTATTAAATAATTCACTATATACAGAATGCATAATGATTGTAACGTAAGCATGTGTGCTAATATTTGCCTGCTGTTCGTATTTTAGGTGTGCCCTCTCTGATTGACACAGCAGTCCTGCGACCGGGTCCAGACCGTCCATTCCAGTCCTTTAACGGCTGCATTCATGATGTACGGCTCAACGGGGAACTCCAGGACCTCGGCGGTGGACTGGCAGGGGTAGAGGGCATCTTACCAGGCTGTCACTCCTGTAGCGTCTGTGCTCACGGGGCCTGCAGACAGAGAGGAGAGGCAGGCGTGAGCTGCGAGTGTCCCACCGGCCACAGCGGCCCTCTGTGTGAAGAGACCACCTCCCAGATCCCCTGTCAGAGCAGCAGGTACTGTACAGAAACCCGCACACACACAGACACTCACAGTTGTGCTCGTATCAGGTGGTAATCTCTAGGGGTGGGGGAAATCGATTCACATATGAATCACGATTCAGTCTTCTAGTGATTCGCATTGATTCAAAAAAATTACAAAAATTGATCTTCTAATTAATATAATAATAATAACATGTTGGTGGAACAAAACATCAGTAGCAATGGAGAAGGAAAAACAAATACATCCTGCCCCATTTTCAGCGAAGGCAAGTGTTTGGAAAAATATTACATTAATTCTTGAGCTTTTGTGAAGTTAGGATATGGCCGAATAGTGAATCCGTATTTGGAAAGGCACGAAAAATGAACAACGCGTTCTACGGACCCACTAAAGGGACATGGTTAGCCACTTGCTAGCGGTTGCCTGCTACATTACAGTACATAAAATTTCACTTACCACATAAACAGAGTAAGGAAAGGTGACTGATAGGACAATGGAAAATGATTTGAGCACCACTGCCAAACATCTAATCTTGTCAAATGTGTGTAAGTATACACAGAGTACGTGTGATCGCGAATCTAGAAAGTGAAAGTAAAAAGCGATCGTGCATTCAAAAGCGGTTTCAATGCCCCGCATATTAATAACAGCTCCCTAATGCCAGCAATTTATATACAGTATAATTACCTAACAACAGAATTGCGAGAGAAAGCACTGAAAATATTTTTTCACATTACACGTTACGTATTTATTCACTTCAGGCGTAGTACACAGTATTTAATTGAATTCGCCCTTATGAAAATGAACCATGGTTTTACTATAGTTTACCATGTTTTTTTTTGGTGTATTGATTACCATTTGAATAACCACAGTTTTACTAGAAATACCATGGTTAGACTATGGTTAGTGTAGCAAAATCACGGTTAATTTGTGGTTACCATGGTTTTACAATTGTAACCATGTGTTTTGTTTTGTTTTTTGTTTTTATTTGTATTAAATCCATGTTTATTTTTCTTAAGGGCGGGCACATCCCTAATGGGGAGTGTAAAATATTTTTGATTTATTAGGAAGTTAATAGTTAATAGGAAACACTGATTTCTTGAGTCAGGACTACCCATAGACTGGTGTGTTACTGTATCACAATATTAATGCGTTTGACATCCAGTTGTGCACAAAAAATCTGATGAAAAATCATGAATCGTGATTCAAAATCGAAAAATCGTGAATCTATTTTTAATTTAATTATGACCCCAAGAAACGATATGAATCGAATCGTGAGGTACTGAAAGATTCCCACCCCTAGTAATCTCCTCCCACTCTCTTCCTGTGCAGGTGTGTGCATGGTGTGTGTGTGCCGAAGGGCTCCTCATACAGCTGCTCATGTGCAGATGGATACTCAGGCCAGTTCTGTGACAAGTGGGAAGAGTCCGCCGCCTGCAAGGGGCTGCACTGCGTTCACGGAGAGTGCAGGGTGACAGAGAGCGGAGAGCCGGTTTGCCACTGTCGGGCTGGATACAGCGGGCCATCCTGTGAAACAGGTGAGACACAGCACTGCAGAAGACATGCATTATTCATGATCGGAAATTGTAGGTGTTTAATTACACATAGAAATACAGTCAAACCAAAATTTATTCAGACACCTTCAACATTTCTCACATTATCACTGTTTATTCACTATAGTTTAGAAAATGGTAATAAAATATGACAAGAACTCAAGAGTTAAACTGTGTCAGAACAAATTCATCTTGATAATGTCAGATAACTTTGATAGAAAGGTATGTAACAAAACATGGTCAGGTCAACGTGTCAAATCAAATTTTTGGTCCCAAATTTTTATCAATTTTACTGGTAGTCCACTGTATGAAGAATTTTTGGATATAATATCTCACAGTTTACTTTATTTTGCTATGCATTATCTGTGTCCTGTCCTGTTGCTGTCTTTCTGTTGCACTGTAGAGCTTCTGTCACTAAAACAAATTCCTCGTATGTGTAAGCATACCTGGCCAATAAAGCTCATTCTGATTCATTCTGATCCTCACTTACATAAATGAACTATAGTGTCCTGCACCCACTAGTAAAAAAATATCAAAAATTGTATCTGATGTCCGAATAATTTTTGATTTGACTGTATATAGTTAGATATTGATATAAATATATATATATAGGTATTTACACATAGAATATAAAAACAAGATTACAAAAAAATCTATTTTTATGGTCTTATTGTGCACAATTCATCAGTGCACATTATTCTATTCTATTGTTAAACTATTGTTTTCATAATCTTCCAGTGAGGTTGCTTTCACGCTCTATCATCCTTTCTTTTGTTATATTGTTTTAGGTATGTAGATCCATTTACTAATTGGATCCATTTACTTTAATAAGATAATGATCTGCATTCAAATACTTCATTGCTGTTTTGATAATCTTGCTCTGCTTTTTAAACAACTTTTTTCTTTTGCTGATGTAACCAGACTTCATTGGGTGGGGAAGAATAAAACAACGGTATCAGTAATATTTTGATACTGGCAATAATATCTCATTTCAATAGAGCACAACAATAATAACCCGTCAGTCTTTCATTTTCTTCATAAAATCTCCATGAGATTTCATAAAAACACTGTTTTATATTTATTAAAAAATACATAACCATTGCATATGCAATACAATTCAAAATCAGTATTTTTTAAAATATATTTGTACTTTTATTTAGCAAGAATGCATTAAGTGCATCAAGACAGACTTTTACATTGTTACAAAAATCTGCTTTTATTTATAAAAATGTTCTGTTCATAAAAAAAATCCTTCAAAATATGTATCAAAATTTTCACAGCAGCACAACTGTTTCAACATAATGATGATAATAATAATAATAAATGTTTCTTGAGCAGCAAATATATTTCATATTAGAATATTAGAATGATTTCTGAAGGATCATGTGACACTGAAGACTGGAGTAATGATGCTGAAAATTCAGCTTTAATCACAGGAATAAATTACATTTTAACATATATTAAAACAGAAACAGTTATTTTAAATTGTAATAGCAAGGTTATTACAATATCATAATATTATTAATATGTACTGTATTTTGATCAAATAAATGCAATCTTGGTGAGCATAAGCGACTGCTTCTTAGAAAAACAAAATGTTGATGGTAGCGCACCTCAGAGCTCATAGCAAATCTGTGAGTAAAAATCAATTTCTTCGTGTCGAAAATGAATGAGACTGATTCACGCTATTTAATGATCTAATCAAATCCTGATGAATAAAATTCCCACATACTTTATTTCCTGCAAAATGGTCTGTTTCCATTCAAAAATATGCTGTTACAGCAGTTAAATGTGCTACAAATGCTGTGTGATGTAAAAGTCAATATCTGACCTGAAAGTCCTTATGTTTATTAATCTCTTATATAAACGCTTTATCTGATGGCCTGTCCTCCGTCCCCTCCTCCACACAGAGCCGACGTGCCAAGGAGAGATGGTCCGTGAGCTGCTCAAGCGTAATATGGGTCATAAAAACTGCACCTCCACCAGTAAAATCGCCCGGTGTCCAAACGCCTGCCGCTCGGGCCTGTGCTGCGCCCCCACCAAGAGCCGGAGACGGAAGGTCAGCTTCAGGTGCTCTGACGGATCTTCCTTTTCCGAGGAGATGGAGACCACCGTGGAGTGCGGCTGCACAAAGTGCCCATTGTAATATTAGCCAACCCCCCCTCGCCCCAAACCTGGAGAAGAAGAAGAAGGAGCGGAAGAGAAAATATATTGTAAAATAAACAAAACACAAATAGAACTTATTTTTATTAAGGGATGTTTTTTTAAAGAAAGAGACTGCTTTTATGATGTCGCTTATATGTGTCGTATGAGAAGTAATTTTGTATCGCCAAACAAAAACACACAGATTAACATTCCTGAAAATATATGAATTATATAAATATGTATAAATCTATATAAATGTACAACCTAACCTAAGAATTAATTTGGTCTGCATATTGCATGTCTGTTGTGAAGTGCGAGAGCGGAGAGAAATTTTAAAGGAGGTGCTGAAATGTGCCCGATCAGGCGAGGACTCCCTAGACTCTCTAACACAGGAAGTGGTGAGCCAACTTCCTGTGCTCTGGTGGCAGCAACAAATGAACTGCTTCCTAACGGACCTCAGAGAGCTCACCTGCGGATTTCAAGGACGGAGCTTCGAGTGGGATGGTCTGATATTTTGTACTTTAGATGTTGCTTTGGAAAGCTCATCGGCGTGGCTCTGGTTTACAAGCTGCAACTCATTGGAGTGAATTTTTTGCATGACTGCATGGAAAAGTTAAATGTGAACTTGTCAGGCAGTAAAGCTATTGTAGTAACTATGATAGTTCAACGCTCTCTACCTGTTTTACCTTGTACAGTTGAAATTCAAATGCATGGGCAGGTGATACAGGTGACCGCATCTCTGGTGCAAAGCACTTCATACTGACGTAGTATTCCGTCATAACCGTCCTTTACTAAAATATTAAATGCAAATATATTACGCCCATTACTACTGTATTGTTTCATGTGTACCCTTTTTGTTTAATTTTCCAGAAGTAACACTCACTGTCTTACTCGGAGAGAGCGAGGTCTATAGATATTCCCAAGGAAAAGCTAATCAGTGTTAATGAATGTTTCTCCTCGTTCTGTCTCGCCCCTGTTCGCCACATACTGTTGTATAAGGTACAAGCGGATGTAGGAATCCCCAGTGAACGATGTAACTGAGCTTGTGCAGGAAGTGTCATGCTGGCACCTCGAATCAGAAGACTGGTTGTTATACGGTGCATTTTCTAATAATGTTTTGTTAAATATAAATTAGAGAGTGATGATTAACTTACAGTGAATGTTGAATTAAACTTATGAAATACAGAGTTGGATTTCTGTGATTCTTTTTTTGTGTAAGCTTATTTGATAAAGCCATTTTGTTTTTCTTGTAAATTTGTCAAACCAATGTTCATATGCACCTGAAACCCATATTCAGATCAGCAAGACATGTTGTCAGTCAAAGGTAATATGTATATTTCTTTCTATGTTAAAATTACTTTTTGCCCAGTTTTATAGGCTATTCAGAGATAATGCTGGTTTACTTCCTTAAAGAGTAAATGCTGTGGCTCTTTCAAAATAATTCTCTATTTTTAATTAAGTGATCTGACATTTTAATGGCATTTCAAATCACCAGTTATAAACAATAAATATAGTATGTTTATACTGTACATTTGTTCCTATATTCGGTAATAATATAGGAATTATATATCATATTGATGGGGGCTCAATTCTGGCCTGAAATCAGCCCAATGATGCCAAAATTATGTAACGGGTTATGTTTTTCTTATTTCCTATTATATGTATTAAGGTATCTCTGGAATGGAATTTGCATACTACAACTGCCATTTAGATGACTGTGAATGCTAACGGATAGCTTTTTAGCCCTTAAAGCAAACAGACAGCTTTAATTTTGCAGTCTTAAAAATAAAGGTAGCAAAAAGTTTTTTTTTTTTTTTTTTTTTTTTGTTTTTTTGTTTTTTTGTTTTTTTTCTGCAGCTATGCCATAGAAGAATCATTTTGGTTTCCCCAAAGAACCTTTCAGTGAACAGTTCTTAAAAGAATCATCTTTTCTTGTGAACATTTGAATAATCTGAAGAACCTTTTGTGTAATGGAAAAGAGCTATGGATGTTCTTCATGGAACCATACAGTAGATGCCAATGAAGAACGTTTAATTTTAAGAGTGTGTGTGAAGGGAAGGTGTATTTAGGAGTTTTGTCCACTAGATGGAGGTATACACCAATTTGCTGAGGGTCTAAAAGTCTCTTGCAGACATTGAGGGGGTTCGTGGCAGGATAGAGCTGATCATTTTTATTAAGATTAGGATGATTTCTCCTTCACTTGTCAGGACACAAAGGAAAACTCTTACTACAGTCGTGTTCTTGACCCACAATAGGCAGATTGTTAAGTAGGGCCGTTTTATTTCCAATAAGTCAGTGTTGGAATGTATATTGATATTCTTGTTTATTGTATACATCACACTCAAATCGGTCTGAATATTAGCACAGTTGTGATAACCTGCATCTGAGCAACAGAAGTCTTGCTTGTATGAGATTGCGTAAATAAAACTGATGTTTTGGGATTCAGTTCAAACAGATTAATTTCTAAGCACTGCTTGTTTGGACATTTTATTTTTCTGTTGATAATTAATTGATTTTGCGACCTGCTTTTTATACACTAATTGGCTGGAGTCTTCATAAAATGTGAGTATATTATACATTTATTTCTCATACACCATTAATTTAACTATAAAATATTTTAATTAGAAATAAATTAAATGCACCTGTAGGGACCCCATGACATGCTATGTTCTTTTCTGCCTTGCAGTATTATAGCAGGACATTGGGACAGGGCATATTGAAGGGCTCCTTTTTTTATTTTTTATTTTTTTTAATAATACCTTTAGTTATGTCACTTTTCTATTTGTTGTCTCTAGTCAAAAGTAGCTGATGTCAAGTGGAGGGTCATGCTACAAAAAGGGTCATTTCTAAAAAGACAAATTGAGTGAATGTGAAATGAGTAATAAGTATTTTTAGACTGTTTCCCAGAAAAGAAAGTCTATACGTTTTAAATATGCGTAATGTGCATTTTATCAACTTTTGCAGCACGCTAGCACATAGGTGACCTCAAAGCTAACAGACATGGAATAAAAGCCACCAACTCCAATTTTGATTGGAGTTGGTGGCGGAGTCTTAGTGCTTCTGAAAATGAGAAGACTTGAAGACACTCAGTGCAGTGCTGGGATATTCACAGTTAATGTGAAGGTCAGGATGACCTACTAACTCTATTATCTCTCTTAGTAATCCACAGGAAAAGAGATATTTTAATAGCATTCAGATTAAATGGCAAGCATCCCAGATTACCCACTACAATGGCGCAGTAATGTCCAGCTGTGCCAGGTTTGCAGCGTGATACATCCACTTGTTTATTGAAGAGGCTAATCTCTCCATAAGTCTAGTCCCCGTGAGAATCTGTGTTTACAAAGGGACGGATCTGTGCCTCTTTAATGCCATTCAAATCCTTTCAAGTCCTCAGTCATTATGTTCAGTAGCTTGCCTCTTAACCCTGGTTCCCTAACATGTAGAAGAGAAGATGGAGAGGTAAAACTGCTGGGGCATGTCAAGTTATTGAGGCTCTATAATACTTGCAAGTCCTCAGAATTAGCCACACATTGTGGTCATGTGAGAAAGGGCTCCTGAGCAAGAAGAAGGGAGGAAATTGCCACAGAATTCAAACACAGATGCAGGAAATGAATGGAAATACTTCAAGGAATAGTTCAGCCAAAAATGACAATCTCATCATCATTTACTCACGCTCATAACCTTTCAAACCTGCATGACTTTCTTTTTTCTGTGGAATACGTTCCTTTTGAAGCACCTTTATTTTTAAGAGTGTAGCTAGAATGGATGTAAAAAATTTAAGTGTATAATGGATTAAATTTGGGTTTGTGTTTCATATAAAACTATTGTATAGCTTCAGAAGACTTGAAATTATGTACAATTATATGGATTACTTTTCTGATACTTCTATGGTGTTTTTTGAGAGCTTTTGAAGTCTTAAAAGAGTGACAGGTACATTCATAACTTCTTTTGCTTCTTTTGTGATTTCCACAGAATAAAGTAAGCCATAAAGGTAAAGAACGGCATGAGAATGAAAAACAGTATTTGATTTTTTCACCTTTAAAAATGTTTCCAGAAATTCCTGTCTATTTTATTTCTGGTACTCCATTCATAAGTTGGATTCTTGAGTTAGATTTCAAATCAAAGACATGTCTCCAGCAGTTTTCTGAGATGGCATTCTTAAGAATTATGATTCATAAGGAGATGGTATCTTGACAGTACTGGATGTGATAGTGAAATATGGCATTGACAGAGAGCGTGACACTGTGTGAAAGAAAGTTCCCACCACACAGCTGGTTATAATCAGGCTGAGATAGCAAACAGATGGTACCCAACTGGCAGGGCAGCCGCACGCCAGAACGTTGTGCAATATGTCAAAAAGAACATATTTGAGACAATCAGTTTTTGTACCTATTGCTTTATTTTGACAGGAGCTTTGTGCATCAGGAAATGTATCATTCTTGTCCAGCATTATTGGGTCATTCTGTGTCAAGTCAACCAGAGGTCCCCTGCTCAAATTTTTTGATTTTGTTAATATTTTTTTCTGATGAAAGAAATACCTAAATGAAGAAGAAAGCCAAAATATTAAATGTCATTGATGTAATATTAAATGAGTAATCCACTATTTTGTCAAGGGGGCTCAAAATGACAATTTTCACATGAGATTCAGAGCCAAATTACAGAGGGGAAAATGACTTCTGAAAGATGGCAGGATTATAATGTTATTTTTACACAGAGATTTGTAGGTCTATTAAAATCTGTTAACTTTAGCAGTCTTTGTTGTATTGCATGCCATTCAAAACAGGGGAAAAGGCACTTTTCAAGTTTTTTCTCCAAAGTTTGCATGGCATCCAAAATTACGTTTTCTTCCAAATTTGCACTCAAGAAGAATTAAAGACATCTTAATGCCCTTTTAGATATTGGGTCTTAACAAAATTTCCTTTCCTTCATTTTTAATGCCCTGTATGGTTCATTTCCAGAGATATACTTTTGGGAAACGCAGCCCAAAACATCTTACCATCAGTGGCGGTGAGTTTTCAGTGGGTAAGCACTCATATTATTTCTTTAGAAAACGTCAAAATCTGGTTTCTATTTTACTATTTGTTTTTTTGGTAAAGCATGTTGTTGAATCTCTAATTCAAATTAAATTTAATCAATAGAAAAATAAATGCAGTGTTTACACATGTCTGTTTCTAAGAAGAATTTTGTTTTGGAAAAAATGCCCACACCTCAAGGTCCTGCGACAGCTTAACTGCGTGACTTGCATGTTTTCAGGTTGTTTGTGGTTTTATTGAAGACCACCACTGAGGAAACTTATTTCATTACTGGGGTTAATGAGCAAACTATAAAGCAAGCCACAAAGCCTCAGAACAAATGTAGTCTGTTTTGCTAAGGACACTTTCCTGGGTCTTTTTGACCATTTAAAAAAAGGAAAATATTTTGAGGATGTTGAAAACAGCTGAAATGGTTAATGCAGGATGACAAAACCAGGATAGAAAATTCTTGTATGAGATAATTTTTTCCTTTAGCAGTCAATGACTGGTTGTTCAGTGGTCATTTGAGATGTTTGGTATTTGTGACGGTGGAGGGGTGGCAGTCTGGCCTGGCATGGGGGCGAGACTAACTGCTGCTCTGCCCTCAGATCACTGACAGCTGTTCGCTTTCCAGTCCGATAATTCCTTCCAGCATGGGATGGAAATCCAGCTAATGTGGGGTGAGCTGCCCTCTTTCCCCAGCAGACTTCCATCAGAATATAATATTAGGATATTGCTGTCTACAAGTTTACCTGGCCTACTGCAGAGCAAAACTAGTCAGTTAGGGTCATTTTTAACTGTTTAGCCATTAACTCTTTCTTCACCATTGATGGAATTTTCTGTCTTTCCATGATTTCATGTTAGGAGGCGCTATAATAGATCTCTAAAAGAGTATTGAACATCCGGATCAGACACAGGTGAAGAAGAAGCAGAAACAAGCAATCGCGTTTGTAAGCAGATGTATATATAAAATAATGCGATCATCATACATTAAACAGCATATTAATCAAAACTGCCTAACTGCCTATTAGCGAATGAAATGTCGACCCAGGAAGTAGTTTAGGACTGTGAAGCTTTTGGAGGTGTTGATGGAAGCGATCGACTCCATTTATGTTTTGATCAATGTTCTGAATCCCATCCAGATGTAGTCTTTGGGGAAAAAAAAAAAAAAAAAATTGATTTTTTCCCAGCTTTTTGTTCAAAATGTTACTTTTTTTTTTTTTTTTTTAGGAAACTTGCCCACATTCAAGTGTTCATTAAAAGATCAAAGCATGAAGCTAGAATAAAACTTTTTGTTAGTTTGTTTAAAGGCAGAGGCCCTGCTCTTTCTTTTGACACATTGTATGTTCAGATATTCATACAAAAATAACAAATATTTTGGGGGCCATGAATGTTTTCTGAAAATTATCAAAAATGCTAGAGGTGGTTGGCAACTTAAAAAAAAAAAAAAAAAAAAACTTTCTCGGGTGGAGAAAGAGTTAACACCCAATCTGCTCAACAAGTGAGTGGCTTAACTAGGTTAGTCCCATTATCAATCAAGCTATATACATTTATATATATATATATATATATATATATATATATATATATATATATATACATACATATATATTATACAATATTTGAATTGCTCTTTCTATCCACCAAGGGGGTCCTTGGCCTCAAAAAGTTTGAAGACCTCTGTTGTAGACAACCTTGAAACAGCTTTAGGAGTTTTGCACTGAAGCGACCAAGTGACCTTGATGGACATGTACATAAAGTGGCCTCAAAGTTTTCTAATTGTAACAGCCGAGTGAGGCTAAGCCTTCCCAGCGGGGATAACTCACCTGCCTGCAGACAGTTTGCTGTGAAGCCACCTAATCACGTCCCAACAGACCACCATCTGCCCATTTCTGCTCTTCAGTCACCCACCCACCCGCTGCCCGTCAATCTCACAGTCCAGCACACAACGCCTGGGCATCTCGGTGCCATGCAAGCTTCATTTATCTGCAGATTTGGGTCTGGGAAGAGGCAACGTCCTTGACTGTAAAGTAAACATGTCGGCAGAGAGTACTTTTCAACAGTCTGATTGTGTTGGACGACAGCACTTTGTTCTGGGGCAATTCATCATTCATTCACAGCTCCCTGTCAGAGATGAAACACTTGAGTTGGTGTTCAAAGGCGCTGAGAGGTCATGTGGAGAATGCTTTGTTAAAGGAGGAAATCCCACAGTGATATAATAGACAATTTGAGCATGTGGTCTATGGGGTCTTTTGATGCCACTGCAAACAGCCAGTCCTTCTCACAACCTGTAATGAACTACGGAAAAAGCACCGGCAAGTCTGGGCAATTTCTGTTTAAGTCCTTTCTTCTGTGCAGTCACAACATTAAGTTTTTTTTTTTCTTGAGATATGTTGGGCTGAATGAATTTGTCTGAAGAGCTTGACAATTCAAAGATGGATGTGTCACTCTCAGGAAACGTTTTTTTTGTTTGCTACTGTATGTGTGTTGCTAATGATTTAAGCAACTAATGATATATTAGTCACTGTATAGATTTAAACCACTTTAGCGCATAATGCAGTTCTAAAATATAACAGTCTTTATTTCTGTTGCAGTCTTTATCAGTACTTGCCTTTTTCTATTGGTATTGTAAAGCTCAGTAGTCATGTGTTATGAGGTAAAATCCTGGTGATCTTTTTTTAACAAAAAACTAAGCCTACTAAAACTGACTCTACATATTGTGCAATGATTTGCACTGATATAAAGCCCTTGAAAATTCAATTCTAAAACATACTCAAGTTGGCACAAAACATGCCTTAAAACAGAAATGTTACACTTTATTGATATTTTTTGTGCATTTTATTATTATTATTATTATTATTATTATTATTGTTGTTGTTGTTGTTGTTGTTGTTGTTGTTGTTGTTGTTGTCGTCGTCGTCGTCGTCGTCGTCGTTGTTGTTGTTGTTTTGTGTGTGAGTGTGTGTTTAATTAAATCAAGGAACAGAAACTGATCAATATTACCAGAATGTTACATTATTTAATCTATACTAATTGAATTCAACTCATGTACAATTCTTAATTTACTATGATGCACAATATATACATGATATGTTACTGGTATTCATCAATATTGGATATTTTATTGTGCATGAATAAATTTTTTTCTTTTACATTTAGATTTTACCTTATTTAAAACATTAATAACACAACTGTGATCTTTAGCTAAATTAATATCAATTTTCATACTGTACATTATAATGTTGTGTTGCCTGAATATACTTGAAGCATTTAAAATGGCTTAATGTTTTATTCTGTACTCATTTATACAAAAGAAGGTGAATTAATATATCAGCTATTTATCGACTACCAGACATAACATGAAAATAATGAAATAATGTGGTGCTTTAGGGTTAAACTTAGAGTTAGTAACTTCTTTCCAAAGCAAGAACTGCCACCTTGTACTCTCTGCCAACAAGATCATTCCCTCTTTTGAAACTCGTTTGTGGCTTCACATACATACTTTGCTGTATGGTCACAGCACAACTCAAAACAGATGTATTTCAAGGCAGCATGTACCTGTGAGGCTTTAAAATCTAAGTCCAAATATAGAAACTCATTCATACAATGCCAAGGAGACCCATCTATCAACATTAGGTGCTGATACGTCACCACAACACCTGTCTGTTCCTACCCGCAGACACATATTCCCAACAGGCTGATGATGAGTCCTAATGCCAGATTATTGCTTGCTGACAGAAAAACAGCTCCCTTGTCTTTCATTAGCTCTATTAGTTGCCTAGTTATTAGTGAAAGACGTGCAGAAATCACATGCTTCAAGGTGCTGTGTGTAATATTTTTGACTCAACTAAAGCATAAAATGCCATAATATGTTTGCAGATATTTAGGAAACATTAAGTTCACATACTTGTTTCTCTGAAAAACAGTGCTGCAGTCAGTTATTCGAATTTTAAATGTCTGTTCTGTGTCTGAATGTCTGTTTTTGTTTTGGTCTGTACGACCACGCCCACTGCCAAAGGTATTTCCAGACCTCGGGTTGCCAGTTGGTGGAAAACGAAGTGTATTGGAGAATGAAATGGGTCAATGATTGCAAATTCTACTTAACCTAAAAAGCCTTGGTATCCATCTAAAAAGCTTTATGAACAGAGGAATATCAAAACGCTGATAAATCAAGTCGTCGCCTTCTGTTTTTTAATTGCTCTTGTTCCTGTTGCATGTCCTCAGTCTGGCAACCCGTGTGAGAAGGGAGCAGGAGAAACAACTCTCTGCAATATTTTGAATGTGTACTGCAGTACCCATTTCAGCCACTAGCTGTCAATATTACATACTTCACCTTTAATTGTAAATATTAAAATTTTATGAAGGCCACACAGGTAATGGTTTTAACACCATGAAGACGTGGTGTTAAAGTCATGAAGTGTCACATGACTCAAGGCATAAAGCATCCAGGCATAATTACAGGAGTTCTGGTTCTCGATTATATGTCTTAATGACAACTGCACGTTGGAGATCTGGCCCATTCCCATCAATATCTCCACAGTTCACCACTCATGGACGTCAGCAAGCAATTCTAGAGGATTTTATGACTTTCGACTATAATTGAAGTTCTAATATTGCTCCAACGGTCTCTCCCCATCATACCTCTCTCAGTCATCCTCCTTTTCTCTGTCTCTTTTCATTCATCACATGTTGTTTTTTTCCGACTGCCTCGTCCAAAGGATTTTGCCTCGGTCTTTAGTCTTGGACATGTTGTTCAGAACAGTGTGAGAACCCGTTTTTCTGCTTAAAACTTAATTTCAGAAACATGTTTGTGTAGGAAAAAGGTGTCTCGTTTCCACTAATGAGGGTTCTTCAACCCTTCGTGACCTTTTACTGACATTTTCATCTCAACTGAGCCTTGGGGTGCTGGCTGTCAGTGTGAGGAGGAGATCTGATGCTGTGCCAGAGTCGGGTAACAGGTACGACCCTTCCTCAAGGACACAATGCCCTCTCTTTGTGCATGACCTCTAGGTACATGGCCCTTCACTGATTATCTGTTACCCCTTGTCGTCTCGCTGATTGATCCTCTAATCCCTTCAGCTGGCCGTCTGCCTTCCATCCAGCTGCTCTCACAGAGCGAGGAAAGAGGTTGTCACGGCTCATTGTAGGGGAATAAAAGACATTTTTCTCGGTGGAGAAGCAGAATTGCTCACACACTTCCTTGATTAGCACTTTCACTGGAAGCAGAACTTTTTTAGTTCAGGCGTTTTTCTTCAGGACACATCAAAATATTGAGCACATCATTATGTGACCGAGAAAATAATTAAATTCAGCTATTTTTATTGTATTTATAAATTATTGGTGGAAAACATTGCTTTTAACCTTTCTCACTTTTTCAGCTTTAGAGAATGTGTAATGTTGCTGTTTGAGCATAAAAACAGCAAGGTTACAAAGCTCAAAGTCCACTCTAAAAGGAGATATTCTCTTTAATAGAAAACACTTTTCAAGAAGCTCGTTTGTACAATAGCATGCTTCTTCCGGATACTGTGAAGTCACAGTAGCTGCGTTTCCATTGCCCTTCAAATTGTGCAAACTGAAATTGCAAATTGAAAATACGCCCGATGGAAACACGTCAGTTTCGCAAAAACTCCCATATATTGCAAAAAAGGCTTTACATTCACAAAAGGTGGTTTCTTTTATGCAATTCGAAAAAGGAATATTTAGCAAAACTGCAATGGAAACAGTTTTATTGCATTTACAGGTCACCTGGCGTGCGTAAAATTCACATGATCATTCTTTAATGTACTATAATCTCCAAGAAACACTTCATAAGTGGCCGTTCTCAAGTATAAGGAGCTTTCCTTGCCATTAATGCTTGGAGAACCCCATATTTACACTGCACACGTCTGCAGCGCATTACACCTATGTCTCCTTCGATTAAAAATAATGTTAATATGTAAACCTACCAACATCCGTCACCAATAACTTATTAAGAGAGGAAAAAATAACGTTTTAGTCGCATAATATCGGTTAATGGAAACGGCGTCATTTTGCAATAGTTTTTTTTTATCGACATTTATAAAATATTGCGAAGGTTTTGCGCAAATCTGTAATGGAAACACAGCTAATAACACTGATTTAAATAATTCCCACCCACAGAATATGCAAACAGAAAAAGGGGCTGCCATTAGAAGCGCTGTGTGCTTTAGAAACAGTCAGCGTTCTGAGATGTGTGCCTATACTGCACATGCACGTTGACTGGTCTAGCCAGTCCTTTTTAATGCTATTTGTAAGAAACAACATTTATGAGACAGTTTTTGTCAGATTTCACTGGTGATTTGAAATATAAAATTTAATCATAAGCTTGGTGAACAGCGAAAATTTGATGTTTCCCCATTCGAAGAGATAGGAGCTGCACTTGCATGACTGAAATAGCTCCCTGAGAGGCGTTTTAAAGATGGCCGTTGAGTGAAATGACTTGTTGACTGCAGACTGGGAAGAGAATTGCTGCAATAATATACAATATGTGAAAAATAATGCGTTTTTGGAACTGTTGAGCATGAAAACCTACACTAGTACACTCCAAAAACCAAATTAAGACTTGATGAAAGAGCATAATAGGACCCCTTTAAAAATGATAATATTGGTCATTTAGCATTGGATAAATCTAGAGAAAATTAAGTTCACTATGCGTTTCATGCTAGTTATGAATTAAGGTTTGGAGGTTTTAAATATCTTTCCAGGTTTTAAATAAACATTCCTGATTGTGATTCAGTAAGTCTTTCAGAGCTGCCATTTAGTGTGGTTTCTATGCCAAGCGTTAATCGATACAACCACAAAACAACTTGACAGTTTGAACATCTGAGATACAATTTGGGCTTTCAGGTTCACGTGACCTCCGCAGGGCTCTGCTCAGTTTGATTTGTTGGCCTGCTCTCACTTTTTCTCTCAGGGACTTGGCACGGAGAAGAGACCTGTTTTAAAACTCTATCAAATGTGTCAGAAAAAGGTGTATTATGAAGTATAAAGTATAGACTAACAGGAGGACAATTTGCTCTTTGTGCTTGTTCAGATTCGAGTAGGTAAACATAAAGGTGATATTGTTTTACATGCATTTACATCTAATGACTTTGACACACTGGGCTCATGGATTACTGTATAAGTCATAGTGAATAATGTATCCCAAATGACATATAACCTCACATTATGAGGACTAAGCTGTCACATATATGGTTGCCTGGTTTCTAATCAAATCTAAAATAGTTATGTCATGTACGTATTTGTATGGAAAATCTTTGAGGAAGTGATTTGATGAAACCATTTTAAACTTAATACCCTTTTAAACCTCTAAAGGAGCATATATATATATATATATATATATATATATATATATATATATATATATATATATATATATATATATATATAACTGTCAAAACTAGCATATATAACTGACAAAACATGACTTGTCATTCTGCCCTCAGGATCCCTGCATCATAACCAGCTTTCCGAGATCATTTCTTTTGGAAGTGTCAATAGAAAATTCCACCCAGTTTCCTTCTAACTGATTTATATAACCTATATATGATGCAAGAATGAATGTGTTTGTGTGCCCAGCCTTTAAAGTCCTTTAAAGGGAGAGTTCACCCCAACATGAATATTCTATCATTTACTCACCCACATGTTGTTCCAAACCTGTATAACTTTCTTTTTTCTGTAGAACATAAAAGATATTTTGAAGAATTTCTTTGATTTTTTTTTTTTGTCCATACAAAGAAGGTCAAACAACATTTAACATGATGCGGAGTAAATAATTGAGAGATTATTCATTTTTCAGTGAACAATCCTTTAATTTCTCTGTATGTTCACATGATTTCTGGCAAGTTGTTTATGACCTCTATTCACACCTGAGTGTTTTCCTCATGTATAATTAGGTTGATGTTTGTTGGCAAATGGGTGGAGTATCTTTGAACATTGTTGGCTAAAGAAATGTAATTATGTATACCTTGTAGTTTTAGTCTAATTCTACATTTTGCTGAAAATTAATAACAACTAAGTAACCACAAATGTTAATTATAAGTTGCAAAAGCATGTATTTTACCTGCCGCCAAATTGATGCGTGTGAACAAAAATCACACCTGAACAGAGTAACATATAAATATGTGAAGACCGTTCACTTTCTGTCAGTATCATTATTGGATAGCACATAGATAAAACATTTGTAGGCCTAGTCTTTAATTATCTCTCAATTCATATTTGTCACAAATCAGGCCTCTGTGGCTCTCTCTGATCACCACCGGAGGGCACCCTCTCCAGAGTACTAGTTTTTCAGACTTCATTTCCCACACACCCCGTGCCTGGGACTGATTACTTGCACAGATGTTTCCCCTTAACCAGCCTATTTAAACTGCTGCGGAACTTTCATTCTTTGTGAAGTCTTGTTTTGCTACGACTAACTTTTCTGAGCGGTTTTCTCCTGTTGTTTGATTTCCCTGTGTATGATCTTGGACTGTTCAACCTCTTGTGATTCTCTACCGCCTGCCTTTGTGACCTTGTTATTGGATATCATTCTCTGTGCCCTGATTGCTGCCTGCCCCGACTCTAGCCTGGTTATGATTTGCTCTATTGGATTACCTCTGTTACCTCTGATGCCGTTGATCGACTTTGAGACTGCTTGTTTAACTTTGAGACTGTTTTAATAAAGCTGCAAATGGATCCGCATGTCTCTGACCCATCATTACAGAAGACTTCACCTCCCTCAGATCCAGCAGCTTTTCATCATCTCTCCACCGAGGTTTCCACTCAAGCCTCCATGTTAGCGTCACATCAGCAACAACTTCAACGACTCACCTCGCTCACGGAGGAGCTTGTAAAGACGCTGCAGGCTCTACATATCACCAATCCTGAACCCAATGTTCCACAGCCCGTTCCACAGCCCATTCCACCACAACCCAGTTCTAATCCCTCAACCACCAGCCCACGCCTTGCATTTCCAGAGAAATTCGACGGCTCGCCAGACAAATGTAAGGGCTTTCTATTACAATGCTCCCTGTTTGTTAATCAGCAACCGCAGTTATATCCCACTGATGATAGTTGCATTTCATTCATTTGTTCTCTGCTGACTGGGCGAGCTCTAGACTGGGCTACTGCTATGTGGGAAGGGGAACGTTTGTTATTTCCATCATTTGCCAGTTATTTACAACGCTTCTGTGAGGTTTTTGAACATTCAGCTGGCGGAAAGGAGGCTGGGGAGCAACTACTCGCTCTGCGCCAGGGACGGAGCACAGCCGCGCATTATGCGCTCACTTTTCGCACCCTCGCGGCACAAACTGGCTGGAGGGACGATCCACTCAAATTGTTGTACCGCAAGGGGCTCTCTGCTGAATTACAGTCGGAATTCGCCTGCCGTGATGAGGGAAAGACTCTTGAACAGTTCATTGATCTCTCGATCCGCATTGATAATCTGATGCGTTCGCGCCGTACTCCACGCCATGTTCCTGTACACAGTCAGGCAGCCGCGGCCTCCCCCGAACCTGAACCCATGCAAATTGGATTTACTCATCTCACCTCAGAAGAAAGGGAGAGACGAATTCATAATCATCTGTGTCTTTACTGTGGTCAACCCGGACATTTGAGGGCCTCCTGTCCCAGTCGTCCCCCTGCTCGAAGCTCTTCTACGGTGAGTTCCAATCATTGCTCTCTGACTACTCTAGAAGTACCCGTCTCACTGATGTTTAATGAGAGATGTATTGATACCATGGCACTGATAGATTCAGGTGCAGCGGGAAACTTCATTGATCTCAAGTTTGCCAAATCTCATAATCTTCCTCTCATTTCATGTTCATCCTGGGTGGCAGTGGCAGCCTTAGATGGACGTCCCTTGGGCACGGGACAGGTCAAGTTCACCACAGAAGAGCTGCTCCTCAGAACTGGCACATTTCACACAGAGAATATTCGCCTATTCACCATAGAATCTCCTCGGAACCCCATCATCCTTGGTCTACCCTGGCTAGAGAAACACAACCCCCAATTCTCCTGGACTAACAAACAGATATTACGATGGTCTGAATACTGTCAACAAAGGTGCATGCTCCTCAACCTACAGCCCTCTGTTCCACTATCAACCAAGACAGTGGTGGTCTCATCTATTTCGGGGTTACCGTCTGCATACCACGACCTCGCTGTAGCCTTCAGCAAGACCAAGGCCTCACAACTTCCTCCTCACCGACCTAGTGACTGCTCCATCGACCTTCTTCCTGGATCAAGTCCCTCTAGAGGCAGAATTTTCCCACTATCTCAACCTGAATCTGAAGCCATGAAGGCTTATATTGAGGAGGAGTTGTCAAAGGACTTCATTAGACCATCTACATCACCCGCTTCAGCCGGCTTCTTCTTTGTCAAGAAAAAAGATGGAGGTCTCCGTCCATGCATCGACTACCGCAGTCTTAATGATATAACAGTCAAGTTCCGCTACCCCCTACCACTAGTTCCAGCAACCCTGGAGCAACTTCGCACCGCCAGTTACTTCACTAAACTCGATCTCCGTAGCGCCTACAATCTTATCCGCATCCGGGAGGGTGACGAGTGGAAGACGGCTTTCTCTACGACATCTGGACACTATGAATATCTGGTTATGCCATTCGGATTGGCCAATAGTCCTTCAGTATTCCAAGCCTTCATCAATGACATCTTCCGTGATATGCTGAACCGATGGGTCATAGTTTATATTGATGATATCCTGATCTATTCAGATACCCTGGACTCACATGTGCAACACGTGCGAACGGTGCTTCAGCGGCTCATTGACAATCAGTTGTACGCCAAAATAGAGAAGTGTGAGTTCCACCAAACAGCCATCTCTTTCCTGGGCTATATCATCAGCGCTGAGGGGGTAGCCATGGATGACAAGAAGGTGACATCTGTACTCAATTGGCCTCAACTGACTACTATTAAGGAACTTCAGCGCTTCTTGGGCTTTGCCAATTTCTATAGGCGTTTCATTAGGAACTTTACCACCATTGCTGCACCTCTCACCACCATGCTTAGGGGAGGGAAGCAACGTCTACCCTGGTCACCATCTGCCTCAAGGGCCTTTCAACATCTAAAGGAGCGCTTCACCTCCGCACCCATTCTGCACCACCCCGATCCCGAATTAGAGTTCATTGTGGAGGTTGATGCTTCCAACACAGGCATTGGAGCGGTTCTCTCTCAGCGGCATGATAATCCTCCCAAGCTCTTCCCATGTGCCAGGCTTCTACTCCCGGAAACTCAACTCTGCAGAACAAAACTATGATGTAGGCAATCGGGAGCTGCTAGCTATGAAAGCAGCCTTCGGGGAGTGGCGTCACTGGCTGGAGGGGGCCAAACTTCCCTTTTTAGTCCTAACAGATCACCGCAACCTCGAATATCTCAAATCAGCCAAACGACTCAACCAACGGCAGGCAAGATGGTCTCTGTTTTTCACTCGTTTTAATTTCAAAGTAACCTATTGTCCAGGCTCAAAGAACTCTAAGGCAGACGTTCTCTCCAGGCTATTTGAATCATCTCAGACCCCTCTGTCCAACGAACCCATAATCCCCTCTACCCTCATCCTCGCTCCTGTTCAATGGGATATAATGACAGAGATCACAGAGGCCCAGAGCAGCGATCCTCCTCTGCCAGAATGTCCACCTGACCGCACCTACGTTCCACTTAATCTTCGTCAGCGTGTGATGCAGTGGGTTCATAACTCTCCCAGCTCAGGTCACCCAGGAATCACTGCCACTGTCCAACTTATCTCTAATCATTTCTGGTGGCCAACTCTCCAACTGGATGCCATCAACTTCGTTCACCAATGTACCATCTGTAACCTCTCCAAATCTTCCCATCAACGCCCAGCAGGACTTCTTCAACCACTTCCTGTTCCTCGACGCCCATGGTGACACAATGCCATAGACTTTGTCACTGATCTCCCCAACTCAAGAACTTATACTACCATCCTCACTGTAATCGATCGTTTCTCCAAGGCATGCCATCTAATACCCCTTGTCAAACTCCCCACAGCCTTTGAAACTGCTGAAATCCTTCTGGAACAGGTCTTCCGCTTCTACGGACTCCCCGAGGACATAGTATCAGACCGTGGCCCTCAGTTCACCTCTCGGGTTTGGTCTGCTTTCTGCCAACACCTCAACATCAACATCAGTCTCACTTCTGGATACCACCCACAGTCAAATGGTCAGGTAGAAAGACTTAACCAGGAACTTACCTGCTTCCTACGTTCCTACTGCCATCAGAATCAAAATGACTGGAGTCGCTTCCTTCTATGGGCAGAGTATGCCCAGAACTCCCTCCACAAGCCATCCACCGGCCTTACGCCATTTCAATGTGTGCTCAGCTTTCAGCCACCCCTATTTCCTTGGTCTGGAGAGCCCTCGGAACTACCTGCCATTAACGACTGGCTGCAGAGGAGAGAGGAGACGTGGAATACAGCTCATATACATCTTCAACGAGCCATCCGCAGGGTTAAGGAACAGGCTGACCGTCGCAGAAGGCCGAACCCCGTATATACTCCTGGACAATGGGTCTGGCTCTCTTCACAAGATCTTCGTCTCCGGTTTCCCTGTAGGAAGCTCAGTCCCAGGTATGTGGGTCCATTCAAAATTCTTAGACAAATTACACCTGTATCTTACTGTTTGGCTCTCCTCGCTAATTATCGTATCTCACCCACGTTTCATGTTTCCCTGTTTAAGCCCGCTGGTGGTCCGAGAGGAGAGGGGGACCAGGAGGAGGCCGAGGACGAGAGCACCCCTCCCATAATCGTGGATGGCGAGGAGGCGTACCAGGTGCGGGAGATTCTCGACTCCCGACGCCAGGGCAGGTTACTTCAGTACCTCATTGATTGGGAGGGGTATGGACCGGAGGAGAGGTCCTGGGTCAACGCACAGGATATCCTGGACCCTACACTTACTGCGGAATTCCACAGGATTCTTCCGGATAAACCAGCCCCTCGACCTTGTGGAAGACCCCGGCGTCGTGTTCCTCCTCGCTTCAGGAGCCGCTCGCAGGGAGCGGGCTCTGTCACGAATCAGGCCTCTGTGGCTCTCTCCGATCACCACCGGATGGCACACTCTCCAGAGTACTAGTTTTTCGCACTTCATTTCCCACACACCCCATGCCTGGGACTGATTACTTGCACAGGTGTTTCCCCTTAACCAGCCTATTTAAACTGCTGCGGAACTCTCATTCTTTGCGAAGTCTTGTTTTGCTACGACTAACTTTTCTGAGCGTTTTTTTCCTGTTGTTTGATTTCCCTGTGTATGATCTTGGACTGTTCAACCTCTCGTGATTCTCTGCCGCCTGCCTTTGTGACCTTGTTATTGGATATCATTCTCTGTGCCCTGATTGCTGCCTGCCCCGACTCTAGCCTGGTTATGATTTGCTCTATTGGATTACCTCTGTTATCTCTGATGCCGTTGATTGACTCTTGCTTGTTTAACTCTGAGACTGTTTTAATAAAGCTGCAAATGGATCCGCATGTCTCTGACCCATCATTACAATATTATAAAAATATATATATTTTTTTTAAATTAAGAAAAAATACATTTTAAATGTCCATAATTTGTATATAATAAAATACAATTTGGTTAAGCAGTTGTTGCTGTATCTGTGCAAGAAAAAATCTCTACAAATCCCAAAATAGTCCCAATAATTACCATAATATTTTATATTTCATAATCATATATTTTTGTTTATATTTGTTTTATATTTGTATTATTTAAATTGTATTTATATTTTGAATATAGGTGGATGTATAAAAGGCAAAAGTGTTGTTTTTACAGACCACCAATCTATTCTTGTTGGGAATGCCATTGATCAGCCAGATCTTCCTCCGGTTGTTTTGATATGAAACCTTTCCAGACATGCTCAATATCCGTTGATGCTCTCATGCATTTCACATGCCAATAAATCTGCAGTAGCGTTCCAAGCATTCATTAAAATCCTCACAATGATAGGCTTGAAAGAGAGTGAATCCTGCTTTCACAACAGGTGTTGAAAGGAACGGGTTATGTGCATGTTTGTGTGTGTATATCTTTGTGCCGTAGCTGGATTTGGAGTGGCACCGCGATCCCACATTGCCTTCTAGGTATAACCATCTGGCCCTGCCACTGAAACCTACTCCAGTGCATTTATCAGGCAAGCACAAAGCACCTAATAAACTCCATACTATGGGATAATTAGCCTAGCGAGAACTCCAAATGAGAGCAGATTAATGTTAAAGAACTTCCAATGGTGGTACAGATGCAGCAGGAGCGGGCTGGTTGTTAGGACGTTGGCCGGAGCGGAGGTAGGAATGCTGCTGGAATGGAGGAAGTCGGAGTGCACTGCAGCTTTATCAGCACAGCGTGTCGGCTCTGTTTGTTAGTTTTGATGCATATACGTTCATTCTCACTTTTTCTGCGTTTTACATCAGCACACAGGTCGTATTCCAAGTGCCGTTTGTGATAGATGCCATCTGTCTTGCACAAGCTGTCTCGTTGTCATATCCGAAATCCGGGTTTCCATCAGAATCATCCTTGTTTACTCTGTTAAAACTCAAGGACTATAAAACGATCTTTTTCCCTCTCCATCCATTCTTCACCCTGACCTCTTTCTCTCCTGGCAGATGGCATTTATTTAGGGGGTACTTATCAGGGTGTAAATGTATTAATGAGTTTTCCATGTCCTTTGCTTCAGGCTTTGGTGAGTTGCCTCATGCTTAAGTCCTGCGACACATCACTTATTTCTTTACTGATACAATGACTCTTTTGGTCTCCTTCTATCCCTTTAGTGGAAAGTTATACACTGGTGTGGGTCTAGAAGAGATTCAGGTTATGAGGAATTGCTGATAAAAGCAGCTGTTTAAGATTAACATCAGCTATCCTTCATACTTATCTACTCTTTGAAATCTGAACTGATTCAAAGAAGGCAAAAACAAACCAGTGAATAACATAAAATTTAAAAATTACATGAATGTTACATATGGCAAATTATGGAAGTAAAATGGGTTACAAACTGGGTTTCATACTACTTTAACATCTGAACACCATATAGCTAGACAGAAAATGAAATTTGCTTTTACATTGCAAAAAAAAAAAAAAAAAGTATTATCTTGTTTTCCAGGAAGATACATTGCGTGTGTTTGAGAATCAAAATTTGCAAAAGATAATATGATGCTGTCAAAGAATATATCTTGAAGTAATTTAATTTTTCTTATCCCATTGGTTTTTAGTTTTTAGTTTTTGCTTGTGCAAAAAAAAAAAAAAAAAAAAAATCTAGTTTTTGATTAAAACAAGAAAATATATCTGCCAAGGGGGTAAGAAAATAACCTTGTTTTAAGTTTAAAGATTTTTAAAAGATTTTTACCCCACTGGCAGATATTTTTTCTGGTTTTAAGCAAAATTTTGATGCATTTCTCAGGAAACAAGACTTAATATCTTAAGAATTTTGCTTCTCAAGTAAATGTATCTTGATTCAAGGATATTTAGATATTTATACTGAAAACAAGACAAAAATAAAAAAGTAAGAATCCTTTTTGCAGTGTTGTAAACAGCATGTTATTCTCAGGTACTGAAAAGTACAAAATAATGGTTTCATACTACTTTAAATATAAAAATATATTGTTACTTTGTATATACAACTATACAACACTCCTAGAGATTCAGTACTTTATAGTATAACATCGATATTGATCACGATTGCATATGATGCTTCTCATGTTTTTTTTATTTATTTTTTTTATTATTGATCTAAAGTTGAATGCTTAAATGCCTGAAATAAGTATTGTAGACAAATATAAATTGTCAACATGAATTTCTTTACAAAATATAACTTTATTTTTAAGTGAATGAGTTGAATGAAAAAGAGTGAAAGGTGAACTAAACGCAGTCAACAAATGTCCGGCACAGGAATGTGAACTCCTTTACTGCTGCTTAAAAGCATTCCTCTGCTCCATATGATTTTATTTTTATTGTATATTGAAAGTGAATTGTGACCTTACACAAGTACTAATTTACTTACTAATTTACACTACAAATGATTGTGGTTCAGCTTCCCTGGTCATTTTTTTTAACACCATGAAGCTGTCAGTTATGTTTGTAGTGCTGAGCTTGAGGACACAGCGGCTGACGATCACTTTGGGAGAGTATAACAGCTGGTTTGGATATTTTCCATGCTTTTATCATCACAGAGTCAGATTGCATAACTCTCTGATCTCCTCCTGCGGCTCCCCGTTTGCCCTACATTCCACCAGAGCTTTAAGGCGCTACATGTTTTTTTTAAAAGACTACAGATCATTTTATTTTTGTATAATCCATGTCCAGCAAACCTGCCAGACATTTGATGGTAAAACACTGAAAATAGTCAGGTGGTGTGACAGACTACTGCTAATTTCATTAGCATACAGCACCGAAGCATTGCTCCACAACAGCCTCGAGGAGAAGTGGACATGGATCATAGTCACGGGTGAATCTGCAGTGACAGCCGTGTGCAGTCTGAGGAGATCGCATGAAGGAGAGGAGACAGGAGACGGGACGAAAACATTCGAAGGATATGTAGCCAACATTACACTGTGTTTGCTTCTGGGTGGTCTTTGATATAGGATATTCCAGATAAAATAAGACATGATAACTCTTTAACGGCTGACATGTTTGTCTTGGACTGCGTCTGTTGATATTGAATGTCTTGAGACACATTGCCACATTCCACCTCTCCTTTTAATTGTGCCGCTCTGCCTGCGGTTCAGTGCCACTGTTTTGCATCGTTGAAACAGGCACTGCATGTTTTCAAGCGAGGAAGGAATGCATTGAGTTTGATAGCACACCAGAAACCTGAAGAATAACAGATTCTTGTGTTTCCCACTGAAGACGGCATGAAATAGAAGTTCATCCTATCTGTTTACTAAATGCATGTTTATAGGTCTTATTATAGATCTTAACTCCACTGCATGCTTCCCTTCATCTGCCTCCACTTTTGAGAAAAACACCCACATCTCAAAATCTAATCAACAGCTGATGCATTGAACAGTGTTTCCCAGCCCTGTTCTTGGAGGCACACCAACACTACACATTTTTGAACTTTCCCCAAACAAACACACCTGATTTCACTCATCAGCTTGTTAGAGACTCCAAGACCTAAAATGGATGGGTCAGATAAAGGAGATATCCAAAATGTTTGCTGCTGGTGTGGCTCCAGGAACAGGGTCGGGAAACTCTGGCACAGAACCGAATCCACCCTACATTTTTTGTTCTTTGATAAACCAGTACCCTCAGATGAATGTCAAGGAAGAAAAGATCTGTTTTTACTTCCATCACGACTTGAAAAAACTAGTTTACTAACAGCTTGCATCATCCCAAACTCTCTTTTGCCATTATAAAAAAAACTACTGTCAGAATACTGTAAACTACTGTCACTCTTAAAAATAAAGGTTATTTATTGGCATTGATGATTCCCTGAAGATTCTTTAATATCCATGGAAACTTTCCATTCCACAAAGGGTTCTTCATAGTGGAAAAAGGTTCTTGAGATTCTTAAAATGTTCTTCACACTAAGAAAAATAATGGTTCTTTTAAGAACTTTTCACTGAAAGTTTCTTTGGGGAACCAAAGAAAAATTAAGGTTCCAAAATGGAGTGTTTTCATAGTTTTTCATATGAAGAACATTTTAAAAATTTAGAAAAACCTTATTTGCACTATAAAGAACCTTTTGTGCAATTGAAAGGTTCCATTGGTCTTAAAGGTTCTTTGTGGAACCATTGATGCCAATAGAAAAAACCTTTATTTTTAGGAGTGAAAGACATGCATTTCAAAAACTGGTGCCGTGGACACAGCTGACCTTATTGCATATGAATTTGTAGGAGTTTCCCTTTAAAATGCAAAATTTATGGGAGGAAAGTATTTAAATAAATCATGATTTACTAAGGCTTGTGGTAGTCAGTTTACTGGTATTTGTGCCTTTATTTAACGCCCAAAAAAGCATGTCTTAACCCATTTTGCCCATGACACGGCTGTGATAGTTGATTGTATTGGCCATTATGGAAATGTTCTTTAATTTGCGCATCGTCAGTAGATCAACCTCAGAACTTTCCACTCTCATCAGTGCTTTTACTGTATCGCAGTCTCACGCTGACCCATAGTCTTTTCAGTGAGGTTTGTATGGATGCTTGCAACCTTGTCCTTGATCCATTTAAATGGACAGTCCCTAACCCACATATATGTTGAGGGAGTATTGCAGCCATGATAAGGTGCTGCAGTAACATGTCACTCTTTCCTGCGAGAGACTGGCCTCAGACGCTAATGATGTGGAACAAATCTCAGTTCATGGGTAGGGCAGACATGCTAACCGTTCTTCTCATTACACCCACCCGAGAGATGCTAGCAGAGATTATGAGAGTAAAGCAGTAATTATCTAGTCACCCTCAAGCTGTTTTATAATCCTGAGGTATTATTTTAACCTACACCATTATATTTGTTCTATTTAGGATTTCCTCTCAAATGTGAGGCTGTGCTAAACTCCTACAGTAAACAATAACATATCAATGGTTTAATCAAGATATAAATGGGGTTAAATAACACATTTGGGTGGAATGGTTGACATGTGGGAGACGTGACCTGTTGGGTAGTGCACATGCTCCAACATGCTGTGTAGTGATGCTCATGCAGGTCATTTAGGTTCAAATACATATTGTGAAATTTCCCAATCCCGTCCCCCTATCTACTCCTTAATTTTTCCTTTTACTCCCTCACAAAAATGGCCAAAGGTCCAAAACTAATAAAAAGCAGATTTGCATTTTCTAAAGAGAAAATCAGGACAGTGTCTTTTGACACTAAATGCAAATAACTGGCAATTTCTTTTTCACTAACTCCACCCACCATGGCTCACGTATTCTATTTGGTACAAATAGCATATTACTTTATTTTACACTTACAGGTGTTATTGGCGTTTATCACTATTTGCCCTTAGTGTGAACAAGATGTGGTTTGTTTCTATTTATACACTACTGATAAAAAGTTTGCTGTTTATAAGATTTTTTAATGTTTTTGAAAAAAGTCTCTTAGGGGCTGTTCATACAGAACGCGTCTTTGCGTCTAAAACGTGAGACGCAGCACTCAGGAATAGTTTGTAAAAAAGCACAGTGCAGAATGCCTACTCCGCCATGTTCCTGTCAAAATAAAACAGTTGCCACTGCCAACTTGCTACTGTAAACAAAATCTCACACAGCTTGCCCCACCTCAGTGGACTTTTGATTGGTCCACTGTTTTGGAACTGACATTGATGAGCGGTGCGGCATGTGAAAGTTGACACAGTGTCTTAAAAACGCAACACTCATGTACAAAACGCCACAAAAGACAAGATGCGATGGTCATACGTGGCCATTTAATGCATATACATAGAAAAACAATGGAAAAGTAGCGCATTGGAATGGAAAAACGCGTTGTGAACAACCCCTTATGCTTACAAAGATTGCATTTATTTGATCAAAAATGCAGTAAAAACAGTAATATTTTGAAATATCATTACACTTTTAACTCTTTTTTTATTATTTGAATAGATTTTATAATGTAATTTATTCCTGTGATGGCAAAGCTGAATTTTCAGGAGTCATGACTTCCAGTCAGAAGTTGCTGACACTGTATTAGGATGTTGTTATGTGGTTGCTAACATGTTCTGGGTGGTGTTTGCTTACTGGCATAAGTTACACATGAGCCCATTCCAAAATCTGGTCTCTATTTTCAATGCAATGATTTTTTTTAGCTCGTTGTATCGTTTGCCATGTAAATGTCATAAGTCTGAACACTTATAGCAACAGTAATAGCACACCTCTCCTGAACGAGCTGCATGGTTTGAGCTATCATTTATGTCTTCAGAGCAAATGGTGTGGGATGAGTTCCTAAGTTTAAACCCAGGATTAGAGGTTTGTTCAAATTGCTAACTGAGCAATAGTTATAGTGGTTGCTAAATATTGTCTCCTGTTAACGAATACCTGCATTTACAGCCCCTGAAAGCAGACGCGGAGTGACTCGCAGGAAGCCCATACTGCTGAGCTCCAGTTGGTGGGGGCGTTGTCTCAGGGTACACAACAGTCCTAACCAGTGTTTATCATACAGCATTTAAAACACCATTCACAGAAAAATGAATGCTCCAACCACTCGTTGACAGCCGGCCCAAACACTCTCTGAAACATCCTTCTGACTCACTGTTTCTTTTGCACAATATATTGTGCAACGTCAGTTTCACTGCACAACACTTCCAAATCACATGGCAACAGCAGTGACACCAACTTTTAGTTTTATGTGGCTCGTCCTGTGAGATACAGACATGAATGATGTTGAAGAGAGTGGGCTGTATTCATTTTCTAAGTGATTGAACTTCACCTGACTGACAAGAAACCCAAACATAGAGCCATAGGTCTCATATATAGGTATTTTTCATGCAAATTTTGGAATTGGTTCTTAAATCCTGTATGGAAACACTATGAAAAACTCATTTGCATAAATGTTTTTGTATTAAGGTTTGGTCACAATAGCAAAATTTCATGGGCAAAAAGTTATATTGTCTGTCGTAATATAGCAATGTATGGGAAAACATTTTCGCTCACACAAAATTCCCAATTGCATTCATTCCTATTGGAATGACTGGATTTCACCTTTGAAAATTCTCAGAACAGTGGTAAATGTGACCACACCTTTAGGTTTAGGTGGATGTGGAGATTCACGTGAAGGGATAGTTCATCTAAAAAGGAAAAATCTCTCATTATATCATTCCAAACCTGTATGATTTTCTTTCTTATACATAACATAAAATATTTTTTTTCTAAGAATGTTTCAACTCTTTGAAATATCTTCTTTATGTTCTACAGAAGAAAGTCGTACAGGTTTTGAACAACATGAGAATGAATAAATAATGACAGAGCTTTTTTTTTTTTTGGAAAGATACAAAGATAAAAAACATGTAAACATGTAAGTTTTATGTTTTTAGTGTAAATATTGGCCAGCAAGCATCCACCTAGTAACCACACAGCAATGACGTAACAACCATTCAGAACACTCTAGAAAGTTGCTATGAATCATATTTCAGGTGTGGAATAAAAGCCTGACTGTACAGATTTGCTCACCTGTCATTCATGTTCACCTACAGAACCAGAGGTACTGACTTCTTAAAGCAATCATTCACCCAAAAATGAAAATTTGCTGTTAATTTAGGCCATCCAAGATTTTTAGCTGAAACTGTGGTAATTGCTGATTCATAAAATTAAATTCAGTGATTGCCCATTTTTGAGAATAAAAAAAGCATATCACGGAACACAAAATTAATACCTGTGGCTCCTGATGGTAAATTGAGGTCTTATGAAGCGAAATGATCAGTCTGTGCAAGAAACTGAACATTATTACCTGTAATCCAGAGCCTCAGGTAACAGGGAAATATGATTATTTTCTGTGAACTGGTTCATTTCAATGAACTGATTCAATTCACTAGTTTACATAATCATGCAATGATGTAACTTATACATAATTATTATATTATTAAAGCATCCAATGATGATGTGAAATGTAGATGTTTCACATGTCTAAAGCATATAAAGTGAATAAACTAGTCTTCATCAGCTCACCTTTTTACATAAACAATGAGAAACCATAAAAACTTTCATTTGGCCCTTCATTCAAGTGTTTGGTTCACGCATGCGCATATCAGCGGCTCATTGGTCTTCTGTCAAACTGTTTCCTCAGTTCAGTGACTGTTGGAGGAACTGGAGCGTTGAATGAGTTCATTCATTATAGGATCAGATATGCCTGTCTTTTGGCTCATTTCAAGTTGGAGTGAATGTCAGGCATCAGAAAGTGAGTTTTGATCGAGTAACTTGTAGATCTGTGCTTCTGGAACCATGACTGTTCAGTCCGCTTTTGGTGAAATGATTCAACTAGTTCACCAAAAAGAACCGGTTCAAAAGAATGATTTTCTTGCACTGACTGATTGTTTCACTTCATAAGACCTCAATATATCGTCAGGAGCCACGGCTATTAATTTTGTGTTCCTTGATATGCTTTTGCAGCCGCTGACTTGAATTTCATGAATCACTAAGGACCATGGTTTCAGCTAAAAATCTTTACTGTTCTTCTGAAGAAAAAAGTCACCTATATCTTGGATGGCCTGAGAGTGAGTAAATTAACAGCAAATGTTCATTTGCTGTTAATTTAAGAAGAAGTGATTAAAGAAGAAGTGATTAAAGCACTGATGTTATGTATCGTACTTGCTTCGAAATTCCAGTCTAGCAAACTGCATCCAGAATACTGAGGAAAAGCTTATCAGAATCATCTGTTTTCCCCCCAGCTGAGATGTTGCACAAGGGTGCAATCAGAGGAAATTAAAGCAGAGTGATATGAGGAGATGTAGGATGCGAACGACAGACCTCCATGGGACCTCCAGACTGAAGCAAAACCCATGCATGTGCACGTGAATTGGGTCCCTGTGCATGAGAGGGCTGCTGCTCAACTTTGCGCGGTGCCTCTGGAGTCGCGCACCACGCTTTCACACCTCCTGCCACGCAGGGCGAGGAGACAGTAATTAGCTTCCTGCTGAGGTTGGCAGCTTTGAGCGGGACCCTCCTGCTGTGTGCGAGAGGGTATGGACACCCTCACCTGACACACGTGGTCAGACGGATGAACTGCTGCTGCACCATGGGACCACATTATTACCCTGCCGTTGCAGTAGTAATTTCATCGAAGAGTAAACAAAACATCCTGTTTCAAGAGTCGAGAGATGAAATTTGAGGCAAAAGTGCTATGTTGCTCCGGCTTGTAATAGCGTTGCTAATCCAAAGGGCTCAGTTACATAACATTCCAGAGGATTCCTGACGACGCTTATTGTCCTGGGAGTCTCTTTTGAGCATTATCATGTATGATTCATCAGTAAAAGGACACCGATGCACAAGGCCTCTCTCTGTCTTGAGTCTTCGGCAGAAGGATGGGGAAGCTTTCTGCGTTTAAAAACTCACTTTGTCATCTGTGACTCTTCCACCTGTTCTTTTCGTACCTGCTGATGGAAATGTTTGCGTTATTTGCCAAAGAAACGGGGAACAATGCCCTTCCCTGCTACTGTAATATAATCTACACGAGGGAGGGATGTGGTCTGCTCTGTTTGCGTTGTGATGATGTGTGGTGTGGAAACGTGGCTTGTTCTGGAAAGAAAGCATGGTTTGTGTGGCTTTGAATGAAAGGATGAGCCTTTCCTGTGCATTACAGGTGTGGTGGGGTTTTAGCGTCAGAGTGATTTAGCACATATATGCCATATACCTTTGCAAAAAAAAAAAAAAAAGTGCACCATTTAGCATACTTTTAAAGAGAGTACTTGTGTAAAAATATGCTTTACAAGAATATACTGAATGCAGTGTTTTCGAACAAATAATTGCATAGTATTTGCACTTAAATGTAAATGTATTGTAGTTAAAATTCATATTAAATGCAATTAGTTTGCTGTCTTTAAAATGTGGTTAAAACTAAAATATACGTCAGTGTCATTTCTGTTGAAATTTGTGTATTTAAAATTATTTGTATTTACAAATTTGTAATAATAAAGTTGCAATTTAATGCATTTAAAATATGACAATTTAAATGTAATACTGAATAAGAATCTACAGTTAATCAAGTACTTTACATGTACTTTAGTTTGTTATTCAACACATTAAAATAAGTGCAATTCTTTAAAGCATTACAAAAGATGATTTAAAACAGGATTTACATTATTTAAAGTATAACAATTTGTCATTATAACAAAGTGCACTAATTTGCATTAAGAAACATTAATGTAAGTGTACTGTCTTTGTTTTTTAGTTTATTAATAATATATTATCTGCAAATACAGTTTTTACATACACTTTTAATGTTTAAAGTGCACAATAAGTACAATTAAGCACACTTCTTTTTCACTTTTGCTTCATTTATGCTCTTTCTTTGGTCTTTTTCCTAACTACTTTACTTTAAGCCCTACAGATCCACTATCAGTTTACTTTCAGTGACTCATGTATTCCCTGATGATGACAGAATAAAAGATATTTTTGCATTCAAATTGCCATTATGTTATATCAGTATATAATATATGTGGGTTGACGTGGTTAAATGTTTCCGGCAAGCGATGACGCATTTCTCAGTAGAACAATGAAGTTTAAAGTGACTCACAAAATATCTGTTTCGCATTGTTCTCCCCAGAGACATACAGATTAGGGCCAGATCTTCCAAACCAGAAGAAATCTCTACAGTCTATCTATTGTGCAGCTTGACTGTGATCTCTCCCCCTCAACGTTTTGCATTTCAGTCACTCAGCTGTGTTGAGTCCTATTTGCTTATATGTCATTCTTGATCCAAAGCATAACAATCTCTGCACATTGCCCATAATTCTCAGCACATGGATCCTGATTCAATCACTAAGAGGATTTTGTGAAGTTACAATAATTAGCTGCTTATTTGATCGCTTATGGAGTGTGCTGTATGTAGCAGAACTCATCTTGAAAAGAAAGCATTGGTTTTGAAGCCACAGTGAGGTCGTTCAGGAGTTTGAGTTTCCAGAGTCACTATTCAAATGTGTTGTTATTATTCATATTGTAAGCATGTCATGCGCCTCTGTACGTAATAACGAGGATGTTTTGTGACTCACTGTATGCCACCGCCTCCTTCTCCATCACAACAATAGGACCATTGTCTTGCTTTTATCAATTTTTCGCTCAATCCCGCAGAGGAGGGGGTCGGTTTGTCAGTCGGATGGTGAACGGCGTCTGCTGGTGTTTTAACAGATGCCCCATGATGGGTGCCATTCATAACCAGAGCAAAGGCTAATTAGGGTTATCTTTTTAAACTGGCCCACATGTTTTTATTTACATAGAGGAATATGGCTCTCTGAGGGGGAAAAGAGCATCATGACCATTTCCTCCATTACACAACCGTTCTGGTGCACTACGGTATGCCGCTGTTGGTGCAATTACACCAGCGGGCATCTGCTTTGTTTCTCGTGCTTCTCATCCCAAGTAGGGTCCTCCAGGCCTGCAGATAATGTGTGCACAAAGCCACTATTATGGCCCATGAAAAAATGGCCCTATACCCTGGGTGCAAACTTGTCTCAGGACTTGTGCCTCATTCACACATAGTTTCCGCGGCAGGTCAATGGCAGTTGCTAAGATGCTGGGTTGGCTGCCCATTACCAGTTCAACTTCCAGCCAAGGTTGAGCCCCGAACTTAAAGGAAGGTGCCTGCTTCTTCTGCCCGAGCAAAATGCACTCCTCTGGGTTCTCATACTTGGACATTTTTTACCTGCAGCTGTTCTGTCCTAATAATGATGACTCATCAGATGAAACACAGAATGAAAGTTGAGACATGTTGGAAAACCAATAAGTATTGTTGTCTTTCCGAACAGAGCTCTGTGTTGTCAGAAACATCACGAGGGAGGACCGAGATGAGTGGAAGATTTTAAATATTCACCGTACATGTCAATACCCCATAGCAATGAATTGGTGTGCAGCCAAGAGCAATTTATTTGGATGGCAGCACATTCTCTTTGGGTTGTATACCTTACATAGGCTATCTTCAGGCAGTGTTAGATATCCATTTACATGTCACTTTAGCTATTTAACACTTTAGTCACGTTACTCTTTTGTTGTCTTATACTGGCTTTAAAACAAAATGTCAGAGTGACCCATATTCTATTTACAGCTTACAGCTCGCGAACATATCTGCATGTCGTGTCCTCAGTATCGTTGTTTTCCAGACATAAACATATATATGTGTATATGTATATGTATATGTATATGTATATGTGTATATGTATGTGTATATATATATGTGTGTGTGTGTGTGTGTGTGTGTGTGTGTGTGTGTGTGTGTGTGTGTGTGTGTGTGAGTGTGTGTGTGTCTTCATAATTGTAAAATATGAAAACCCAAATGGTTGGTCTTAATAGTTTATTAATTATTTAATTCATAACTATTTTAATTTGGTAGGATCCTGCACACTACAGCTTGCATGTAGAAACATCTTAAAGTTAATAAAGTTTGTAGTTAATAAACCTTCTAATAACTATTTTAATTAAAATTAATTAAACAAAATAAATGTTAATTTTCTTAAAAATTGATTTTATTAATATTTAAAATATAAAGACAATAAATGATACAGTTGATCAGTAAATTTAAAAAGACCTTTGCAACCAAATTCTCAACATATCAAACCTTCATTCTGCGATATTAAAAAAATATATATATATATATTTATATGTGTGTGTGTGTGTGTGTGTGTGTGTGTGTGTGTGTGTGTGTGTGCAGTGTCCCCATTTAGAGTGTGTGTGTGTGTGTGTGTATGTGTGTGAGAGAGAGAGAGAGAGAGAGAGAGAGAGAGAGAGAGAGAGAGAGAGAGAGACTGTTTGGCCTTGTGGGATTAATCAGGTTAACTGCTGTTTATTTACACTGTAGTGGGATGATTTTCTGGACCGCACTCTCTGACAGCTAAAATCAGCCAGGTTTTATTTTCCCAGGAACTATACTAAGCTCATGACACATGCAATCTGGATTAAACACCAGCCCTGCGCTGGTACTCCTGCCTCTGGCCAGGGCCTTCAAATATGTTCCCTGCTTTGGCAGGTTTGATGAGTATGGCATGTGATGTTTGGACAGAAGGTTTTTAAAAGACGAGTTTATCACAGGGTGCTGGTGTATTACATCAGTCTTACCCAGTCAAATAAACCTCCTGGCTCCAACAGTGCAATCACGCTTGGAAAAACATCAGAAAGGTCTTGGGGAGTGTGGCTGGCTTCACTTTTGAGCCAGATTTGGACAAAACACATTTCTCTCTACGTTACACCACTCGCTTGTTATGCATTCTGTCTAATGGACTATGATGTTGGACAGATCCATTAATGAAAGAGAAAGAAAACATATTTTATAGAAGATATTTTTGATTGCCAGTCAAAGAACATCATAGAATCGACCCAAGCTGGCCGGTGATTTAATGTTGACTCCAAAGGTACTATTGTAACATTTCAAATATTTAAGTTAAATTTTCAGTCATCTCAAGCAAGCACTGCTCAAAAGTTACAATATGCTTTATTTTTGTAATACTTCACCTTTAAATATGGAACATTTTCTCTTAAAATTGGAAAGTTCTCTTCTACTTTGGTATCTATCACCTTTGGGGTTCCCAAAGGTTCTGTATTGGGCACTTTTTTATTTTTTATAAATCTATTAATTTATGGCATGCATGGCTAAAAACTTTCTACATCTAAATGAGAGGAAGACAAAAATTGTATTTGGACTCTCTAGGTCTTGAAATATAACTAATAAATGATGTTGTGAAATGCTTTTCTACCTCAGGGCTACTGTTAAATTAAAACCTTTGATTTAATAATCTCTGTGCTGTAAATGAGAGTCTGTCATTCACCTCAATTTCGCCTGCAGACGAAACAACATACAGTCGCAAGGCTCCTTTCTGGCACCAATAATAGGAAAAATATTTCCTGAAAACTGGCCTATATTTACTAATATCAGTTCATTATAGAATTTGATTATTTGTTGCTTTGAAGCTCTAAAAGGTTCACTGCTACTTTATCTCCAACTTTTTCCATCACTACTCCTCTAGCTGTCATAAATCTTCAAAGCAATTACTTCTGTCCATTGCACAGTCCTGATTAAAGTTTAAAGGTGATCATGATTTCTTTGTTGCTTCCAGAGGCAATAGATATACCACTGTGCATTTGATACTCCTGTACTATTATATATTAAAATCCTGTCTGACTATAGAATTTCGAGTCAGTGTAAATTGTTTTGTTGTATTGAATTGTTTGAGATTATGTGTAGTGCTTTGTCTTATTGTAGTATTATAAGTTTATATTATGAGTTGATTTATTTCATTGTGCAGTACACGTCAAATGTTCCCAATAAATTAATGACTTGACTAGTGTGTGGCATCAAGAAATATTACATTATTAATGGAACTGGACTGACTTGTATTATAATAGATTGTGTGTTATTGTCAAAGGACTATTGGAATTTAGAAAAGGTTGTCATTATGAACAACAAATGATAATAAAGGTACCTCAAACACTGTTTATCCAGTCTCTGATGATCATGCAGATCGGTTTTTAGATTTGGTCTATAATGAAGAAACTTACATAAGCACAACAACAAACCTGTCCTGAATAATATGAAAATGTCTCAAGAAGATGTCAAATCGACCACAGATGTGTGATGAATAGATCAGCAGCTCCAAAGACGGTGTTATGTAACATTATCAGCAATTAGTGTTCTGATCACATTTATTTACTTACTGAAACCCGGCCAGAACGAGGCTCTCAGAGAAAAATACAGAGATTGACAGAGGTATACAGAAACTTGACTGGATGTGTCCGGCCTCTCAGCTTGTGCAATGCTGAACAGATCAGCTCTGAAGGATTCTGGTATGTTCTAAAGCTGCTTTTGTTTATGCTGCATGTCAATGTGGGGACAATTATTCTGTAACTAAAGTGTAAATTGTACTCTCTTAAAATAAACTGCTATGAAGTCAAATTATTTGTGACACTGCAAGTCAAACGCATCTTCTGTGTCTCCTGTTTAGGTATTCTCCAGCAGTATATGTAGGCTTCGCTTAGCATGTTATTTAAGCAGACATTCCTACGATTCCTCCAGGACTTTTAGA
This sequence comes from Spinibarbus caldwelli, assembly GCA_039654775.1. Taxonomy (NCBI): domain Eukaryota; kingdom Metazoa; phylum Chordata; class Actinopteri; order Cypriniformes; family Cyprinidae; genus Spinibarbus; species Spinibarbus caldwelli. The sequence continues at coordinate 3,509,500 of CM077247.1, read as the reverse complement.
GTAATAGTACTGAATAGTGGAATTCTACACAGCGATTATCCAACATGTTCTCTCACGGAGCAAGTAAACGTGAAGAATCCGAGAGCCCGCTGGCCATTGGCTAACCTGACTTAAAATCATTACGTGCAATTGCAAACACCACCCTTCTGCGGCAGCAATTTGCACAGACATGCCTGATCAAGAAAAAAGGAGCCGCTTTGATGCTTGCTGACGTGCTGATTTACACGTTGTCGTGTTATGGTGCTTTCCTTTGAGCAGCAAAGATTCGGTGCTCATATGCAGTGCATTGAATATGCTATATAACATACAACAAAGAAAATATTACACAACACAACAGACCCACAGACACAAACAAATACATAAAGGTTTTGTCTGAATGCATTAGTTAATGAAAGAACAACAAAGTAAAATGGGCCTGTGTAGGAGGAAGAATAAAACAAAAACGTTCACAGTCACGATATTGCATACAGTCAAAGGCCCTTATCTGGTTATAACACTAGTTCTAAACTAGTTTTGCTTCAAAACCCAGATTGTACATCGAGTGATGGCCCAACACAGTACAAAAAGTAAAATGCACTTAAACACAAAAACGTAAATGTATTAATAGGTTAATATTAATAGGGTGTGTTTACACTTGTTTTGGTCCAGACTGAAAAAGAAAATCATACATTTCGTCCTGATTTGCTTAGCATTCACACTGTCATTTTTAACACCAAAGCTAAAGGTACAAAACTAAAGTCATAAGCTGTTTTTATGACGTATATTTTGCAAATTTACCAAACATCCAAAAATGCTGTGTGCTGGGTTAAATGCATTCATTGTATGTGTGTATATATGGTGGTATTTTTACAAGCTGATAACTGGCAATGACCTTATAAAATGTGTCAAGGAGTCAAAACAGCAGGCATTCCTCTGTTGCACACAGAGATCTGCTGTAAGGAGACGGCCGTTTTGACACTAGTACCAAACTGTAATGGGCAGCATACTGTAGCTCATATGACAAGAAGAACCAGGTGTTCTTTAGCATTTTGTCTGTTTCATCCTGTGTCATCACATCCTGTTTATGGTACATTTAGATGTCTTCAGCCCACATTGCATTCATATTTCAGTCAAACCCCACCAGAGTTCATTTGGAAGTGGACCGAGGCCCACCTTTTCAGGGGTCTCGCTTGTTGTTAAAACATTCACACATTTATCCTTGTTGCAAGTGAATCGTATTTAGTCTTACACCTTTTGTAAATGGATTTTGAGGACAAGAGCATGTGACGCAACCTGGCCAGTCTGTCTGATTTGGCTCCAGTGACAGATAAATATGTGCCAAAATACTGTGGAGTTTGATTGGACGCTTGATGTCAGCGAATGATATGGGAAGCAATTAACAGTTAAGGCTGTTTACTTTGCTGTCATGCAAACATTAATATGTTTATATTTTTTGCATTTAGCAATTGCATTTTTTCCCTGCTGCCTGCGACCCTTTCAGAACAGACCCATAATCCACCAGAACCAGAGATCTATGCATCTTCTTTTTCGAAATAATTATACAACAACTGAGATACTATTGCATTCATTATCAGCTGTGACAAATCTCAGCGATCTTTCTGAATCCTCTTCTCTGATCCCTGTTGCAAACAAACATTTTTCAAAGAGACGAAGGAAGGACTGTATGCCAAAAATGGCCTTTGGTCTAGACAGGTCTTATAAACATACCGAAAGTAATTGCTCCAATATGCTTGCCTGGAATGAGTTACATATTGTGGAGGGTCAGTTGGGTCCTTTCACAGACCTGGAAGAAGGTGACGCAGTGATCAGTTTTGCATTGTTGCCAGCAGGTGGCTGGGACAGAGTGATAGTGGCAGATTTGATTCATTAAAGCCATCTTTAGAATTAGGTATATTTATTTTGGATCAGCCCGATTTAAAACAGCATGTGCATGTTGCCTCCTTGTTTAGTCTACTGTATATAGAGGCATTTGCCAGTTAAAAAGTTTTATTGGTGACTGGTGATTGAATAAATAAACTTCTGTTAAGTTCAGCTCCAAAAGTATTTGTAATTTTATGGCACATTAAAAAAAATGAATGTCATTGCTAATATATCAAGTGGCTTATATTTCAATTAAAATATAGCAGACTTTTGCAAAAAAAAAAAAAAAGAAGCAATTATTTTTAGGGTTTAAATGATAAAACAGTAGAAATACTGTTAAAAAAGATAAACTGTATTGTGAGACTTTGTGTTTATCACTTCAGTGGATCATGGTCATTGTTAATGTGATGAAATTGTAGAAACATTTTTTCACTCAGAAATTGCTAGTAAATTTCACAATTAATCATGAAGCAGCAAGTAACAAATTGATTAAACATTTTGAATTTAGTATTTCCTTCTAAAACATCATCAGCTCAATAATCTTTATTTACAACTTTTTTGTATAGTTTTCTTCACAATATAATTTTTAAATATTCCAGATATCTTATTCCTTATATCCCTGCTATATCTGTCACTGTAAAATCTCAGTATTATGACATTAACAACAAAAATAGATATAGCAAGCCCTTGTTTTTGGTATGACTGACAACATAAATGTCCTTGACAGTGGTAGCTGATTTGGGTTAAAGAGGTGCATTGACATTGTCTGTTACCACTAAGTCTCTATTATATCCAGTCAGGCAGAATGAAGGGCAGCTTCACATATGATTTTCATGCTTTTCAGTTCACCCGGACATTTGGCTGGGCCACAGACAGACATGAAATGGACTGAGGCATGACTGATGACAGCTGGGATGAGGCTCTTGTCCGCAGACATAGATACTCAGATGGTTTGCTTCATGCCCTCCAATCTTCCATGCATGAGGAGGAAACTAGAAACAGTCTTCTCAGGGGTATCATTTACAGAGCCAAACACTGTTTGGTGCCAGTGCAGACAATAATAGCTAGTTTTACTCATCACTGTGACATAGAAATTGTAAAAAGGTGACAAAAATTCAAAAGCGCAAAATTATATTATAAAGCATTATGTATGAAAGTAAACAGCATAGATCAGTAACTAGCTAATACAGGGTTGCTTATTGAATGGACCTTTCTGACATAACTCCCTTTGCATGTCTCTAAGGTGCAATATTCAAATAAAAATTTGCATTTTCAAAATATGTTTGAGAATTGCTGACTATGTCTTTTAAACCTTACAAATTTAAAATGAATTCATTATCACATGAAATAAAATGCACTCTTCAAAATAGAATAGATGTTGTGAATGAATGTGCCCTAGCAGCTGTTGTTTTGTTTTTGTTATGCTAGCCTAATTCAATTTAAAAAGAAAATGCTGATGATATATAAGGGTGGACAGCATCAATTCCAAGCAATTGCCACCATTATGCAACTGTGTAGACTAAGAGTTTTTACACAAACCTTGATTAGAAGCACAAAATAACACTAACCTATGCAGCTTTATTGGTGACACTAGCATAAAACATTTTATGTGCATTACATAACACTATTATCACCAACAACAATCTGATTAAAGCTATTTTAACATTTAAGAATTCTGAGAGAGAGAGAGAGAGAGAGAGAGAGAGAGAGAGAGAGAGAGAGAGAGAGAGAGAGAGAGAGAAACACGTGAAAAAGCGTTCATTTATAGGTTTACTTATAATTCTTATTTAGGTATAAGAATAACAATTATGTACGCAGTTTTAATGGTGAATCTAGCATAAAGCATTTTATGTGCATTACATAACACTATTATCACCAACAACAATCTGATAAAAGCTATTTTAACATTTAAGAATTCTGAGAGAGAGAGAGAGAGAGAGAGAGAGAGAGAGAGAGAGAGAGAGAGAGAGAGAGAGAGAGAGAGAGAGAACACTTGAAAAAGTGTTCATTAACAGGTTTAGTTATAGTCTAATTCTTATTCAGGTAAGTCTCAGAGTGACTTCTTAACTGCCCAAGAAGTTAAAGGCAGATGTTTTGTATTTAGGTCCAAAGATGTTCTTAAGATAACACTCTTCTACTTAAGACTATTATGATGTCCAGATTTACTTGGTTACACAAAGAAAGAGTTTGCTAAACTAAGCCTTAATTCACGCGCAAGAATCAGAGAGAACAAATTAAGTGAGACTGCATGAAAGCCAATGCAATTATCTCCCCTGACAACGTACAGACTCTCCTAATAAACTTTTTTAACTCAATTTTATCGCTTTTTCTCTGGCCATAGATGTAGACCGTGTCTCAAATTAACCTAGAGCGCTGCCTGCCTAGAAAGCCTCGACTGCATTCCCACGGGACAAAAATGCTTTCTAGGTAGGCAGCTCGCTGTGTTTGGAGACGCAGCCACAGTGAATTCGTCGGCGGGCTCTGCATATCAATGAGGCGCTGGAGCGTGTGTTTATTGAAGCTCAGAGCTCGAGAGCGGCTCTTCAGATTGAGAGGTGTGCGTGACGCGTCGCAGAGCACATTCAACCTGCTACTGACTGACATCACAGAGACAGAGCCCGGGTTTATCATCAGACTCGCACTGTTTGAGGATCTCGATTATTGGATTTGAGCGGCACGAACAGACCGGAGACTGCTGGAGCTTCTCAACAAACTATTGGGGATGAATCGCTGTACGGCCGCTTTACTTTTGCTGGTTATCGCCGTTTATTCACTCAACACAGAGGGTGAGTGAGTGAGTGTGTGTGATGTTTGTTTGTTTATTTATTTATTATCATATGTTTATTTATTGAGTTCGCAAAGTTATGTAGCGTTAAAGTGTCTATCAATACAGAATTCGGTGTTTTGGCTTTTTCAGTTTTATCCGGAGTGATTGATATTAGTATCTAAGAAATGTATGTTTCTATTTTATCTCCGTTTTCAACTTTTCCCGCAGAATAACAGCGCCTTATGCTGGTGCAACTGTCAAATATCTTCACTTCTCTCAGACAATCTAGTTAATTCTGCAAAACGTGGCCAGTGATAGGAAATAGTGGCTCTTTGTGTTGCTGGATGAGTATTGTTGGCTTGTGTCCTGCTGAATGGAGCAAAGAAGATTGATGAGGGATTAGATGTGGGTCACGCGTCTTTCAGCAGCAGCTCACCTGCCTCATAGTCAGCGTGCTGGAAGAGAGAGAAAACAGCACTTTAATGAATCACCACACCAGTCTGCTGTGCTGTTTGTTGGTTTTTGTACAGCCTCGTTGTCAGTTCAGTTTTGAAAGCGTTAGAAAGTTCTGGAAACAGACAGAAAGCATCTGTAGAAGTCTGTAAAGAAAAAGAAAGAAAAAAAAAAACCTAAACAAAAATACTCCTGATCAGAATTAAGCACATTTACCTCACAAATTTTCATTGTTAATGCAAAAGTAAACAAATATATTCTCATTAATACAACAGTGAAAGCCATTAGATGCAATGTTAAAATCAGAAAACAAAACTATTGTGCATATTTACATTTGTAGTACTTGTCCTTTAATGTTTTTTAAATTACATAAAAATTAACTAATTACATTAATGCATGTTAATGCAAATAAAATGTTTGCATGTAAGCTTCATTTTTTTTTTTTTTTTGTAATGTTGTTTTATTAAAGAAATGCATTTACAAATATGAGTACACATTCACACTGGCTTTTCATTTTTTGGCTCTTTTCTTTATGCAGCTGTAAATGTTTTCTGTTTCTATCTTCTCTATTCAAATGTAATTTTCTTTTGAGTTTGGGTGCAACATGAATCAGATATCTCTTGACAGTTTTCGTGAGATCTTCTGCATGATTTTTCTTGAGACTAAACCATGCTTTTAATTCATTTCTTAGCATACAAGTGCAGATGCACGAGAAAAGGCCCGAAGATCCGGTACAAAGATGTACAAAAGCTGGAGATCAAGCCTAAACATCCGTACTGCCAAGAAAAGATGATATTGTGAGTTGCAAAAAAATCCTTCTTTGATTTGCTTGTGTGGTGTGTTTTTATGACTGTGTTTATGAATTGCAGTAGGTTCTTTAACTGGATAACAACTCGATAACTATAGCTACTCTATAAATATTATATATTTATAGAGCAGCTAATATTTCCAATAGGCTTTAATAGACTAGTCTTATAATAAGAATAAGAACAAAAAAATTAAACCATTCTTTAGGAGATGTGCAGCCGATAAAACAGGTAATTTCATTTTGAGGTGGTCAACCATGGTGATCCAGCTCAATCCAGTCCCCACCAGTTTAATCAGCTCTAACCAGGCTGTAGCTGTCAGGTAATGGCCACCAAATGCATCATGGACCATCTAATGACCATAAATGACCATTTTAGATCAGCTATAAACCTTGTAAAACCAGTTGCCAGCAGAAGCCATTTTAACTGGATTTTCCATTAGGATCCAGATGACAATTTAGTGGCACGCTTAGAAGATGCTACAGTCAAAATGGACTCGAAATTGATTAGTGTGGTTATGTTATGACAGTGCATGAAGCCTGAAGAGTGTTCATGAAGCCTGTAAGAATCAAACGTGTTTTCTATGGTGTGAAGCAAACTTGTGTTTGTGATAAGCTTGTCTGTTTTAATAGACATTATTATACATTCTGTTCCACCTGCTGGTCATTTTAGGTATTGCATAATATTTACAGAGCTGGAGATTTTTAAAATCAGTCTGTAGTAAAGTTGTGTTAATATTCTGAAATTCAAACAAATATTATAATGATCGTACACAGATATTTATTTCAGTGTTCAAAATAAGTTTTAGTATTGTGTGCTTATATAGAAATCTTGTTACACATGAACAGAGAGAGATCTGTCTGCAGTTTAGATCCAGAAATTTTGCTCTGAACTGTGGATTTAAAATGAAAATGGTCAGATGTGAAACTTAATACTTCATTTACAGCAATATTTGAAGTGCACAAATATTCTCGATTCAAGTGCTGTACTGGTGTGATCGTTTGAAGATTATGTACTATCCAAAGTATTTTAGTTAGTATTTATACTTATATTATTAATATAGTTTGTGCAGAAGTATATTTTATATAAGAATAAAAAAAATGGTTTGTGGCCATTTAGCCTGAAAGTTTTTGGTAAATAATCCCTAGATTTAGCTAATTTGTGTGGATTTGCATTCGTGAGCTCTGACCTCAGAGAAAAACAAACCCGATGGACTCTGCTGAAAGTGTTCCTTCTCTTCAGTTTATGGCACTGGATTCTGAGTGTGAGTTTAACATTCTAGAAGCTTCTCCATTCCCACAAGAGCTCCTGCTCTGTTTTAGGAGGCCAATGAAGAGTTTAGAGTCAACGAACGTGTTCTTTTGGCTGCGCAGGTGAAGAATAAAATCAAAATCAAAATAAAAGACCAGGTGCTCTTGGTCAGTTTGCTTCAGTGATTCCAGCGATGTGGTAAATATCTTCTTAATAGCCAACATAAGCTGCAGTATTGAATTCTGCTTTGAATTTGTATTTGTTTACCAGTCAAGTCAGCAGAGCATTCTGCGGTCGTGATGATTCACCTCAAAATCACTCAGAAATAAAGTCCAGTAACCATTTGTCAGGATTTGTCCAATTTCTACCTTCTGAATATAATTTGAATGATGATTTTATTTGAATCTTTAGTGCAAAGATACATTTATTAGCAGATAAGATCGTATTGTTACCATTTTTATGATTAGTGACATGCATGAAATGTATTAGAGTATCACTGCTTATTGTTTGTGTTGCTTGAATGACTAATGTTCTCCCCTTGTCTCATCCTGTTTACCCATCTTCACCTCCCATCCACTCATCCGTAATCTTTCCCATGTGTTTATAGTGTCACCATGGAGAATGTGTCCCGTTTCAAAGGTCAGGAGTATTGCCTGCACCCCAGACTCCAGAGCACTAAGAACCTTGTCAAGTGGTTCAAAATCTGGAAGGACAAACACAGGTAGCGTTCAGTAAATGTTTGCTGATTTTCTTGAGATTTCAAGCAACGCTTTTACATTGATAGATATAAACGACTGCCTGCCAGCACTGCAAACATAAAACCTAGGTCAAAACCCAAATGACTCATGTACTTTGACAAGTTCCCAAGTTAAATATTCAAGTGATATTTGATGAGAAAAAATGGGACTGTTCTGTCTATAAGGAATGGATTGTGGTTGTTGTGAATGGGTTGATAAAGTAAGAGCAATTTGCAGTGTCAGCCAAAAAGGAAGGTTTTCAGAGGCAGAAGAAGTTATTATAGTTTGATTAAAGATTACAGAGATAAACATTTTCTGTTGGATTGTAAACATTGCTCTAATTTTTGTGTACAATAACAGGGTTTTTGCGCCTTATAAGGTCTTAAATTGGAGCAGAAAGTCTTAAATTCATAAAGTCTTCTTCAGTATTTTTGTCTTGTTTTCCATTATAAATGTCTAAACATCTGTAAATCAACATGCAAATTAAAGATATTAAGTCTTTAACAAAATTTTGTGAGTTTACACTTGAAACAAGAGCAAACATCTGTCATTGGGGTATGAAAACTAAACCAGATGGCAGATACTTGTTCTTGTTTCAATCAAACTCAATTCATTTTGATCAGTTTCTCAGAAAACACAATTTTTTTTTTCATCTGATGTCATTTTTTGCTTCTCAAGTAAATGGATCTTGATTTTAAAATCTTCAGAGACTTGCACTGAAAACCAAGACAGAAATACTGAAAGAGGAGAACATTTTTTGTCATGTAATGACAAAACAGTAAAAGATATTTCCATATTCTAGTGGCTGAGAGCGAAGGTATTCATTCAAGTGCTCCATTCATACTTTGTCTTAAAAAGGTCTTAAATTTATAGTTATAAAACCTGCAGAAACCCCAAATAAGATGGGGAACATAAAGACTGACATTAAAGGTGCACTCAGTTTTTTTGTTCTTAAAGTGTTTAGTAAAAAATACTCTTGAAAAAATGTATTTAAAGTCAGCATGAAATCAACATTCATATTTTTGAATGTTGCAGTGTTTATTATAAATGATTAACCCATGCACACACATTTAAGTCCTGTCCTCTCACAGTTTTTTTAATCAAAAACATTAACTTTACCTCATCTACAACAACAACTATCCAATCCATTTCTGATAAATAAAATCAAGTCTTGCCGTACATTTTTTGTTGCTGTTGTCACAATAAGAAAGAAAAGACATCACTATTTCTGTTTCATGCTGACTTTAAAATCATGTGCACTCACAAGACTCGACACCACTAGGTGTCAGTATAAGCCCAAGCACAACAGACAAAAAAAAAAAAAAAGCTCAGTATTAAACCTCACAAATATTTGTTTTTTGTCCCTTTGTAGGGTGTATGAGGCCTAAACGTTCTCCATTATGCGCGAGGCTGAAAACATTGCGGGATGCACAGCACCACCAGTGAACTGTGGATGACCAGAGGACCAATTTTTTTAAAGCATGACAAAACATATACCCAGACAAGCTTATCAAGCACACCAGACATTTTATTAAGTTATATTAATGTGGAATAATTTATAGTCATAAAAAATGTTTCTTATACAATGTAATTATGAGCCAAATGTGCAGTTACGGCAGAGAAAAGTCCCTGTGAATCAGCACCATCTGTAAGAAGTGATCATTACATTTTTGCAACGTGTAATGTTTTCTGAAGCATCAGTTTTTGGTCTGATTCATTGTGTCGTGGCATATAAAGGGGTCCTGATGCTTATATTTGGATACTGTCTGGTTTGAATGACTGTGATATACTATCCACAAGTGTCAAAGTAGATCTTAGAGTTCTCACAGTACAAAAGAACAGAAATATTGAGGATGTGTAAATAATATCTTCAAAGACTTTACTTTTCTCAAACATTTTCAAAAAATAGTTTCTCATTGATCTGCCCGAAAGTGCCGGAGGAACTTTCTTGTTTTTTTTTTGTTGGTTTTTTTTTTTACTTATTCACTTGTTACTTTGGAATTTGGTACTTCATGGTGAAGTGAAAGAGATGAAGTTGCATTCAATAATATCAACCATTTAAATCATATCATACTTTATATTTACACATATACTTCAGTGGAAATGTACTGCCACACGACGAGCACGTGAACTTTGGGGCCTGCAGTGAGTCATGTGTTTAAAATGAAGCTTTTTATTTAATATCGGCCCTCCTATCAGCACATTATGAACTACATGTGCCTCCTCTTTGAGGTGTGCAGGTTTTGTAAGCTGTTGTTTTCATTTGTTTGATATGACTGTGTTTTTCTTTTTGGTAAATGGAGTGTTTCTCATCTCTTCTTGTACATCAGATTGTATGTATAAGCACACAGAATAGGTTTTTGTGTATAGACCACCTCGCCTAGTCTAGCTTGTTCAGAATTTATTAGTGAAACCTATGTATTGTATCACAGAACTGTTGTTCTACTATTTAAATAATAAATAATAGAAATGTTTATGTGTTTGGACTGACCCACCAAACACAACTTAAGTCCAAGGAGTGTAATCTTCAAGCACAGCAATAAACATTTAAATAAATCACTGGGTGTGTCTGCTTTATTTTGCTTAATTGTTTTATTTGAATGTTAATTGTGTGATAATATGGTTTTGTATATAATTTAGTCACAAATGGTAGGTAAGAAAAGAGAACAAAATGGCCTCACTTTGGCAGTTTAGATGACATAGATACAGTTGTTGTAAAATGATAAAAGGTTAGCTTGATGAGCTCATGCTGAGATTGGTTTATGGACATCAGGGTTATTATAGTAACTAAAACCATAAAAATGTTACTTAAAATAAAATATATGACTGAAAGAAAATAAAATACTTAAATATTTATTTTCTTTCAACATTTATCATTTTTATTTAGTTAAACTAAACTGTACTAAATAACAAAAAACTGTAATAAAACGTATATAAACAATTTTGAAAACTAAAAGATTACAAAAACATTCAACAAAATTACTAAATGTTTAACTAAAATTGAAAAACAGAAAATGTAAAAAAAATAAAAACATTCAAACTATTAATAAAAACTATAACAGATATAGGGAACCTCTTTTATTTATATATATATATATATATATATATATATATATATATATTTTTTTTTTTTTTTTTTTTTTTTTTTTTTTTTTGATAAATTGTTAATTTAATTTATAATTTAATTTATAGTTAGCCCCTCACGCATTTCCATTTCTCATATCCATTTAATTGCATCATTGCTTCTCTGTCAGGAAACTGGGATCCACTAGGGGGTGTCAACACACTTTCATGGGCTTCTCAAGATGACTTAAAATAATTTAAATACACAATATAAAAAAAAAACAAAACAGACAAACAGCTTAAAATCAAGAAAATCAAGATTAAGAAAATATTTTGTTAGGTAAAAACTGGGTCATGTAAATTCATTGGTCATAAAGTGTATATGATGATCATACAGTTACTGAATCTTCTGGAATTGTGTTATTTTAATTAGTTAAAATTATTTTAAGTTTAATATATTGCCACTAGTTTATGTGAATAAAAAACAAGTTTTTGTCATTGTAGCAGAAGTATGTACTGTTTATTTTTTGCTAAAAAAAAATTAGGCTGTTTATTTTTCAGTTTCCACTGGGACAACTTAGCCTGTATGTGGGTCAACGTGTGTTTAATAAACTGCATTTTGCAGTCAGTAGAAGGTATGTGTTTATACAGAGAATAATTTTACACAAATAAACTCACTCTGAGAAATATTCACTGGAGTCTAAAGTGTGACAACTTGCCCCGGTCTTGTCTATAGTAAATCAAACACAGGGTTGCGCTGCAGTTCCATGTAAAATAATATTCTGTTGTGACAGAACACCTTTAGGCTGTTTTGAATTGCATTACTTGAGTTTAGTTTTTTCTTTCGTTTAAAACAACAAATAATTAGTGTGTCTTTTTGTATGTAATGTATTTTGTATGTATCTATTCATATATTACCTTGCGGTTCAGTGATGAAACACTGAAACTATTATAACTAACGTTACTACTAAAAACAGAACTGTGGTGCTTTACGTTAAAACAATGAAATCAGATGACAGTTTTACAGCAATGTATTTCTAATGTAAGTTGAATGCGTTTGAAAGTCGCTTGCTTGAATGTACAAAGCGACGTGTTAAAGCAATGAGCATGTTATAACATTTTTGTCTCTGCTTCTGTCTGATCGAAGATAAAAGTGACACCATGTGAAATACAAATTATTTTAATGGAATATTCTGGAAAACAGAGTGTGTTGGGAAGAATGGTGAGAGAGGGGCGGGGTCAGTGTGTTTTTGGCATCGCTGTGGGTGTGTAACTAACGCTGTCTCCATTCCACAGATAATCAGCTACTCACATTAAAACTGGCCATGCCAGCCCGACACTGTAGCTAGTCATCATTATTATTCATATCGCCTCCTTTGAACCAAGGACTACTGGAATAATTCGGTTTGCTGGTCGTTTATCGTCTGTTTTGACCTGGTAAGTGCTGATGGTATCGATGAAGAAGTGACTTTAGCGGATGCTAGCAGTCGCGTTAGCCAGCTGAGGAATCGACTCATCCTGCATTTGCATCAAGTTATTGATTTCCACTCTATTTTATTGTTGTATGATGGGTGTATTTTACACTTTACATGTTTAATTAATTTCTGCCTTCGTGTAATGAGGATAAAAAGCGTGTATAGTGGATTTCATGCTGTTTTTGTGCGTTGACTGGTGTGTGGCAGCGGGAATCGATGGTGACAGTGCTAAGCTATGAGGCTAACAGGATATCAGCGTAGAAAGACGTTCGTTTTTTAATAGTTAGAATTAATAAATGCGGTTTGTTTGATGTACTTTGGGCAGGCATGATGCACAGACAAAGATGCAGCAGCTTTTTGGTAGACTTCCTTCTTTTGCAATTGTATTTTTATTTATGTTTTTACTCGAAAGGGTAAGATGCTTCTGTAAGTTGAGTGAAATTGTTGACAGCTAAAGGTTCAGCCTGTAACTGTCAGAACCACTTCCTGTCTATAAAAATAAATATATTCGTGCCTTATTGGTTTTGAGATGTTAAACATGTCTTCTGAAATAAAACCGAGTGCTCTTGGTTCCTAAAATAGCTTCAGTTTTGTTTAATTGAAACTTGAATCCTGAATAGAGCTGTTTCTGGAACAGCAGCTGAGAGGGATTGTGCTGTTTAATAATAGGTTAATTATTTAAATGGTTTGAACTTGTTTTATTTTAATTGTATAACAAATGATTTTTTAAAGATATAATGTAGCATTTGTTTTTTCATTATTTATTAAATATTTAGTTTTTTATTAAGTTAATCACTCATTTTTTTTTAATTCATTATTAATTTATTTAGTCATTTGTTTACTTTTATATTATTTTTTCCTGTACATTGTTTTGTTAATATATTTTGTTTATTATTTATCTGTTCATTTTAATCAAATTTTAATTTCTTTTTTATTTAAATCTTATCTTAATTATTTTTAATTTATAAAAATTATGCACTGTTTTTCTCTAAATATTTATACAGACCGCCTAGCCCTCCTTTGTGGCCACTGGACCCCAGTCCAAAAACCCCTGGAATAGACTGTATAGTGTGTACATTGTGTAAAGACCTGTTATTTGTCTTTGCCTGCCCTTCAGCATGAAGCACTTTTCAGTTGTGGTGTCTTTTGCAACATCAGAACGTTCAAGGAAATTCATCGAATCCTGAAAAAGCCATGGAAATTTCAAATTTTTGTATCCAAAATAAGTGGCAGCTAGAAATGGCTCTTCTGAGTGTGAACACTATTTTGGATTTTTAAAAATTCTTTTCTAATAACAAAAAAATGGAAAAGGCATGATGGTAATATAATAGAGAAGTCATAGAAATTCAAGTAATCCTTTGCTTAAAGACAATGCTAGATTGTGACCTTGTAAGCCAAATACATTTTTCCAAATACATCTTTTAGCTGCTATACGCATGAATATGGCGATAAGGCCTTTAAAACCTGCTGAACGTGTCTTGTTCAGATTACAGCTAAACCCAGCTGTCCTTGAGGAGATTTCAGTGCTGCTGCTTGGCTCTTTTCTATGTGACAGACTCTCTTTAGATTGATCCAACCGCCTGTCATGAAAACAGTTGGAGCACCATATGGGTTGTGAGCTAGCTTACGGATAACTGCTTTCATTTGTAACACCGGTTCTGTGTTGTAATAAATGTGCTCTAATAGTTTACTGTGCAAAATATCAGAATCATCATGCTTGAAATCAGATCTTGAGCGTTGAACTGAGCGATTATTGCTGTGGTGAGCAAGCACAGTCATGTGATGAGCTGCTTTGAATTTTCTTTCAGATAACGAAAGTGAAAGCTTTGAGTTTGCTTCCTGTTGGTTTTGTTAAGGATGTGACTTTATTTCGAGTGGGATTCGTAGCCAAAGAATCAGCTCATAGACTGAAATCTCATTGCAATTCTGTGAATGAATAAACCACTGAAACTACATAAGCTGTCAGTCATCCAGAAGAAGCATTTGCATTTTGTAAATTAGCCTGATACTTACGGCCTGTTTTTGTCAAATGGACCCCAGCTTTTAGTGTATGTTGTATAATCATCATCCGCAGTGGTGTGCCCACCTCATTTGTCTTCCTGCTCAGTGTTTGCAAATTTAGACAACAGAATGCTTATTCAAATGGAAATCCCAGCGACAAACATTTGCGTTAAGCAAATCTACACAAAACCTTTTCTCTGTGTGTTTGTCAGTCCATGCTCATGAAACTGGACAGTAAAAAATACCACAGACTTGCACTGAAGAAGGAACATGAGTCATTTCTAGAGACCAGAATATCATAGAGATGGGCTCTTCTGACTTTACTTGTGCGAACCACATAGTAAAACTCTAGTATCAATCACACAGAGCACCTAAGCATTGTGTGAGCAATGGCAAACAACACTTACAGTGTATTCTGGTGATTTTACTTTTGTTATGGTAACGCATCTCCAATGGGGGCTTTCACACATACAACCTTTTTCTGGAAAGTTACCGGTAGATTCCGTTTAGAGAACATTTGTGAACAGGACCGTTTTTGGAAATAATGCTAAATCAGCGCTGTCGAATTGTCTGGAATAAAAAGTCTAACAGCAAAAATGCATTTTGTGTGAATGACGATGCCTATCACTCAGAAGTCCAAAATATTTTCTCAAATTTGACATCCGGGTAAATGAAGAAAGCGGCACAGCGTTTAAAGGTCATTTCACATTATTGGCGTCACAGAATTGACTGGTATTTTAGTGCTGATGTGTGCATGTTGTCTGTTAAAGGTGAAGGCCGCTGTATGTGTGAACAGCAGATATGATGATTTAAAAAAAGCTGTATTCGCTAATTTTATCCATTAAAATTAATCTTTGATCATCAAAATGACACATTTAATCGTATTTTCCAGTGAAAATAATTTCTTCACACTTAGCCTTTCAAAATATAGGCTACTCCATTTGAGGTCTGCCTCGTATACGTAAAAAACTAAATATACTTTGGCCTTTACTCTACATCTTTACCTCATTTACTGTATGCAGTTAAGCACTAATTTACTATATGCCGTTATATGCGCTTAATCACACCAGCTCAGACTACCTGCTCCACTTTTACTTGTTTAACTGAAGTGGTGAACGCTACACAGTGGCAAGCACCAATATTGGATTATTTCAGCTATATATGTTTGAAATAGAAACTGATTCCAAAGAAGAGAAAGATTGAATTATACCAGGTCGTATGCAAGTCTGTATGCGGCAGAATGGTAATTGCTCTCTACATGTAACAGTAATTAATATCATTTGCCTTTGGCTTGACTAAGTTATCGAACAGCTAATAATGTGTTTTCAGTGTTATGCAAACCATGTTCCCATTCACCATTTCAGACACCTTACTTCAAAAAATCAACATCTTTAGGTAGAAATGCTTTGATAAATGATATGACAAGCCCCATCCTGCAAGTTGACGGGTTGATTGGTTACATGTTTGTGATGGTAGGAAACAGGCTGTTTCAAACTCAATTTTCAGACTGTCTTAAAGTGATAGTTAACCAAAAAATTATATTCTGTCATTACTCAATTGACAGAATTTTCATTTTTGGGTGAACTATCCCTTTAAATATACATTGTAGTTTTGAGGAGAAAATTCTTATCAGTGTTGTTGAGTGATGAATCTGCACATGGTTTATCTTTACAGTAAGTGTATTAAAACACCAGATGGACATGTAAACAACATAAAACTTGATGTTCAGAAAAGTCAGTTACTGAGTTTGATGTGTGGAAATGGCCACTGACTGCATTTGTGTCCTATACTGCTGAATTTATACTGTATCTCTATGTCACTGTAAGTAGTCTTTTAGGTCACAAGCAAAGACAGACGTAGACTTAATGAAGTTGTTGTCTTAAGCAGTTAATCTGCGCTCTGACCCCTGCTGCTCTTTCTCTGGGTCCCTTCAGAACGTTGTCAGCAGCTGATTAACTAAATTTGCGGTTTCTCTTGTTTCCATCCTAATGATGAGAGCTGCGTTCATTGTTGCCAGGGACCACCGCACTGCTAGACTGGCATTTTACTTCACGCTTGAGCATCTAATGGTTTAGTATAACCATTTAGAAATTTCCATTCCCTGCAGAGCTGGGTAGGAGCCTCTTAATCAGTAATGTCAAAGACAAGCTCAAGTTGTTCTTTTAAGTGTCAGCAGGACTCATCACTTGTTTGGCCTGCTGGTTATTTATGAATAATTCATACTTGTCCCTGCTTTATTTATTAATTGATTTATTTGTGTATCAGATCTTACTTTGATGGTCAGGCTTGATAGGTTTTGTTCCTGAATGGCTTTTTTGAATGGCTCTCTATCCAACATGAGGAAACTTTCTGTTTCTCATATACAACCAGTGATATGACCCATACTCTTTGTGACATCCTGTAGGACCTCAGATTAGGACCTCGGTTTGTCTGTATACTTCTTATTAAGTTTCTTTTTCCCACATACTGAAAACCGATTCTGATAATTACACAAGACACAGGCTAGCAAACTAATCTGGCTCTTCCATGTCATTGAGACTTATTCAACACACACACACACACACACACACACATATATATATATATATATATATATATATATATATATATATATATATATATATATATATATATATATATATATATATATAAAATGTTTTTTTTTTTTTTTTTTTTTTTTACATTTGCTAAGACAGCTATAGAATAGTGTTAACATTTTGAGCGAGCATGTTTTTGGTTTTGCATAAATGCAGTGCTGCATCAGAGGCGGTTTGCTGTTGTCATGGCACTCAGCACACGTTGTTTTCTGTCTGGAATCAATACATAATGCAACACCGTCTTTGCAATCTAAAGGGGTCTGTAGATGCTAAATAGAGTCAGTAGATTTAAATAAATGCACGAAAAAGGACTCGTTGTTTGAATAGAGCCTATGTGTCATGTTTATATATGGGCACATTCTTAATCAGATTAGTGTCTCTTCACAAAGTGAATTGAAGGCATAACAACTAAATTAAAATGAATTAAAATGTATGAAGTTAGAGAATTATGGAATTGTGGTGGCGTTTGAGACATAGTGGCCAGTAATGTTTCTATAAAAAATAACTAACAATAATACTAATAAAATAGTAATAATACTAAAGCTTTATTTGGACAGTTATTGTTTCTCATGTGGACATCTGTAAAAATAAATTTGCATGGCATGTCAGTGATAAAACTCATGCTTTCCGATAGGGCTGCACGATATATTGTATGCGATAGTCATGCGCATCTCATCAGTAAAGCCGGTTCTGTGATTACAAATAAATCTCTATCACCTGTTTTCAGATGGAGCAGCATTTAATACACAGAGCTGTAGTTCATTGACAAGCTACGCAATTCGCGCTCCAAATCGCAGATGCATCGCATGCGATATTGAACGTGATATTGCGTAGCTTGTCAGTGAACTATGGCTCTGTGTATTAAATGCTGCTCCATCTGAAAACAGGTGATAGAGATTTATTTGTAATCATATATATATATATATATATATCTCATATAAAGCTTTGGTCATATGGCCCACTAATAATCATTTTAAATAATCGTGATTACAATATTGACCAAAATAATCGTGATTATGATTTTTGTCATAATCGAGCAGCCCTATCTCCTAGTGCGAAATTTAGTCGTGTGAGTGATTTACTCACAGTATAGATTTTTGAGGTGAATTAATTGCATACAGTTATGGAGGAGAAAAATAAAACATAGAGACATTTCAGTGCAGTACATTTCATGAGACTGTAAAAATTAATATCAGGGGTTTTTACTACTAGTGCCATAAAGTATTATATCAGAATCTGAAGTGTTGCATTCAGCCCAGTTCCCCTGATTGCCTGTTACTGCCAGTTACCTGATTACCAGATACCACCTACAGTAAAGTGCTTTGCTTTGCCTAAATTACAGGACGAATCCTCATATCTAGTTTTAACCTTGAGCTCCTCCCAATTGCATATCTTTTTAAAGACGTCCCTAAAGATAGCCACAGTTATTAATTAATCATTGGCATTTGAGATTTGGCCTGTGTAAGTGGCTGATAATCTGCTTGTTAGGTTGTCTTCAGGACACTGTTGTTCCAGGGAATGTTCTGGAATGTTTGCAGCCGCTCATTGTGTATCTATCGCATGCTTTTCGGTGACTGCATCTACAAACTCGCCAAGTAACCAGTAACCATAGTGAGACAACTTAGCTTTGCAAACATCATGTCACCAAGGAGATGCGGAGAGATTTGCCTGCAGAAAATTCCAGCATCGTCCCTTTATGTGTTCTCCAGAGCTCTGTGGAATGAGCCAAGGTCATACTGTGCCCTCTGCTAACTGTCTCAGCACTGAGCCGCTTTTAGCTTCTCCAACAATGGCGAACATTGTGAGTGAAAGGTCATCATGCGTGATATGTGGGATTAGAAGCATATCTACTATCAATTGTCTGCAAAAATGACATCTGCTGTTAGGGGTCAGTTCACACATCGTTTCTATTTGTTTTTTGGGACATTTTGTTCCTGTTCCACATGGTGTCGGGTAGTTAGTCGTGCCTAAAGAGGTCTGTAATTTGGCACAGTGCTCTTAACATCTTCAAAAAGTCATTTGTGTAAGTGATAGTACAGGTAATGGAGTAGATCTAATGAACTGTAACACTGTGTATACATTTCAGAGAAAAGGTTCATCCTGGAAGACTGCTTTTTACCTAAAATAGAGGTGATTGAGGTACACTGCCATTCCAAAAAAAAAAAAAGACATTTGTGATGTTACATGTTTCAAGTAAATACTGTTCATTTGAACCTACTATTCATCAAAGAATCATGGAAAAAATGTATCAGTTTTCACAACAATATGAAGCATCTTAACTGTTTTCACATTGATAATAATCAGACATGTTTTTTAAATAGCAAATGAGAATATTAAAATGATTTCTGAAGGATCATGTGACATAGAAGACTGGAGTAATGATGCTGAAAATTCAGCTTTTTATCACAGGAATGAATTATATTTTACAAAATATTAAAATAGAAAACAGTCATTCTAAATTGTAGTAATAATTCACAATATTATTGTTTTTACTGTATTTTTGATCAAATAAATGCAGCCGCTTTGAGACTTACTTAAAAAACATGAACAAATCTTCCAACCCCAAACTTTTAAACAGTAGGTTTATCATGTTTTTGGAATTATAATTTCCTTGTTTAGACTCTTAGAAGACTTTTATTAACATTCCTTTTCCAAGAAAAATGAAAGTGAAGCATCAAGGCGTTCAGTAGCATGATTGGAAACCTTGTTTGGATTAAAATTCCACTTAGTATTAAATGTGGTTCATGTGATGCCATATGCAGCAGGGTGAGCAGATTGCTTGCTGTTTTTCTTCTTAATTGAGATTTAAACTTCACCAGATATGTTTTTCAGACCACAGATGTTCATAAGTGGATAAGTAGTTTGTAAATTTGCCCCAGCTAATATTTAATCAGAAAGAAAGATCCGGTTTGATGCATTTGCTGATGCTGTTGTTCTTTGTGTGTGTTTTATTTCCTCCAGCTTAACCACTAAAGTCCTGAATAGGATTTGCGGTCTGTCAATGAGGAACTACAGGCTCATCTTCTGCCATAACCTGAAGCAACCATAGATGAACATTTCGGTTACACTACTAGTGAGTGGAGCAGGAGATAAAAGTGAACTTCTGGGCATTTGTACAACAAGGTGAGCTCTGCTGTGACAAATCTCAATTCATATTGCAATCATACTTTCTATGATAAGACCAGCTGGTAGGGGTGGAACGGTTCGTTCAACTTAAATCTGACAACGCATCTGTAATTTGGTTTGTTATAAATAACAACACGTAAAACTTCAAAGGTTTCTACACGTTTTTGCAGAGTTGAGTAATGTATTACAGACATATCTCACGAATCCTTTCATAAACAAAGAAAGTAGACACAATGTAAATAAGAGATTCATTGTTTAGTTTAGAGAGCTTCGTTGATTATAATAGAACTTTGTGAGATCGCGATGAACTAAGGAGAGTGACGGATGTAATGATTAATAAGGGAGTTTGTAAATCTGATATTGATTTAATACAACAGTTCAATAAACAAGAAGTTAATATTAAGTGACTTACATTGTCTTACTATAACACTGTTGCCTGATTTTGCTCTATTTCGTCAACGAAAATAGTTTGAATCAAAGACACAGCTGAGCCGCTGCGCATCTCCATTCAAACACAGCGATGTCTCGTTTATGAATGAACATGCGTTTTTTTAAACGAATCTAGTGAGCCAATGATTCAATTACCGATTCATAAAGACAGTCCCTGCGTCCCAATGTGCATACTATCCACCCTATCTGCCCTAAATAGTATTGAAATTTACTAATATCACATAGAATTTAGGATGGATAGTATGCACATTGGGACGCAGGCAGTCACTTGCTTTATTCCTGAATGAATCAGCCGTTCGAAACGAATCAATTTAATGAATGATTCAGTGATCAAATCAGTGCCTTATCACCACCTGCTGGCAGTTTCAATTTCATTTTTAAGGTATCTTTCAGTTATTTAAATCATTTAATATTTCTATAACCTATTCAAATTTTATATTTAAAATATTAATCTCAACATGAATTTATAAATTTAATTGCACTCATGCCAACTCTGAAGCTCATTAAACGTCTGAAAATACACCTACAAGCCACTTTTGTGTTCTTCTGTTCCACCTCAGTGGAAAATAATAATTTTGTTAATACTGATTTAATTTGATTGGTATCTTATTCTACTTGTTCTCATTCTATTGTTTTAATTAGAAATTTTAAAAAGCTTATAAATGTGTATTTTTTTTTAATTGATTTTAAAAAGATGACATACTTTTAATAAAGTTAGAAAAATGCCATTACAAAGGTAAAAATAAAATTCCCCTGTAAATCACTTTAAGGAGTCAAATATCACCTTGTAATGGGAAGGCTAATTTTTGATCAGATTTTTTTAATTAAACATTAGAAAAAAAATAATCAGGCTATATCTTAGAAAGCTGAAACATTCCTTCTTCATTCAGAAGGCATAAAACTGAAAGCAACTCAAACCTCAATGAAAACATTAAGTGACATATATTAGTTTAAACAGAGTTCTTAAAGTCAATTTGAAGGAGATCATGGTATATTTTGTATAAAGTTGTTTTTTTTTTTTTTTTTTATACAAAATACAAAAAGAAATTGAACTGAAACTGGAATATATGAGAGACACTGATTCTGAAAGGCATTTCTAAATAGTTTTAATACAGTTCTTAATGTCAGTTTGGAGGAGAGCATGACAAATTTTGTTAAGCTGTTTTGAAAACCACCATACATTAAAATCTGTAGACATAAATAAATGAAGATGATTAATTTAGCCCCGATGTGTCAATTTATTCCCCGCCGCATGCTGGAATATGAGCAGTCATTTATTCCGTCATTTTGTTGATAGCGCACGTGCACAGGTGAGACCTGAACAGCACACATTGGTAACACGTTCTGTGTTTAAACTAAACTCATTTAAGCCTTGCCAGTTTAAACATTTAAGAGCCATAGGACGTGAGCTCACGCGCGCAGTGAGAAGATTTGTGCATGCGCTCATCCAAAGCGCGCAAAACCCGTGCCTCAGATCGCGCACAGATATTAAGCTCTCTCTGAAGTATTGTGTTTCAATGGACAAATTCACACACAAATTATGTCAAAATGCTCATCTTGGTAAGTATCCTATAGCAGACATAGCCGGCTGAAGGTACTGTATCAATGCACTGGATCAGTGCATTCTATTAAAGTGACAGCACTTCCTTAATATTAATCATACAGCAACAACAAGGAAAACACGTACTGCTCTTCTTGATTGAATAGCTTTTGTAACTTTAATAAAGATTAATTTATACAGTAAAATATGCAATGCTATTTTACATTTGATTACTTTATTCAATTTCTGTACCTAAAAAACTGTTAGACCTACCTAAAAAAAAAAAAAAAAAAAAAAAAAAAAAAACCCTGAAAACCATTGTTTATTTTATTTGTATCTTTACTCTATTGTATTTATTTGTGCTGTTGTTTGTAGTTAGATTAATCTTATTTTCTTAATTTTTATTTGACAGTATACTTTTTCCCTAAACATAACGCATACCGAACCGTACCGAAACCGTGACTCTAAAACCACGATACAAACCGAACCGGGAGTAAGTTGAACCGTTCCACCCCTACCAGCTGGTGTTGTCATGAAGACATCAGGTGTCTCGACTGATCAAGTTAAGATTGTGTACATTTCTGATCATGCCGAACGCTAATCAGATGCAGTCGCAGAGTTTTTCCTTAACATGAACAGCTTGTTCGCTGTGTTTGTGTTGTTTGTGATGGAATTTACATGTTGAACGAGAATCTCAGCCACCTGCTACCATCAGCCAAATCGGCGTGTCGCATCTGACGGCTCTACGATCTTTGCACATGACAGTCGCTCCACTTATTTAAGCTCTCCTCATCTCCGCTCTCACACACGATAAGAACCGCCGCTTCCGAGATGGGAGCGGTCCCGCTCCAATTTTCAGCTTGTTTTTGTTCTTGTTGCCCGGAGTTTGTCGTTTGAGCTTGCACCCCACCCATGATAGCGTGTTTGTACAGGGAGTAGACTTGATCTTGTTCTCTGCATCTCTGTGTGCAGACGGACTGAAGCAGCTAGGCTGTGGAGGCGATGAGGAAGAGCCTCTCTACTTCCCTCAGCGACTCCCTCAGCACAACCAGAGTGTTTGGGATCCCCCTGGAGGAGGTGCAGCACAGCGGGCAGCCAGGACATGAGGTCCCCCTGCTGGTCAGGAGCATCGTCGAGTACATTGAAGAGCACGGTGAGTCAGGGGTGACCCTGGTGATTCATGGTACTTTCTTTCTAGCCTTTGCTTATTCGTTTTTAACTGTTGTCAATGATAGCAGCATCATAGTTACTGGAATGACTCTAGGGATTGAACCCAAGAGAGACCAGAAAATGCATATTTACTATTTGAATCATGGTTTTATGTAGTTTCCGATCAATTCAGGCAAATGAAAATGTTACATAGACACATGCATACATGTATCAAAATATATTCAAGCATATATTACAGTCAAAACATCATCATCAAAGAATGTAAGCTTACTTTCTTTTCTTTCTTTAAACATAGATTACAGTATTCAGAGAGTTGGAGTTTGTTGTTGTTTTCAAATACCATGCTGTTGTGATTGTTAAAAAAAAAAAAAAATCACATTAATTTAGTTGGTTTTAGCTTCATCAGTTTGCGTATCAAATATACATTCCCATTTAAAAGTTTGGGGTAAATAAGACTTTTTTTTTTTTTTTTTTTTTTAATTGTTCTGCAAGGATGCATTAAATTTATCACTAAATTTTATTTAAGTGTCAGTAAAGACATTTAAAACATTATAAAATATTTCAGACAAATGCTTTTTCTTTTGAACTTTCTATTAATCAAACAATTCTGAAAATAAAATCACGGTTTCCAGAAAAATATTAAGCATTACCACTGTTTGATAATTAATTTCAACATAAAGTTCAGCATAAAACCAGATCGGCATATTAAAATGATTTGTATAGGTTCTTGTGACACCGAAGACTGGAGTAATGATGCTGAAAATATATTTTAAAATATATATAAATAGAAAACTATTTTAAATTGCAATAGTATCTCACAATATTACAGTTTTTACTTTATCAAATAAATGAAACTTTATGGAGCAAAAGAGATCAATTTTTAAAAACTGAGATAAATTTTTAAACCCCCCCCCCTAACCCTAACCCCCCCCCCCCCCCCCCCCCCCCCCCCCCAAATAAATAGTTAATTTTTTTTTTTTTTTTTTTTTTTTGTATTTATCAAAGTAGCACAGCATGACATTTTCTGATAAAGCCAAAAATGTTGTTTGGTCTGATAGTACGATAGGAATGGCTTCCCTGTACTCCCAGATCAAAAGATGTATTTCCTTTATTGTGCAACATCAGAGTTAAAAGCGAAAATAAGAACATTATTCGGCCTGAGACTTTTATAATGCCACTATATCATTACAGCGAGTCTCTCACCTACTAATTAACTGCCGCACATAGAGACGTAAATGCCAAGACCTTCATGTTTAACTCTTTTTCAATTACTGGTATGTGCAAATTGCTGAATTCCTCACTCGCACATCGAACAGACTGTGAGAATATTTTAAATTGTCTTTAAAGAGATGTGAGCACTGCAGCCTGATGTTTAAACTCCAGCACAGGCAGGATGTTGAAACTATGTTGGCAGAGCTGTTAAGTCCTTTAAAGGGCTTTAGCCTCCGCCACTGTTGTCTCTAAACACCAGCTCTTCCTCTCTGCACACTGGCATTTCTCCTCCACCATTTCATACGGAAGGATGTTTTTGTACTGAAGCTAATTTAGACATAACAGCGAGCGACGCTGTGGCTTCCCCTCATACAGTGCAGAGTCTTATATACACACACAGAGCGCCAGGAATGGGAACTGAGACAGACCAGCTAATGCTGATTTGCCAACTGAGCTTTTAGGAAGCTTCTGATCTGATCTGATCTGGCAGAAATCTACAGTTTGTTTTAAAAGTGCTTCATTCGAGAAGCCAGCCGTAAAAATATCCATTATTGGTTTTATTGAAAACATTTGGGTTGAAGAATGTAAACTTGTTCAGTCGTGAACTTAAAATATGCCAGGGTTATTTAAAAAAAAAAAAAAAAAAAAAAAAAAAAATCAGCAGGACTGTTTCATTATCTCATGGATAGCAGACGGAGAGAACGTAGCTGATGTTATCGCACTAACAGATCTGACTAAAGGGATTACGAGTTTAACAAGCAACCGCTCTGCTTAGTCAGCTGTTCTGTGCAGTGATTGAGCGATTAGAGTCTCTTCGGTGAGATGTTTATATGTTATTCTGCGCATACGTTTCTCTAAGTGAGCTGTGTGTTTGTGTTTTGTAGGAGGGCTGCATTTGGGTCTGTTTCTAGTGAACGGGAACGCAGAACGCGTGGAATGGCTCAGGCAGCGCTACGACAGCGGCGTTGAAGTCAACCTGGAGAAGGAGGCCGACCTGGCATCCGCCGTAAGCCTGCTACGCCTCTTCCTGCAGGAGCTCCCCGAGCCCATCATCCCTGCAGGCTTACAGGCGCAAATAATGCAGCTCTATCAAGGTGGGTGAAGCTTTCATACTGCCCTCTTCTGTTATACTACCAGCTGTCCACCCAGGTTCACCCAAAAATTAAAATTACCCCTTGATTTACTCAACCTCAAGCCATCCTAGGTGTATATGACTTTCTTCTTTCAGACGAAAACAATCGGGAGTTATATTTAAAAAAAGGGTTCCTTAAGTTGACTTCTTGCAACCCAAGTTTCACTTAGGGTACCCTTAACCTTTTAACTAAGGGATTTCTTAACTTAAGGATGTTTATGCAACTGGGCCCTGGCTCTTCAGAGCTTTATAATGGCAGTGAATGTGTGTTGAGATTTTGAAACCCAAAAAACTGCCTCCATCCATCATAAAAAATGCGACACTCGGCTCCGGGGTGGGGTTAATAAAGGCCTCCTGAAGCTAATCGATGCATTTGTGTAAGAAAAATATCCGCGGAAGCAGAGGAGAGATCAAAACAAAACACCGGTCACAGATTAGAAGTACAAAGCGAGGATTTGTAAAGAAAGATTTTGATATAAGCCAAGAGGATACTGGTTTTCCTTTACTGTAAACAAAACTTGGTTCTTGCGAGACTAGTGTACCGATGAAACATGCTACCTATCAGATTGTGCTACCAATAATATATTTGCATTCTTTTAAGGGTAAGTTTAGGGTAAGGGTAGGTTTAGGGTAGAGGTAGGTATGGACATAAAAAAAAAAGCCTCAAACCACATGAATAAGATGCTGGTAGCACAATCTGATAGGTAGCATTTTTCGCTATCGATATGTGCTACCTGTCTTTTTAATGGGAGGTAGCACAATCTGAGCGGGTAGCACAAATCGTCAGAACAACTAGCATATTCTCACCGGAGTTTATGCTATGCCTATGTCCTGCGTCGAATGCCACTCTCTCGTGAATGTGCATATGACAGTTAGCAGAAGCTAGAGATTACAGTTTATAACATTTTAAATATGGATATTTTTCTTATACAAACACATCAATTCTCTTTAGAAGGCCTTTATTAACCCCCCAGAGCCAAGTGGAGCACTTTTTATGATGAATGGATGCACTTTTTTGGCCTTCAAAATCTCAACACCCATTCACTGCTATTATAAAACTTGAAAGAGCCAGGACATTTTTTAATATAACTCCGACTGTATTCGTCTGAAAGAAGAAAGTCATATACACCTAGGATGGCTTGAGGGTGAGTAAATCATGGGGTAATTTTCATTTTTGGGTGAACTATCATTTTAAGTTGAATCTCTGTGCATTAAAATGCTTGTTTTACCTTCTGGAATGTTCTTGCAACTTGACAAACTTGTAATAAGATTGCATCATCAAAGCACGGCCGATGTCTTTCACACCTTTACATCAGCCAGCTCACCTCCTATCATAATAACTGCACGTCCCTCTGAACTTTCTCCTCGTTCTGACCGCTGGTTTGTTTGCTCTCCTTTAGACTACAGCAGTGAGGAAGAGCTGGGCAGAAACATGAAGTACTTCCTTCAACAGCTTCCGCAGGTCAATTACAGCTTGCTCCGTTTCCTCTGCCGTTTTCTGTCCGGTGTGGCATCTCTTCAGGAGGAAAGCTGGAGCATAGGAGCTCTCGCTGCCGTCTTCGGGCCAGACATTTTCCAGTAAGATGCTTTTGCAGTTTCTGATAATTCGTATTAGCTATCTTGGTTGCAGAAGAGAAAATCATGTTGGTGGAGCAAACAGTCATTTTTTCCAGTGTAAGACTGTTTATACTGGTAAATGCCCACACAGAATCTTAATAGTTTCGATTGTGTGGGAAAGTTTTAAATATGGTCAAATGATAAACAGAGCTAAGATGAAATCAAAGGGCAGGGTAGATGATGTTGAGATGCAGACAGAATGGCGGAATGCAGCTCTCAGGAATGGTTTTTAAAAAAGCGCAGCACACAATGCCGCCTCCACCATGTTGCTGTCAAATAAAACTATTCCAACTTGCAACTATAAACAAAAGCTCACAACGCTTGCCCCGCCTCCGGGGCTTTTTGATTGGTCCACTGTTTTGGAACTGACGTTGATGAGTGACACTGTGTGTAAAAGTTTAAATTCTTTTAACTTGACACGGCGTCTTAAAAATTAGGCGCTCATGTGCAAGATGCTGCAAAAAAAGGCCATACAAGTTTGTCTAGCACGTTTACATAGAAAAACAATGGAAAAGTACAGCATTGGAATGGAAAAATGCGTTCTGTGTCAACGGCCCCTTAGTCTAACCAAACGGAATAGCAATAACTGTTACGGAATAACAATTTTCAGAACTGATTCCCAAACACTCATTTGCCATTGTTAAATCAGACAGACATTCTTGCCCCAAACTCGAATGAATGGTTGAGCTAATGTTTCAGAGTCCAGATGGTTGTATACTCAGACAAGCAGAGCAATATTTTGACTATTTTGCACTAAAAAGTCAGCATTTACACAGTTGAGAAAATCAGTCTACAGACATATTAAGCGGATATAGAAGAAATTATTTTAACGTCAGAAAATGACAGACCTTTAACCTGATTCCTGTCTACGTTTTGCAGTTTAGACACTGATGTGGAGGATCTGAAGGAGCAGGAGTCGGTCAGCCGTATTCTGGCAGAACTGCTGGAGAACCAGGAGGAGTTCTTTGACTCGGAGGACGACGACATTTCCAACACCAATGACTACAGCTCCATTAATGACCAGGTGAACTTACTTTCCTATATGTTTCAACAATGCTGTCACCAAAATTAGTGCTGATTATCTGTATGCACATTTAAAATCTGATGCTATTTATTTAAAGCCCTGAAAAGCTAATGACAGGGATGCACCATTCATTCGACCACTGATCTCTACTGGATGATATTGTAAATCACTGCATGCATCACGCAATCCACAGACACTAATAACAAATGAGCTTTGTCTTGGATTCAGAAAAATACAGCCTGTTTATTTTGAAAGTAAAGGTATGAAATGCATATAATTTGTAGCATGTGTGCTTTCAGATGTAATTATAGTAATTCGGTTGAAGTGCTGTCCAATTAGAAATACAAACAAAAATGCAAACAGATGTAGCAGTGAATTAAACAGCAAATACATTAGTGATGGTAAATTTGAATATACTTTGTAAAAAAATATGTTGTATATGCATTATGTTTATCCTGGACTAACTTCACTGAGATGTCTTGTAAACGCATCATTAATAGTGATTTGCAACAACTTAAAAGAATAGAAACAAATTCTAGTGTAAACTAATAATAATTTAGAGCTAGTATTGGATAAAGTGTGATCATTGCTAGTGTCACAATATCACGAATGAGAACAGAATATTCCCATAAATGTTGACATTTCACAAAATGCACATTGTAAAATGATGATCCAATATTGGTGTTTGGATTAACCTGTAACTGTTAAAATATCAGCCTCATATTTCCTGATCAGTGCACGGCTAATTGTTAGTGCAGTGCTTAAAAATGCTTTGAGGGCAGTTGTACATTTGTTTTCTAGATCAATAGGCTTAGTGTAAGTCGGTATTAGCTTTGTTCCTCATGAAATACTTGCCCAAACCTTGGAAATGCGATATTGCGATTTGAATTTTAAAAGGCGATTATATACTTACACTTTGTGTTTGTTTAAAGCTTTTAAAATGTGTGCCATTTGCCCTAGTTCCAGGTGCAGGCAACACTTTATACAAGCATATGTGAAGCACAGAAAAAGGAAAAGCAGTGTTAGAAGGTTATGATGTCTGCAGTGTTATGTAATAGACTGAAATCCATCCAAAGGCGTGTCTCCTGCGTTCGGTGTGTCTGTGAGTGTTTGCAGACTGCAGGTTCTCTCACAGTCATTTGTTTTCTTTGAAAGTGCAGATTGTTTTGAATCTCATTTGTATGATTTCTTACCTCACCCAACTTTACATATCTTCTTTCTTTATATGCACATGAAATGGTTAATAATGGGCTGTACATTCTTTCCAAGAGACTTCTCCTTCTCCTTCTCTCTTATGTTAGACTGCCAAAAAAAGAGGCAACAACCCTTTTGTACAAAGATAATACTAACCACAGTTACATAACTGAATGATGTAAGTCTGGTTCTGGCACCTGCACGGGTCTCCATGGATGTTTCGTTTTCATAACAGGCAGAATTTTACAGACCTGGGAAAGGTTAATCTAAAAGACATAACCTGGAGAGCTGCCTTGCTGTCTGATCTCTACATAGGCAGCTGCCTTTTCAGTCAACACCCTAACCATCATTAAACTGCTCAAATGACTGATTTGAAAAGCTTTACATAGACATAACTCACAACTGATTCCAATAGAGATGATGTATTTTTGCAGGCCAAAAGCCAGAAATGAGTTAGCAGTTTAGAACTTTTGGTTTCATCGTTTTTGAATAGGTTTTCAGTTAAATGCCTGACGTAGAGTCTGTGGTTAACACAAGCTCAAGATATTTTTACATTTTATTCTATGACGTAAAATACATCAATAATACTCCCTTGTGTGTCTAGCTTTTACTAAAAAAAAGGCTGTTGCTAAGAAGTCGCTAAATGGCACTGCAGAGGTTGTCAGAAACATTAAATATCATCAAACTGAACAGGAAAACTCATCTACATACCAGTCTGCTTTCACAGCCTTTTCATAGTGTTTATAATGATGCTCCTGTAAACTATTCTACCTCAAACGTTCAGGGAAAATGTTT
Source organism: Spinibarbus caldwelli (assembly GCA_039654775.1). Lineage (NCBI taxonomy): Eukaryota > Metazoa > Chordata > Actinopteri > Cypriniformes > Cyprinidae > Spinibarbus > Spinibarbus caldwelli. The sequence continues at coordinate 3,479,230 of CM077247.1, read as the reverse complement.
GAAACAGTCATTGAAGTCTTAATGGGGGTGACATTGAAGTCATGCCACAGTTGTGTAGTTCATTTATAGCCAATCTGTAACTTTTTACTTCAAGCATTTGTATTTAGGCTTTACAATTTATAAAAGTTGTACTCATTTGTGAAGATTATTATGATGAACAAAACATGTAAAAATCATTAACATTTGTTTGTCACAGAGCTTATTTTCTGCAATAATCCAGAAGCTGGATTATGTTCTGTAACTTCCAGGTTGGCCTACAAAATACATCATCACTTCAGCATTTAATAGTATTCACATATATTATGTAAAATAGTACAGGTGTGGTCACATTAGCAAAATTTCAGCAGAATTTTAGCACAGTTTTGTGGGCAATAAAAGGTCCACTGTATATTATCAGTAGTATAGTGATATATAAACCACAATTCATACAGACGTCATTTTCAAACCAAGCAGTTACTGTTGGTCAGCACTGGAAATTTGTGTGACCAACTTGAACCTGTTGCAAAATCTGAGTGTGGAAATCTTCCAGCTTCATGTGAAATTCCAGATCTCATGGATTCCTATTGATATTACTGAATTTTGCATGCAAAAATAGCTAAAAAAGTAACAGTAATTGTGCTGCCAAATGAAATATTCTGGACCAGGCCTTCACAACAATGATGCCGTAAAAGACACACTAGGTACAAAGTTCGTTAAGTATTGGACCAGAGCTCTGTTTTGTTTTGTTTCAAAAATTTTTTTTTTTTTTTTTTTCCGAATTCCGTTATTTATTTATTTATTTATTTATTTATTTATTTTTCATACCTATTTTTCTGGATTGAGTTTTTTTTGTTTGTTTGTTTTTTTTTTTCTCCATTTAAATTTTTCTGGACTCCTTTTTAGTGGTTAAATTAAATTTTATTAATCAAAAAGCATGTCTAATTAATTAAAATAATGAAAAATTCAAATTAACATCAATTTATTAAAAGTTTTATTGTTACCAAATTCTGTGTTTAAGCATGTCTGATTATTTAAATGCATAAAAACAACTCAATTTATTATATTTTATTTTTACAATAATAGGGCCCTATGAACTTTTAAGCATTTATTCATTTATATATTTTTCAGAAATTGTGTTGTGTATTTTAATTTTATTTTAAATGGTTATCAAATGAAGCCATAAAACATTAATTTAATTTATATTTTAATCAAATGAAAATTCAACTCTAATTTTTTGACAAACAAATGGGTTTTACTATTAAGTAATAATTTTATTATGACCTACTTTTCATTTATTCATCTAAAATTTGACAAATTCCGTGACATTCCACACTATACAGAAAATTCAATTTTTATGACTGACCATTCCGCCATTCTGTCTGCGTTTTCCGCACCGCGGAAATCATAGGGCCCTAGTCTGCTTATAGCAGATCCACAGGCTCCCTTGAAGGATAGATCAGGTTGAATCAGAAGATCATATTGGCCTCAGTGGGTTCCACTACAAACATGCTTGGAAATACTAGACATTACAGGGTTGCGACTGCTGGGAATGTCCTCTGTACTGTAAGAGACAGCATAAGAAACAGAAGGGACAGAAACAAATGTAAGCAGCAGGGGGAAGATCTTGGGTGACCCATCTGGATTCAGGCCAGTGCTCAAGGAGCTGGCATATGCTAAAATGAATATGGGCATAAATCACAGATTTATGTCCCGCTCGAGACTCTCCAAAACACTGATCATATGCCTCACCCAGGGCTCATTGAGATGAGATGGAGCTGATTTGTGTAATTGTTTGGCCCATGTCAAGGTTGGCGTGCTTTAACATTGAATAAAGCACTCTGTCGTGGTAGGGTTTGTTACATAAGTGCCTAAGATTAAATCATTGTGATAATTGCGTATTACTAAGAGCTTGGACTTGGGTCAGAGGTGGATAATGTTCTGTCCATATAAGGATGCACAGCTTATTTTGAGCAGCCCTGACTGGTGACCATGCCCTAATCTCCCTAACAACACTTGTTGTGTGTTTATCATTCAAACTCTGGTGACTGTAAAAAGGTTGTGTCCTTTTGTTCTTCAAATTCCTGTTTCTGCCCTGAAATGTTCAGACCTGATGTGGCCAGACACAGAAATAAAGCAGGTCACTCACAGTTGCTGAGCCTGTTTTTCTGATCCTCAGAGGCTGTGAGATGAGTTCTCCATTCCTGTGGGTTGTTTTTCCTCTTCACTTTGTGTGTGTCTGTGTGTGCTTGACAGCGTTTTTACTAATTAATGAAGAGCGCCTTTAATTAGAGTCTCAGTCAGCTCTCTGCTGTTGGTTTTTGAATGCAGATGTTGTTGTATAATCTGGAGGCCACACATTAACAAAGCCTCTGAGGCCAAACAAAGGCTGAGTTTCTGCCTGCTTCAGCTTCTTGGAGGTATTAAAACATCATGGATGAAGCTGTGAGGATGTTTTCCCCACCCTGGCTGCAGCGTCTGTGCTTAAGACTACGTGGTCGTGTTTTGAAAGCAGTAGTTACTAATAATGAAAACAGTGAGAGGCAGGGGCCGTTTCCTTCACATCTGTGAAGTTTTGCTTTGTTGTTTTTATTATAACACCTCAGTTTTTGTCTCCATTGAGACATCTTAAAAAAAAAAAAAACCTATTCTACATCATTCCGCAAATTAATAATAATTACAATTATTATTGTTGTTGTTGGCATTATTATTATTAGTTATAAAAAACAATTAATAATAATAATTGTATTAGTATTTTGTAATTTTATATCTTATCCGATTACTCGATTAATCAATGGAATTTTCGGTAGAATACTCGATTACTAAAATATTCGATAGCTACAGCCCTAGATCAGATCAAATCAAATGGCGAGATCCCTAAGGATTCCCACCTCTACGATATGCAATATAACACACTAGTCTGGAGAAATAAAGGCAGGTAGGATGAAAGATCCTAAAATAAAATGGCTTAAAATTGCAGAATCTGGGGCTTCGTTGTCCAAAAGATAAATGAGAGTGAACTGTGGCTGTAAGCGTATAGAGATGTGTGAAAATGCAGTCATCCTCTGAGCCTTCAGCAGCTGTTCTGCATGGTGTGTATGACTCATATCTGCACGACTGAGCAACAGCAGCCCCCCTCGGCCAATCAGATGTGGAGAGAAATGGTTGCCATGGCAACATGGCAGCAATACTGCAGCAGATGCAGGGTGCATTTGATCGTGTGCTAGTGCCAAAGTTTGTCTGATATTAAATACTGTCAGATAGATTTACACACGGATGCGCGGCCTCGAACGCCGTGTGCCATGCTTTGAATTCTTATGACTGACTGATTTTTCTTCAAAACATATTTTTCATATGCATTACATAACTCATTCAAGGCTTCAGGAAAACCACACTAGTAATGAAAGCATGCACTCACATATATAAAGATAAGAGGATATGTCAATAAATGACATTTTAATATATATTCAAATAGAAAACAGTCATTTTAAATCGTAAAAATATTTCACAATTTTACTGTTTTTGCTGTACTTTGGATCAAATAAATGCAGGCTTGGTGAGCAGAAGAGACTTCTTCAAAAAAAAAACATTAAAAATCTTACTGTCCAAAAACTTTTGACTGATACAGTACATTTAACATTACATTCATTAAAGGTTATATATGAATCGCATGCTTAAAATAGATAAAATAATAATTTTAACGATTGCATCTACTTGACATCTAGATGCATGGCAGCATTCTATAACAACCTGTAGTTATCACCAACGTACATGTGATGTCATGAGTCAGCAGTTGCACCCACAGCATGCGTGCAATCGCATATGCAGGCGTGTAAATGAGGCTCCCTGCTGATAATCGGCATAGGTGTGGGGCGTTGCATAATGCCTGGATCTCACAGGGCCGTAAGATGTTGACATGTAATACTAATTATGACTTAGACATAAATGCTGCTGAAGTGGTGTCAGCTGGCCTCTGGTATTCATATTTCCCTCTCTCTCTCACCCCTGCAGATCACTGAGCTCCTGGAGGAAGAGAAGTTGGAGGTTTGTGAGGAGCTCCCGCGGGACGGGGAGGACGGTCCCTCCTCCCTTTCCCCTAAACATGCCCATGTCACCCCCTCCTCCAGGTAAAAGCAGTTTTAGAAACATCTTCATCTGGGATCTGTCTAGTCTGTGAGCCCTCTCAGGCATCTCCCTGTGCAATTTAATATGAACGTGTGTGTGTGTTTGTGTGTATATGTATTTAAAGGTACAGTAACACAAGTTACCTTTACATAACATCACATCTACATGATGACATGTTTTTCCACCAGCTCTTGATATGAATCATTTGATTGTGTTAACGCACCAAAAATTAGATTTTTTTTTAAAGAAAGTAATACTTTTGTTCAGCAAGGACACATTAAATTGGGTTCAGTAAGATTTTTTTTTGTTTTTTTGTTTTTTTAAGAGAGTAATGCTTTTATTCAGCAAGGACTCATTAAATTGATCAAAAGTGGCAGTAAATACAATTACAATGTTACAAAAGATTTCTATTTCAAATATGTTCTTTTCTTTTAAACTTGCTATACATAAAATAATTCTGAAAAAATATATATATCAAAATTTCCTTGCTAATATTAAGCATTACAGCTGTTTTCAACTTTGAGGATAATAAATATATTCAAATAGAAATAAAATAAAATAAATTCAAATAGAAAAATTAAATTGTAATAATATTTCACAATATTACTGTTTTTATTGTATTGTTGATCAAATACATATAGCCTTAGTGAGCCTAAGAGACTTCTTTCAAAAAACATGTAAAAAAAATCTTACTGAAAATTTGAGTGTTCGTTTACTAATCTGACAGTAGGTGCATTTCCATTTCAGATTTGCGCGAAACTTTTGTGATATTTTGTAAATGTTGATTAAAAAACAAAATGATGGCGTTTCCATTATCTGATGTTAATCGGCTAAAACTTAATTTTTTCCTCTCGCGATAAGTCATGACGGCCGATGTTGATGAGTATATGTATATCGCAGCCACCGCACTAGACATTATTTTTAATCGAAGACGTGGATCGTAGACGTGGATCTTTAAAGAAGCAGCTTTATTATGGCTGTGTCAGAGCGTTAATGCGGTGTAAATAAGCAGTTATTCAAGGATTAATGGCAAGGAAAGCCCCTTATACTTGTGAACACCCACGTATGAGATGTATGAAAGTTTCTTGGAGGTTATAGTACATTAAAGAATGATCATATGACTTTTACTTATGCCAAGTGAGCTGTAAATGTGAAAAAATAAAAAAATAATAATGTTTCCTTTGCAGTTTTGTGAAATATTCCTTTTTCAAGTTGCCTGAAAAACCACCTCATGTAAAGTTTTTTGTGATATATGGGCGTTTTTGCGAAGATGACGCATTTCCATTAGCCATATTTTCAATTCGCAGTTTCAATTTGTGCTATTTGAAGGGTAATGAGAACGTTTTTAGCGTTTAGTTTCAGTAGCATGACTAGTTGATTAGTACATTAGATTCATATATACATAGGCATGTTTTTAGCTTTTGCGGTGTGGTAAAGTCCAGTTAATTTTAGTGAAACAGATTGTTCTGACAGTTCATGTAAACACTATATTTATATAATTTAGAATAATGTAAATTAGGCATTATTCCAGTATTTCTGGTTATTTGCTGTGGATTTATCTGTCCAGATTTAATGCTGTTCCCTAAATGGGAGGGAATGAACAGTAAATTAGTTAAATGAACATTGTTTTTGTACCAGAAAATATGCCTCTGGTTAAATTATAAATTGCATGATCGAATGGTTAGTAGTTTAATAAAATACATATTTCCCCTTAAGTAGCGTCAGTGTATTTAGCTACTTTTTTGTTTGTATGTTGTAGTGTAGCTAATTATTTTCCCTCGAGCAGCTTGACTGTAGCTTTTAGCTTACTCAACACTGGTGTCTCTGATCCTCATCTGCCCGCTGCGTTGAGACCCATAACTGACCTATCAGCTGTCTGAGCCGTGATCTCTCTTGGCCTTTGTTCCTCTGAAGTCGGTCAGGACACACTTTCAGAGGATGACTTCAAACTCCAGCGTCCTAAATGTCAGGCGGCCTTGCCTTCATGCCACGTTATAAAGCTATCACTTCAGAGCCATATCAAGTCAATGAGTCTAGCATCTTTTTTTGTGTAGCTGTTTTTATAGACATGCTCTAGATTTTAAGCGTGGTATGTAAGGGTGTGGAGAGTATGATTAATGGCTGTCATTAACCTGTAACTCTTCCCACAAGACATCGGGCGGTTTGCCGAGAGGTGGCTGGTAAGGTAACGCAAAATGGATTGGTAGCATGTTTCTGTCTGACACGAGCTAAATTGGATAGATGTTTTGGATTGAGACTAAATGTGAAACGTTCATAACTCAAATCAGTGATAATAAGGTAACAGTGTTTGAACAGTCGCTCCGTGTTTAAGATGATTAAATGCTTTAACCTTTAATCCTAATAAACAGACGGCCATGAGAGTTGGTATGTGTCAAAACAACATTGAGAAATCCTTGCTGAAGCAAGAAAGATTTATATTCTTGCATTCTTTCCAAAAAAAAAATTTAATTTGGCTTTGCTGCTGTCATTGGTTTTGTTCCATTAACCACTCCCTTCTGAGGATTCTCAGAAGTGAATTATTTATAACAATCATAGGCATCGACTTTGCATCATGGAAATTGCATGCAAGAAACTTTATTCACAATTGTTTTTTGATTTTGACATTTGAGTGTTACAAAATACAGACCACACAAAATACTTTTTTCTTGTTGATATATCAGTATTGAACTAAAGTATGCTACCATTTAAAAGATTGGGATGGGTAAATTTTTTTATGTTTTAGAAAGAAGTTTCTTATGCTCACCAAGCCTGCATTAATTTGATCAAAAATACAGTAAAATTCTGAAATATTATAATTTAAAATAACTGCGGTCTGTTTTTCAAATATAATGTATTCCTGTGATCAAAGCTAAATTTTCAGCATCATTACTCCAGTCTTCTGTGTCACATCATCCTTCAGAAATCATTCTAATATGCTGATTTATAATATGCCTCTCAAGAAACACTTCTTATTATTAGCAATGTTTTTTTTTTTTATTATTCTTGTTTTCTTTTTTCTTTTTGTCTTTGTGCTGCTTTAATTTTTTTTTATTTTTTTTATTTTTTTTTTTATTTTTTTTTTTTGGAAACCCAAGATATATTTTCAGGATTCTTTGAAGAATAGAAAGTTCAAAAGAACAGTAATTAGTAGAAACTTATTTTTATTACATTAGAATATAAATTTTTGTAACATTATAAATGTATTTACCTTCACTTTTGATTGATGTGTCCTTGCTAAATAAATTGATTAAAAATATATATATATATATATATACATATATCTTACTGACCCCAGTAGTGTATATTTTTTATCAGCTTGTTGCAGTGCATTCAGGTATTGCCTTTTTTGTGAAGGATACATACTCTGCTGCCTTAGAATTTGAACAAAAATAGGTCTTAAAAGGCAGCATAATCTTACTGCCTATCTTTTGTCAGTCTTTGTGTCAGGAGCACATATGTGATGCTGTAAAATGCCGTCTTGCTAGGTTTTGGAACAGAAATATAGTGTGCATTTGTGTTGCATAAACAGTGATCCACACCAAAACAAGTTCAGACCATCTTCTGTGCGAGGCGAAGCTCCAGACTCCCTGTCTGTTTATTCATATAAGGATCTTATGTACATTTTGCTAATCCTGGCCACTTTGAAGTGTTTAGTCTCTGCACGAACAGCTTTGGATGGCACCTGCTGCAGTAAGTCCAAGTCAGACATGAGCAAACACCATGATCAGCAGGGAAATGGGCGGAGCAGAGCTGCTAATTAATATGAGCACATCCAAACGCTCTGGGTCTAATAAGCTGTTCATCAGTGCCAGGCTTTTAAAAGATTCACCCACAGCTCTTTTCAGCACAAAAGCGTTTGGAGATTTTTTAACAACATTTCTTTCCATTAATTTCAGCAGATATATGAAAACGTTTGGACATTGTTTTTTCTTCCAAATCACTTTGCATAAAGGGCTCATTAAGGCCTGTCATGAGTATTACACTATTTGATGGAGTTGTTAGATTATTTTGGGATTTTCCTACTATGCAAAGATGTTAGTCAAGCATTACAATGGCTGTTTACATTGAAGCTTTAAAGGAAAGGCTGCAGCAAAACCACTCATTTCATTGAAAATAGTCTGTTTGGGTGCAAAAAAAACATTTAAAAGTATGTCATGACCCATTTAAGTCAAAGAAGGCTTTCACAGCATAAACCTCCTTAAGGACATGGGCCGTGTCACGACAGAGGCATACAGGAGCGTTGTTATTTTTTGATGCTGTGATGCTATCTCTAATGGCCTGTCATTCACAGCAGTTACAGATAGCATTTTATAGTTTTTATGATATGTTACGAGGCATTTTTGCTGTGTCAGGATAGCAAATAATTAATGATTAACTTCAGAGAATGCAATTTGTTTTAAACAATGTGCTATAAATACTTTTCGGCCTGTATTTTCAGTTTCCAATTATGTAGTCAGCATGTTTTGCAAAATTGCTTTATTGCCGTATAATTTGACGTTTCAAGATATGGTCTCATATACTTGGAGTCAGAACAGGTTAACTAGCAGTAATGTGTGTGTATATAGATGATAAAATGAGGAAAAAGGTCAAAGCATCTGTATTTGATGGCATCTTAAGAAAGAGCAGCAGGACTTGTTTACGCCGGGGTCCTGCAGTGATTATACTTGCCCCCATTGTGCCCCAGTGGAATCTGAAAGGGTGTCGCACATGAAGCTAAATATAAGCGCTGCAATGTATCCTTCACCAGCTATGGAAAATACTTTCACACAACTCTAAAATAAGCGTCAGTAGATTGGTGATCTTGAGACATGTTGTTCAAGCTTTGGAACGTGTGAACAGTTTTTGACAGCATTGGTCTGTAGGTGGAAGGATCAGTTACTACTTTCACACTGCCTAAAGACTGCCTACACAGCTTTATATTATGGATAGAGAGGCCATCATAGATACTTTCACCCTCACAGAGCGTTCTTTACAGATGACTGTAGTTTGAAATGAAGGTTGTTCACACTGATATTGATAGGTTGATGACTTACAAAGTGACTTTCAAGTTGTACATGTAGTATGTTCATTCCCTGGGAATCGAACCTACAACCTTGATCCTTGTGTTACTAGTGCCGTAATTTACCAGTTGAGCTAAAGGAACACTAAATTCCAGCAACTATCCCTCTGGAGTGCAGTGGAGATTGCTCATTGATTGGCCTTTGTGGGATTCAAACCTACAACCTTTTGGTCTTAACCTTGGTTCTTTAATCACTATGGCACACTACACTTTGAGGACTGTGGTATATTGTGGCATTGGAGATGCTGGGACCTCCTGCACAGATGTGTGTCAACACATTTGAGAGTCTCCCCTCTGGATCAAATCTCCTAATTTTCCCATGCACTCTTGTACTGAGCCATCAAAACAAGTGCAGTGTTGACTCTGTGAACTCTTGGCCTATATGGGCAGCCATACATGGAAAGTCTAATAACTCATTTCCACTCCTCTTTTTAAGCATTGCCGCAGGCATCCAGCTACATTTATTAGGTTTCACCCTTCTTTCAACATCCTACCACCTGACCATGTCAAGCAGCAGGCATAACATGCTGGGAAATTTGATTCTCGCTGTGACCAAGCTATCAGAGTACTTGCCATGAGGACAATGTCTGTATGACTCTGCCATCCTCTGTATCTCTCTTATTTAATGGAGTTTCTCGTTCTCTTATTATCTCATCAAAATTACATTGGGAGTGACAACTGGGTCATTTCATCGATTCCTGAAGTAGAACCTTCTTATTTTGTTTCCTGTTAATTGATACACTTGCTCATCCTTAGAACTCCAGGAAGTGTGACATGTACTCCAACCGGCTGAGACCAGTGTCTGACCGGTCCGGGAGTGTTAGTTGACGGTGTGCTGCTTAAAGTGATAGTTCACTCAAAAATTCTGTTGCCATAACCCTCTAGACTAGTGGTAGTGATGCAAAGAAATGATTTTTTTCCTGAAACAGCAAAACCTAAATAAAATGTTTCATATAGCCTCAAAAAACAAAACCAATAATGAAGTTTGTTTAATAATCTATTAATCAAATGTATTTAATAATCAACACTCAAATAAAATTGTTGCATATAAACATTTAAATTACACACAATATCATTTTACATAAACTTTTTAAAGATAATTAACACTTAAAAGGGCAAGACCATAAAGAGGCATCAGAAAATTAATTTATTGCTATTTTACATCTTATTAGGACACAATACAAATTCATGATTTTTGATTTTTGATTTATTTTTTTAACATGACTTTTATTTTTAATTTTAATGTTTGTATCCCCCACGATACGAAAACATTTTTAGGGTTAATTTTGTTATAAATTGACAGAATCTTATAAAGCTCAGACTTTTTTTCATATAAAAAGTGAACAATTTTCAGCCAAATGTTTTCAGTTGCCAAAATTATGGTGAATCACATTGTTTTTCGTGCTCTTCTCTATGTGATTACAATGAATGGAAAGCTATCAAGTTTCAAAAAAGACACAAAAGCCATAATAGTCATAGAAAGTCATCCAAATAACTTCTGTGCTACATTTCGAGGCTTCTGAAGCCATATGATGGTTTTGTGTGAGAAGTTGCTAGTGAGCAGGACAGCAGAATCAACGAGTTTTGAATGATGTGTGAGGGAATGATTACAGAATTGTCATTTTTGGCTGAACTATTCATTTAAGATGGCATCTGTGGCTGTATTCATGTATTTATGTGTGATTTCATCAGTCAATGATTCCCTTAACTGTAAACGGCAGTGCAGTAAGGGGTGAAGACTGTGTGTTGTTTGGACAGTAGCAGGGTTATATAAATGTCTAACAGGTGTTTGAGTTGAGGGGAGGGAATGCTCTGTCTCTGTGTGTGTGTGTATGGAGAGACGATTGGCCCAGAGCACTAGCGACGAGGCTGCGTCAGACGGTCGTGTATTTAAGCGAGGTTCCAGCGTTTCCACTGCAGCACTTTTTTAGCAGAGTGCTGAGTCCCACACACAGGCAGACAGCACATACAGGACTCCACAGAATGAGCGCCGGCAGCCTGTGCTTGCTCTTTGACCTGCTCATACAAACTTTAGCACCACAAAGTGCCCAGTCGGGATAACCATACGCCCAACGTAAACAACCAAAACGGCTCGTCGACGAGAACCAAACCGAACAACATGGCTTGTCAAGTCCTTCTCCACAGGTAATGTTTCAGAGGGAAAAATCTCTAGAGAATCAGTGGAAAATAAGCTGCGGATGTTGTGAGAGAGGCTGTCTTTCTGGGTGAAGCACTTAAGGTGGTGGATTGATTTGTTCCCGTCGGACTGTTATTGGTTTTCGGCCAAGGCTGCATTTGACGTTTAGATGAGACGGCTCACTGCCTCTCAGATCGCATGACGGAAAGCCCTGCTAACTCACGTAACACTGCTGATGTGTTGAAATAGGATTATTTGGTTAAAGCGAGAGATGGAGATTCGGGCAGAATTGTGAAACTGATGAATCACTGCATGATACAGCATTTAATTCACAACCAAAGAGTGCTGTGTGTGTGTGTGTGTGTGTGTGTGTGTGTGTGTGTGTGTGTGTGTGTGTGTTTGTGTGTTTGTGTGTTTTGGCCATTCCTGCTGATAAGATAAAGTGCCGAGTCAGAGGAAGCCGTCTGTCTGTAATCCTCTTAAAGCCTCAGCTGATCTCATAGTGAAACAACATATTACTCTCCGTCCACTCTTTATTTCTGGATGATTGATTATTCACACTTCAGCCTGTGGAAACATTTTTAAAGACAACATGAAGCATGTTAGGGTGTCACTGTTGGTTAATACAATTTTGAATGTTGTATGGTTATGTCAGCAAAAAAAAATCTGTGTAAAGGCACAGAGTTCTTACATATTGGCTCCATTTACAGCTAGCAGTAGCATGCATTTTCATTAAAGCGGTGTGTTGTGGGTTCTGCTCTGGCAATATCAGGGTTTCTGAAAAGATCTTAAATCAGAACAGAAAGTCTTAAATTAGTAAAGTCATCATGATTAGGCATTAATTGCTGTATGCACTGCAAAAAAATAATATCCTCCTCAGTGTTTTGTCTTGTTTTCTAGTACAAATATCTAAACAGCCTTAAATGAAACTGTGTTTACTTAAGAAGTGAAATGAAGTCTTGTTTTCTGTGAAACTGAACAAAATTGAGAAAACAAAGAAATATCTCTCAGTGAGGTATGAAAACTTGTTTTCCATTTGAATCAAGTTGATTTTTTTGAGCCCATTGGCAGATATTTGTTTTTTCTTTAAATTACTTCATTTTAATCCATATCTAATATAAGACATTTCATTTTGCTTCTCAAGTAAATGTATCTTGATTTCTGAATCTTTAGACATTTGCACTGGAAAACAAGGCAAAAAATATTGAGGAACAGCATAAATTTGAATGAATGAACCAATTTATTTATTTGTTTATTTGTTTGTTTGTTTGTTTGTTTGTTTGTTTGTTTGTTTATTGCAGTGTGATCAGAAGGTACAATACAGTAAAAGTTATTTCCATATTCTGGTCAATTGAAAAAAAATGGAGATCTATGGGAAGTTGTATTTTCGAACTGTTGCTAATACAATACATTTTCTACTCCCGCAACATTTACATTTAGAGAACATGTTGACATATTGGGTTCCCTTCAGTTTGGTCCTTAAATTTTCTTTAATTGTTCTTAAGGTCTTTAAAATCTTAAATTGACCTTTGTGACCTGCAGAAACCCTGAATATGAAATAGAAAGCACTGTTGTGATGTACTCACCTGATTTAATCAGCAAAATCCATTTATTTATCGAGTTATTTAACTAGATAACGTTTCATACACTTGTTTCTCTGATTTCTCTCTAAAGAGAGAGCTATAAAAAATGCATCTCCTTTTCTTCACTTATAATCCCTTTACAAAGGGCATGCAGGAAACCTGTAAATGACAGAAATGTTTTAATACAAGCTCTTATGTAATATGTAAGTGACAGCTTCATTTTTGCATGACTAAGTACAATCAGATCTCCATCCAGTCACACTGGAAAACCGACTGAAAAAAAAAAAACTATCCTGTTTTGAAATGCATCTTGATGTGTAAAGAGGGACATTGATGAAAGATTATGGGGAAAAAAAAAATACTTTTAAGCTAATTTTAAAACTAAAGCTAATTTTTTAAATTAGTGGCCAAGTAGTGGTACATTTTATTTAATTGCATTCATACCATCATAGATGATCAGTTTTCCATCATGACTGACTCTATATCATCCATCCGTATGTTTCTCAGGCTGAATCATTGAGTTCAGGTGAGGTCTTGCAAAAGAAATGAATGAAAGGATGTTACAGAAGATTCTTTATTAAAGTGCCTCATGCTGAGTAATGCACAGTCAATGTGGACGCATTACTGCAGTGGTTCCCAACCACGTTCCTGCAGGCCCCCCAACACTGCACATTTTGCATCTCTCCTTTCTCTGACACACCCATTTCAGGCCTTGGAGTCTGTACTAATGAACTGATGATCTGAATCAGTGTTTGATTAAGGAGACATGGAAAACATGCAGTGTTGGGGGGCCTCCAGAACGTGGTTGGGAACCACTGCATTACTGTAACCGATCTCTGCTACTGCCTCCAGAGCTCTGTGTGGGCATGATACTGAGTATGTCTTAAACAAGGCTCATTTTGTTCTCTCTTGCGATATCGAGCGATGCACTTTTCACTGCTGACAAGCACAAAAAAACCCAAAGATATTTTTAAAAAAGTGCTTCTCTAGTCTAGTTGTCCCAGCAGCCATTTGCTTTCTCCATGATGACACTTCCTCTTTTAATAGCAATGCTATTTTTAAATAGGCAATGTCATTTCTGTGTGCCATAGATCTACAGTAAGTTAACTGAGATGATTAATTCAGTCTAGGAGTTTTTGCTGTGTTGCGATATAACAAGCTTTTTTTTTTTCTTTTTCACTTTTTAGTTGATTCTGCTTTGGATTTGTGGCCTCATATAGTTGTACAGAGAAACATAAAAGCTTAAATGAGCACTAAGAAATTAGTATTTAGTAATAATATTTTTTTTTGTTAGTGTAAAGAACATTTTGAAGAACCCTTTTCCACTATAAAGAACCTTTTGTGGAGTGGAAAGATTCCGTGGATATTAAAGGTTCTTCATGAATTAGAATAATGTATTAGCTGGTCATGTGATTATTTCTTATTTGTTGTGAGTGAACACTAATATTTGTCTAAAGTATTATTCATTCTTTTAAGGTGGAAAAAGTTACTTAGTGCACTTTTAACATTAAGTTCTTTTTATAAATTATGAATGAGGAAAGAGATCTCAAAAATCTTAAAATCATAAAAACTGACAGATTTAACAAAAAAAGTGAACAGGTCTGATTCAGTGGTCGTTTTTTTTTTATAAATGCTCACATCCTAGAAATCAGGAAATCATTTGACATTCTGACCTTGCAGACTAGCACTAGACTGTAGTTTCTAGGAAGTGTCAGGTGTCAGGATTTTCCTTTTTCATGGGATGACATGGGTTGAACACAAGCCTTCCATAGAGAGCTTAAGGGGTCAAGACATTGTACAATAGACTGCACAGCTGTCGACAAATGACAGCTCACGCTTGTCCTGTGTCTGTATACGCTCATTTGCGTGTGTGTTTGAGTGCTGATGTGGCCCGGCCTGTGAGCATGTATGGCAGAGCACCTGCTGTATCAGTCAAGGCCTTCTTTATTCCTATCCCAGAACCTGACACGGGTGCTAACAAGCAGCAGGCAGCTAGTGTTATGTAAGCAAGCGTTCCTAGCATATGTCTGTATTTGTTTATGGGACTGCAAAGTCACCCTGCCCCCAATTCCTCTCCGATGCCCAGTTCCTGACACTCCTGACGTTTCCTGTGACCTTTACAGGAAATGGAAAAACCATGTTTTTCTAGTGTACGTGACTCATGAAATGTACGCTGAATGATACATCTTTTCCCCGATGGCACATACGGCAGTTATTGTATAAGGATACTGGGTAGGAAAGATCATACAGTTAATATCATCCTAATGTTTCCTTCCGTTTCCTCTTTTTCCAGTTCGCACATTTCTTCCATCAGCATTCTTCCAGGATCTGCCGCGTAAGTGTTTACTACTTTTAAAAAAATAAAAATTAAAAAAAACAATTCCCATGGCAACAGTATGTGACCCTGGACAACAAAACCAGTCATAAGGGTCAATTTCAATCATCTGAAAGCTGAATAAATAAGCTTTCCATTGATGTATGGTTTGTTAGGATAGGACAATATTTGGTTGAGATGCAACTATTTGAAAATCTGGAATCTGAGGGTGCAAAAAAATCTAAATATTCAGAAAATCAGCTTTAAAGTTGTCCAAATGAAGTTCTTAGCAATGCATATTACTAATCAAAAATTAAGTTTTGATATATTTACGGTAGGAAATTTACAAAATATCTTCATGGAACATGATCTTTACTTACTGTCCTAATGATTTTTGGCATAAAATAAAAATCGATAATTTTGACCCGTACAATGTATTATATACATTGATAATATACCTGTGCTACTTATGACTGGTTTTGTTGTCCAGGGTCACATATATGTATGTGAAAATAATTCATTCTGTTTTATTCTTAAAAGCCTCATCTAGAATCGTATGGTTTGCTCTGAGTCTTGTTTGTTTGCTATTGACATGAACAGCATACAAGGCCTATCTTTAACCAATAGGTCCATTTGAAGTTCGTTTCGCTGACGTTAATTTGGACCATATGCAGTCATCCTCTGGTCTAAATCAGATTTGTTGACTCAAAGGGCCACAGTATGCAATAAACAGAGCTTTTAGGTGGACAGAAGGCAAAATGTAGCTGAACAAATGTGACTATGGTCTTAAAAGCAGATAAATAGGGCATGCCGTCTTGCTGACAGAGAGACCGTCTGGACATTGTGACTTAGAATTGAAAGTGGAATTCCTCCAAATTGCTACATGTTGCTGACATTCCAGTAATTGTGTTCATAATGAAAGAAACCCACCAGCAAATAGAGGGTTAAGCTTGTCTGGATTTTATTTATTTGATTCGACAGAGCTAAGAAAACCAGAGGAACAGCCATTAGACCAGTAATTCATTAGACCAGTAAACAACTGAAAATCAAGGATTTTTTTGTTTGTTTGTTTTTTTTTTATTCACCCCTTCAACAGCTTTTTGTTTGCTTTGAGGAACCAAAATTCACAAAGCCTTGGAGAACTTGAATATATCATGTAGTGTGATTTCTAGACATGAAAAAGTCGTGCAAATAAATAAAACCTTAAAAAGCCTGGGCATTTTATAATAAAAACACATTTTACTGTTTTGAAATATTTTATTGGCTAGAAATTACAAGTTAAAAAAAAAAATGAAATCTCAACCCTTTACGGACACCTTGGCAATTGAATCGCTATTGGCTAGTAAATTTTTTTTAGTTTACTCGCCACTGATATACTATATATGGATATGTATATTATATATGTATATTATATATATTTTATATTATTTTACACACTCATGTGCATATATATATATATATATATATATATATATATATATATATATATATATATATATATATATATATATATATATATATATATATATATATATATATATATATATATATATACATATATATATATATATATATATATATATATATACATATATATATATATATATATATATATACATATACATATATATATATATATATATACATATACATACATACACACACACACACACACACACACACACACACACACACACACACACACACACATATATACATATATATATACAGGGCCGCTGCTGGCCAAATGGATGCCCTAAGCAGAATTGTATTGTTGTGCCCCCTCTGTCAAATATTAAGGAAGCAAAAAATAAATAAATAAAAACACATATAGGGATCAGAATTGAACTTTAATAAAATATAAAACTAAATAAATAAATAAATTGTAATTAAATTATATTATTTACAAATTACAATTGTAGCTCTAGACAGTTACCTACTGCTATACAATTTACAGTTGTCTGATTGATTTTATAGTCTTAAGCATTCAGAAATCATGCAAACAAGGAAAAAATTACAGTCAGCTTTTAGTTTACGACTAGCGAATGACTTTTCAGCTGAAGCCTTGACTATTGTGGTAGCAAGAAGAATATTATCCAATTCTGAAATAGCCTCGGAGCAGAAAATGCAATAAAGTATCTGTAACCGAACAGCTTCAGGCAGAACTAGTGCATCTGGCCATGAAATTCTGCAGCACTTAGGTGCACAGCACAAACAACACCATCATCTAATGATTTATTGCTGGAATTTTGGCGCATACAGAGGCGGCGTGACTCAACGAGCCTTTTGGCCCAGATGGGTACGTGGAGGTTGGTTAGGAGGGCATGCTGGGGGTCCGTTGTTCCACATGACTTCAGCATATCTAGAGCCTCAGTATAGGACACAGGAGCTGTATCGACATTAGAGACTTGGGTGTTATAATACTGAACGTCTAGGGCACTCAAAATACTTCTATTTTCAGACACAAGAATCTGTGGTGCTCCGAATGGAGGGTTATTTGTTAGAACGTTGAGCTTGCGGTGAAAACTCCTTGGCTGACCTTGTTAGAATAGGTCGAACTATGATAAATATGGGTACTGTGTGTTCTGGCCTCAATGGGAAGCTTTTTTTTATAGTTGCGTCAGACTCCTTGAATGTGTTTATTTGCAGTATAATCCAGAGGACCATCTGTGCTGCAGTGGAACAGCACTTGTTGGACTTACAGACGTCTATTGACAAGGAGCTCGGCAGCTATGAGAGTCAGGTGTTGGACTCCCAGCCCTTTCAGGGGTGAGTTTGACGACGCAAACAGCAAATACTGACACTGACCCTGGTGTTTATTTGTTTGTAGCTGAAGTTTCAATGTTAATGTTTGGCATAAACGTGAATCTATATGTATTTTACTCAACAGAAACAGCCCTACTCAGAAGACACCTGGGCCTGAGGATCATGAAGATGTGCAGTTTGAATCTGAGGCAGAGACTGAGACTCTCCCGGAGGTTACAGAGGAGGGCCTGCCATCAGAGAGTAGTGAGGTAAGCAAATAGAGGGTTCAGCTTGTCTAGATTTTATTTATTTTATACGACAGATCTAAGAAAGCCAGAGGAACAGTGATTAGACCAGTAATTGTCAACCTAGCTAAAGCTAAAAACAACGGAAAATCAAGATTGTATGGGAGCACTTTAGTATAGGGACCAATTCTCACTATTAACTAGTTGCTTATTAGCATGCCTATTTTTAACATATTGGCTGTTTATTAGTACTTAAAGTAGATATTCTGCATGACCATATTCTACATCCCTAATCCTACCCAATACCTAAACTTAACAACTACCTTACTGACTATTAATAAGCAGCAAATTAGGACTTTATTGAGGCAAAAGTCATAGTTAATGGTTTGTTAATAGCAAGAATTGGACCTTAAAATAAAGTGGGACCAATTTTGTTCTGTTAAAATTCACCCCCTCAGCAACTTTTTGTTTGCTTTGGAGAACCAGAATTCACACAGCCTTGGAAAACATGAATATATATGATGTAGCCTTGTGCATTTTAATGAATACACATATTTACTAAAGATAATCTCTGAAATATTTTATTGGAAAGAAATTGCAAGTAAGAAAAAAATAAATCTGTATCCTTAGTCCTTATCCTGTAAAACACAAATAACTGGAAGAGTCATGTAGATTAATTGGTTAAAAAGAGTATGGCTCCCTGAAGAACATTTCTGGAATCCTGAAATTTAATTATTTAAATAAAAATTATTTTAGAATGCACATAGGTTAAAGTAAGTTTTGAAAACATAACTAGGGAAAGGGTGGCTTTTAATATTGTTGTGGACTGTGGAGTCAGAAAAGTAAAGAACCACTGCATTAGATCATTTCTGTAGTCTACTACTGCCCTTGAAAATGTTTAGTCTTTCTGCTATCAGCAAGGTCTGTAATACCTCCTCCTCAGCAGAGTGAGAAACAAGGGCCTTCCTGTCAGATAAACGGACCATCATCTGTTCTCAGCAGCCACAAGAAATCTTCCCATGTTTAACACCGAATGAAACATTTCAGATAAAGCACTTTCCTCAAGTAGCTAATTAAGTAACGAGATGAGGCTGGTTCAGTAGAACCATCACCAGAGCTGATGATAAAGGTTTGTGTCTCTTGACTGTGAGGTGTAATAAAATGACAAGTGTGTCTGGGGTCCTGGCTCAATGACGACCCTGATTAACAGTCTCTTTGGGAGGCTTCTCTTCCCTCCACACGCACGTGCCAAAAGTTCTTGTGGCTTGGCCACAGGTTAGGAACATATGAACTTGGTCACCTTCTTTTAATAGCCGTCCCTTAGGAATGACAGCGCCACCTGGTCAATGCAAACACTCCCTCCCTCAGACAGCCACCCCATTCCTCAATGTTATCAGCTGCTGACCTTGAGACGCAGTCATCAGTAAACACACACAAGGCCTTGATGTGTTTGAGTGTTCAGAGCATTTGGCATTGTGCATTATCTCCAGTGTAATGCCAAAACGTATTATCTTTTTCACTTGTAAACCTGTCAGTACAGTCAGTGGTAATTACTCTCCTTCTCCCCGCAGGAATCTCAAGGTTCTCAGCTCAGCAGCCCTGTCACGGAAGAAAGCTCTGGGATGGACCTTGACACAGAGACTCTCGTAGACGCTGAGAATCTCAGCACAGAAAGGTCAGATTGGAAATGTTGAGATGCGATCACAATTAGAGTTCTGCAAAATTTTGGCACACAAAATCCATGCAATCTGGAATTATGCCGTTCATAGATTTCCTCATGCAGATTTCTCTGAAAAATCATCTTTAGGCCTACATGAATGCAAATGCTTCTAGTAGGGCTGGGCGATTTTTCAGATTTTATTGATTAATTTGAATTTAATGTTTTGCCGCAATTTTATTTTTTAGAAATCATGGAATCGCGATTTTGAATAGAAATATTACCAAGCGTTAGAATTGGGAGTGAGCTTCTTTGAACTTTAGCGCCATGTTTTTAGAATGCCATTTCATCCATGAGACGCTGCAAGAGATGTGAGTGAACAGTCAAACGCGTCCATGTTTACATAGAAAAAACAATAGAAAAGCAGCGCAATCGAATAAAAAACCTGTAAAGAACTACTACTGTATGTCTGATATTTCATGTTTGCATCATGGTGACAGGCTGAAAGCTGCTGTTCAATGTTTTTACAGAACATTTATATTTAATAATAGTCTACTGGTTTTATACCTTCAGTCATTTTGAATTTGAATGACCTTGACTTTTTAAAAAAAAAATTTTTTTTTTAAAGCATTTTCCTTGTATTATTTCTGAACATATTATATGTATAAGACAAGTTTGTACAGCATGTAGTAGTAGTTCATGCATCTTTTCTGCAAAAATATTTGACAAGTGATTTGTTTAACATTTACGTCATGTTAACAACTTCATGTGTGGTGCACTTGCAATAGAATTTTCTTTAACTAGAGGGTTAATAAAGAAAAAGTTACTTGAATTATGTTGTAGGTACATTTTCAAGTTGACTAGTTAAACGTTCTGAAAAATTCCAAATTTAAATTTTGTTGCCCTAGCTTCTAGCTACTTTCGATATCACGCAGTTGCATTCAGAAAGTATGCATCTTTTATAGTCAGTTTTCAGGTTTAGTGAATACAATAGCACACACTACTCAATTGATCACGCCCGAATAATATTTTTAGTGGCATGGGCATTTAAATGGAACAAACATTTTGCCCCCTTAAACGCAGGCACGCAAGAATGCACATTGAATATGTATAGTGAAACCTCACGCTTGAATGCACTGGCCAAGCATTCGCGTCTGCGTTTGTGCTCACGTGGAGTATATTTCTGGACTTCAGCTGCTTTGCAGCCTATTAGAGAAAGAAAACACTTTTCTAATGAAAAGACTTATTTTAAAAGCTTCCAAAAATAGCATTTTACAAGTAACATGCAAAATTGTTCTGTTCTTTTAATGGAAAATAATAATAGAAATCTCTAGCTAGTAATAGCTTGTAAACTTCAAATTGTGTTCTTATAAAAACTTTTGTAAGCCTGTTACACCTTGCATCTGATAAGCGAGCGTCCTAGATTCCAGAGTCACGGTCTGTGAGCCTGTATAGTATGTGTGGGTGTGACTTGTAAAGTTTCAATACGCTTAAACTTTTGCCATCCTGCCTGAATTCTCTTTGCTTGTTTTACGCCCTTATTAATAGACTTAATATGACTAGGTTTTTTTTTTTTTTTTTTTCCCAAGCAAGACATTTAAAGAGCTCTATAATTGACATGCGTGAAGGGAACAGATCACACAGATGTCATCACCTCGCTGTAGAATTCATAGTCATTTGTTTCCATCTTCACACAGACTGGAGAACTACACAGACTATGAGCAGATGGACCAGGCTGTTGTTATCACCTGTGTGAGTATTTTTTGAATAGCACCAGGATTCTGTCAGTTTTTCTATACTAAAGCATCTAATCAAAGCTCTTCAATGACTTGCAGGAGCCCGGAGACTGTGACCTGAATGCTAATACTGAGTCCACAGAGCCAGCCAGCGGCCCTCAGTCTTTGACCAGAAGCATTTTCTCAGACAGTGAACAAGAAGGTAACTATTTCTGTTATTCCTCAGTAAAAGATAAGTCACACTGTATAAATGCTAATGTGAACAAAAAATGATCCCTATGCAAAATAATTAAAACTAAACAGTTTCCTATTCCAGATTAATATGAAAAAAAGACTAATATTGTTTACTTGATTAAAAAAAATGTAAACATTAACCAGTGACATAAGCTTAGGACAGCATCTGTGTAACTGACCAGCAGAAGTGGGGAAACCTTTTTGAAAACAATCATTATTTTTGCAGTCCAATTTGGTTCAAATTGTGGTGAAGAAAACACACACTTCACCTTTAAGCTCATGTAAGACTGTTTTGTGTATGTTAACATTGTCCTTGACTATGAAACTCAAGAGAGATTAATTTAATAGATCGCAGAGCTATAAATAGGCAAAGTAAACCATTATTATTCATAAACCAACTACATACGCACTTCTGTTTTCTCATGTATGTGTAGATGTATGTGAATCAAAAATACGGGTTATGTGGTCTGAATGAATGCTAGCTACTTGTACTTCAGCCATAGATCCACATTATTACGTCTGTGTGTGTGTGTGTGTGTGTGTGTGTGTGTGAGGCTCATAGCTCACTGCACTCTTCTGTGCTATCTCTCTCTCTCCGTCCATGCCTGGTCAGCATCATGCCCCATCAATTTCCCACCCATTGACTTCACATGTATGCACCTGCAGAGAGAAGGGAGCGGTAAGTAGCATCTCCACAGCCCTCCCCCTGATCGTCCATCTCCCTCTGCTCCTCTCAGGCTGTTTTCACACTTGTTTCGAACCCGAGTTTGGCTCCGCCCCTCCCCTTCCCCCACAGCCACCTTCTCATGCTGCCTTATTTTAACTGCAAACTAGAGGTCTTCACGGGTCCACTTGGATCCGAAAACCTGAGTCCTGAGCGGGTTCGGGTCCAAAACTTCTACGACTCGGGTTTGGTATTAGCAGCCTCGGGTCTCGGGTAATTAAAATAAATGTGCTTTTCCCAAATGGACCTGATTAGACCCGAATTCTTTTAAACTTTCCCGGATGCGTAGCCTACTTGTGCGTTCATGTTAAGTTCATTTTTGAGAAACGCATGTAAAAAAGGAACATGCGTTTATAACCTCAGAAACCCATCTTATGAGATCCATCAGGAAATCCACTCACTTCATTACGCTGCGTGTCAATGCAAGGCTTTTCTTTTTTTGTGTGCAGAAGCCCTTCACCGGAGATGAGATAGCTAACGTTGTAGACAAAACTAGCAAATCCATGATTTATTAACCTTTCGATTTAATTTTTATAAAACTATCACGTTTATATTTCAAATCCACTGGTTACAATTGAAAGCCAAACTCAGAAATAACATGCATCCATCAGGCAGGCAAAAATAGCCTATAAAGTAATAAGTAAATAAACTGAATGAAAGGAATGGAGCAGCGGCCAAATCAGTCAGCAGGACCCAAGGATTTTTCCGGACTGATGCGGGGCTGCAGGCTGTGCACACGTCAATGCCATTTACGTTCAGTCCAGTCGGGTTCGAAAATAAATGCGATCGGGTCGGGTCGGACTCGGGTCTAATTTCATCGGGTCTGTCTCGGGTCGGGTTTATCTTTAAAAAAAATTATTTATGCGCGTCGGGTTCGGGTAAGAAGTGATTCGGGTCGATTCAGGTCGGATACGGATTTTAGGACCCGAGAAGACCTCTAATGCAAACTACAGGACACTTTCCACATCTACCACAGAGTTACATTGTGAATAGGTGCTAAAAAGTGTTTTCAGCTTGCCGTTATTTTTTTTTCTACCAAAACTGCACCCAGAACAACACTTTTGAATGCACTTGTTGCTTGCCAAAGGCGATTTCTTCTGGGTAGCATTAAGGAGGCCCAAATGAAATCTATGGGCCTTTTCTGCTTCTTTCCACCTTGATTTTAAGGGAAAATCTGTGGAATTTCGCAGAAGGGATTTAAAATGGAAATGCATGTTGTACGGAAATAAGAGTACTAAATTTAATGTATTAAATAACCTAATATTTAATATACATACATGACTATGAGGAATGTTGTAAATCAATGTTCCCAATGCTCTGATCATCTGCAGAATAGACAGCTCTTTAGGCTTGGATTCCATGTGGAAATAAATTACGTTATAGTAGACAAATTATACTAAGTGTACTTGTACAAAAGCAGTTTACTTCTGCAAAATTAGACTGGGTTGCTTTCATACAAATCACCAGTTCAAACAAAGGACTATAACTAAAGTTTTAGTAATCGTAGTTCACACTACAGCTATAACAATAACAACAGAGGAACAATATCATTGTAATCACTTTGACATTTTTTTTTTTTCCAGCTGATAAATGATAAACACATTGACTGCAAATCAGAACACAACCTGACTTTAAAGAGCTTAAGCATTTAAACCAGCAGGAGACAACAAAATTGCAGTGTGCTTATAATAAACAGAACTTTATCATCCATTGATGTGGACACTAATGTTGTTGTTATTATTATTATTATTATTATTATTATTATTATTATAGTTATCTTTATAGGTATCATTCTGGTTTGCAATCCACATGAATTCACTGTACCCCAGATGCCCACAGAGTCTAGTATTCAAGCCAATCAAATTCACTTCTGACGTCAAATGGACTCTAAAATCTCTAGTGTGAAAACGCCTTCATTTTGAGTTGGCCCCCCTGAGACTCTGACTAACCCTTCAGCTCCTCACATGCACCCAGTTGGTCCTGCTGACACCTACTATTTACCATCTGCCATCAGCAAATGCATCAGCTTTCTCCTAATCAACCACCATGTCAAACATCTAGGCAGCTTACATTTGATCAGCTAAGTTTCCACAGCAGGCCCTGGTCCAGTACATTCTCTGCCCTCTCGGTTCAACGTGACTTGTTCTGAGCATGATTCCCTGCATCGAGCATGAAAAACAATGGCTGCTGTCATTGCTGATGTAGCAGCAATGAAGCTCTTTAAATACTTTGACTCCAGAATGAATGTGTGTGAATGTTTGCCTGAGTGGATATTCAACTGTGCACTCTTACCCAGAAGTGTCACCTGCCAAATAACACAGTGCTCGTCTGTTTCCACGAAGCGCTTTGAGGAAGTCTTGGTTTTTATATACTGTCCGGCTCACTCACCATGCGTCAGAGCAGCTCTGACATCTGCGCATTTATTTATACTTTGGGTTAATAGCACAAAGAAACCCAGGCCTGTTGTGAACTTCTAACTCTGTGTGGAAGTGTATGCGATTGAGAGGTTGAGTTATACTGATGATATTGGTTTTTATGTCAGTGTATGTGTCTGTGTGTCTTTGTCAGACCCTGTGCCAGTGTTCATGTCATGGCAAGAGGAGACCGAGTCAGGGGAGGCCCAGCTGTCCCCGCTGGCGGGCCGCATGATGCCCCTGCCTCTAGAAGACGATACTCAGCCGCTGCTGGCCCGATGCTTTCTGGACTTTGGCCACAGTCAGAGGTTCTTGCAGCAGGACCACGATGCTACATCCTCCACCAAAGCTTTGCCCTGTGGGAGGTTAGCAGAGAAACCACAGACACTTATCAATACTCAAGATTGTCTCAACACTGACAGACAAACTCACGCTTGTGTCACGTCTCACAGGCCTCGCCGTGCTTCCCTGACCTCCAAAGATAGTCTGAAGGGAGACACCGTCTCCCACCAGCTCACCAAGAAACTCCAGAACCTCAAGAAGAAGATCAAGCAGTTTGAGGAACAGTTTGAAAAAGAGAGGAACTACAAGGTTAGAATGATATACACTAGTGGTCAAAAGCAATCTCTTCTGCTCACCAAGGCTGCATTTATTTGATCTAAAATACAGCAATATTGTGAAATGTTATTGCAATTTAAAATAACTGTTTTCTATTTGAATATATTTTAAGATGTAATTTATTGCTGACCAAAGCTGAATTTTCAGCATCATTACTCGTCTTCAGTGTCTCATGATCCTTCAGAAATCATTCTAATATACTGATTTGCTGTTCAATAAACATTTCTGATTATTATTATTAAAGTTGAAAATGACAATTTAAATGCAGTTTTTTTTTTTCAGGATTATTTGATGAATAGAGCAGAATTTAACTTTCGCTTTTGATCAATTTAATGCATCCTTGCTGAATAAAAGTATTTCCCCCCAAAAATTCTTACTGACCCCAAACTTTGATCAGTAATGTAAAATGTTTCAAAAGCTTTCTATTTCAGATAAATGCTGTTCTTTTGAACTTTTTATTCATTGAAGAATGCTGAAAAAATTACACATAACTGTTTTCAACATTGATAATAATCATAGATGTTTCTTGAGCAGCAAATCAGCTGAAAATTCAGCTTTGCATCACAGGAATAAATTGCGTTTGAACATATATTCAAATAGAAAACAGTTCTTTTAAATTCTAAAAATATTTCAGAGTGTTACTGTTTTTACTGTATTTTGGATCAAATAAATGTAGCCTTGGTGAGCAGAAGAGACTACTTAAGAAACATTTAAAAAATCTTACCATTCTAAAACTTCTGACCTGCAGCACATGCATTAATGATTTCAGAAATTATCGATTAAATTGATATTTGGGTTTCATTTGCAGCCCTCTCATGCTGATAAGGCAGCTGATCCGAAGGTGCTGAAGTGGATGACTGATCTGACCAAAATCCGCAAGCAGCTCAAAGGTAAGAGTGTCTTTGTGGGCCGGGGGAGCGATATGGGTGTGGAGATTCAGATAGTCAGTGTGCCATAGATTATTGGGCAGTCTTGGTCCAGGCCTGCTCCCCTGTCCCCTGTGGGTCAGAGTGGAGAAGTGCACCTTACACTGCATGTCTGTAGAGGCTCTGGGGCTCTCTCTCATGGGACCACCCTCATACTCTACCAGAGAGCCCTCCGCTCACTGTGTTTGGCCCCCCACACTTCCCATCATCCATTTCCATTTGATGCCCCCCATCAGAGGTGCACTGTCGTATAAAGTCTCTCTTTCTCTTTAACTAAATCCACTCGGACGGCCCGCATCGGCAGGACGACAGCATCTCTTACCCAAAGGTTCCCTGAGGCACCAGGCCGTGCTTCAGTCATACAGACGCCACTCGTCCTCTTCCTCCGTCCCGAACACACCCCATTTTACACTGTCACGCCCCCTCAATGCCTCTAGACAGGCGCCCCACTTCTGTAAGTACACTTAAGCAGCAGTAAGTAGACTTGAGTTTGACACTCTCTGCTCTCCTCTCTCTCTATTTCTCTGACCGCAGATGCTTTCCCCCTACGGGACGCTCTCAGCCACGAGTCTCAGCTTCTTTAATCATCTAAAGTGTATGTTTATGAGGAATATCATGACATCAGGTTCAAGGGCTCACAGGCTGTTTTCAATCCCCGCGCCTGTGTTTCCAAAATGCTTCTTTGGCCCTTTGATAGTGTACTTTGTGAGGTCGTCAGTGCACTACTGATGGACTTTTTCTTAGTTTGTGAGGTCGATGACTGACCTTGTATTTCTTTCAGTTGGTGTGGTCAGCTCCATCCTAAATGCTACCAGCAAACCTAATCCTCCTAAATCGGTCTTTCTTTTTGTCTCTCTCACCCAGATGCCAAACACAAGGCTGAGAGTGAGCTGACTCCGCAGACGCGTCCACGCAGTAACACTCTGCCCAAGAGCTTTGGATCCACACTAGATCAGTCGGTTCACGAGGACCCCGTGGAGAGTGAGGCTCGGGGTCACCGGCCCACCCGAGAAGAGACGCTGGAGCTCATTCAGCGCTGCATCCAAACCAAAAGAGCTGAGGACGGCTGGCCAGAGGACGTCAGAGTGAGTTCCAGCTTCTTAAACTTTGATGTATTTCGAACTCATGTCATCTCAGGCAGCTAGAATTGTAACATCTAATGGCTGAAAGACATCACATGACTTTTGCACAGATCTTTGCCCCAGTTTACAGTCTGGATGAGTCAATGCTAGTTGTGAAAAGTCAGAGCTGGTCTTCAGATTTTGGTGCTGCTGGTGTTGACAGATTTCACAGAAAATCATGTAGTGTGGCACAGACACTTTTTTTTAATTTGTTTTTTTTTTTTTTGTTTGTTTTAGTTTTGTTTGTTTTTTTTGCCTCAGATTCCATGCAGTTCAAGCATATCAAACTTGTTATTATTTAAGCTGATTTCATAACACATTGTTTTCATTTATCATGTGTCTTCTAGTAATGAGGCATACTCTGGCATTCAAAAGTTTGAGATCTGTAAGATTTTTAATGTTTTATAAAGAAGTCTTTCATGCTCATCAAGGCTGCATTTATTTGATCAAAAATACAGAAAAAAACAGTAATATTGTGAAATATTATTACAATTCTAAACAATGGTTTTCTATTTTAAAATACTTTAAAATGTAATTTATTCCTGTGATACAAGGCTGAATTTTTTTTTTAGCATCATCACTCCAGTCTTCAGTGTCACATGATCCTTGAGAAATCATTCTAATATGATGATTTGTTTTATTACTATTATCAGTGTTGGAAACGGTTAAAAAGAACAGCATTTATTCAAAATAGAAATCTTTTTTAAAAATACAAGTATTTAATATAACTTTTTATTAATTTAACACATCCTTGCTGAATAAAAGTATTAATTTCTTTAAAAAAAAGAAAGAATAAAAATGTACTGACCACAAACTTTTAAATGGTAGTTTATATTTTTACAAAAGATTTTTTTTTTTAAATAAATGCTGTTCTTTTTAACTTTTTATTCTTTTTAAATTTTTATTCACAGGAATAAATTATATTTTAAAGTATATTAAAATAGACAACTGTTATTTCACATTGTAATAATATTTCACAATATTACTGTTTTTTTTTTCTGTATTTTTGATCAAATAAATGAAACTTCTTTAAAAATCTTACTGATCCCAAACTTCTGAACGGCAGTGAATTTCTGCATGGGTTTGTTGTCTTCGGAATGACCTGAAAGTCTATTATTGTGTGATTATTAGTCGTTCAGTGTATGATGCCCAGTTTTTCTCTACTACCATTTAAGGCAAGCTGACAAATGTATGATGCTTAGTATTTTAATATCTGTTCGGATAATAAGTCATGTAGTTTATCCAGCCGTAACATCTAATTTGAGAATTTCATTTGTTGCTCTATACAGAAAATGACCAAGGAGCAGCTTGCCAGTGAGAAAACAGTACTGCAGAAGAACCTTCTGTACTATGAGGGACTTCATGGGCGTCCAGTATGTGTCTCACATACACACACACATATATACACACACACACACACACACACACACACACACAAACACACACAAACTTTCCCCATGTATGCAATGCTCTGACGAATGTGTCCTCCTGCAGGTGACCCGAGAGGAGCGCTTGATTGTGAAACCCTTGTATGACAGATATCGGCTGGTCAAGCAGATGCGCACCCGTGTCAGCATCACCCCTATCATAGTAAGACACTCTGTTCCTCTTTTTTCCACACCCACATTAGCCATTTGGGTATTTGGTGTTATAAATAATATATAATTAATGTTTGCAATCTGAAACCTGAAGTCTGGAGTTTATAATTAATACATATTCTACGAATGATATTGAAAGTGGCTGCAATGTGATAGGATTGTGAAATGAAAGCTGACACTACTTTGAAGAGCTGAAAGAGGATCTAGTGTTGTTTTAGGATTGTATGGTAGGTTGGCTAGACTTTTAGCACAGAGGAAGCAGAATAACCAGGCTCTCCTCTCTCGCGCAGACTTCTCCCTCCAGCAAACGGCGCAGTCAGATATTACAGCCCATCATTGAGGGCGAAACTGCCCACTTCTGTGGTGAGATCGAAGAAGAGGAGGAGGAGGAGGGCAGGGGCCAGCAGGAAAATGTAGAGATGCAGAGCGAGGGCTCAGAAATCATCATGGACCCAGTAGCCCAGTCCAGCTCCCAGCAGGCCACTCAGGAGAACATCCTCAGCTCTGGGAAGCTCAATCTCGATCTGCGTCTGTCCAGTTCCAACGCCTCCTCAATGTAAGTGTGGACTAGAAAATCAAAATTGATATTTACTTTCTTACTAACTGTTCCTAGACCAGTATGTGAAGTGGAAATGCGGTTTCATGTGGATTTAAAGGAATAGTTGACCCAAAAAATGAACATTTACTCGCTTTCAAAATGAGTTTCTTCATCGATTTGGAGAAATATAGCATTACATCACTTGCTCACCAGTGGATCCTCTGCAGTGAATGGGTGCCATCAGAATGAGAGTCCAAACAGCTGATAAAAACATCACAATAATCCACACCACTCCAGTCCATCAATTAATGTAAAGTGAAAAGCTGCATGTTTGTAAGAAACAAATCTTTCATTAAGCTACAATATTAGTCCTCTATCCATTATATTGCTTCCCCCAGTGAAAAATTGGCTTGTCTGAATCAGGAGAGAAATATACACAGATTAAGCATAGTTTACAACAGTCCAGAACTGTTCTTAAAAAGTCGGTGGATTTTGATGTGAAAACATCTTGTGAAGTGAAAAGCTTGTGATGTGAAAAGACGTTTTTAACTTCAAACTTTGTTTGTAGCAAAAATACGAGTCCCCTATCTATAATATTGCTTTCTCCAGTGAAAAAGTCGTCTGATCTGAATCTGGAGAGAAATATGCACAGATCAAGCACCGTTTACAAGTGAAAACAATTCAAAACAAATATGTGGGTGGATTTGATGTGAGAAGACAACGGGGAATGGATTATAGTGATGTTTTTATCAGCTATTTGGACTCTCATTCTGACGGCACCCATTCATGATGTAATGCTAAATTTCTCTAAATTTGTTTAAAAACAAACCCGTCTACATCTTGGATGGCCTGAGAGTGAGTAAATTTTCAGCAATTTTTCATTCTTGAGTGAACTATTCCTTTAAATCTGAAGCAATGAAGGTCTCAGTCTGGAAATACCCAGCAGGTCTTGGGTTTACAGTGTAACCTACATTGGCAGAGACCTTGATTTCTACACCTTGATTTATATGCATGCGTGTCTACGCACATAGTCCCGCGGTTTATCAGGTAGTAGCAGCAATCGTCTCATGCTCTCATCATATGAGGTCTATTAATAGAGCTTGGCAGCGACTTGGAAATCTGCAGGAGTCAGTGGCCTGAAAGTCTCAAGCTGGATCAAGCCGTAATCCTGTATGAAGGAAAACAACTGCACAAGCAGCCAGATCTAAGTCTAGCGTACTGTATTGGGTGCCGCCGAAATCCATGTCACCTTATTACTAACTTTTACTGACCCGAGTTAACCTCAGAGCCGTGTATCCCGCTTAGGAGTGTTTTGAGTACAGTTTCCTGTTTCTATAGCATCCAGAGTTACAGATCCATATATGGACATCCAGCAATTGAACACCACCTGTATCCCACAGGCCCGAGCTCCTCGAACAGCTGTGGAAGGCCAGAGCAGAGAAGAAGAAACTGAGGAGGACGATCAGAGAGTTTGAAGATGAATTCTACCAACAGAATGGCAGGTAGACCTCCCACGCTCATTTCATCCGAACGCACGGAGGGGCGTACATACAGGACATGTTTTTGAGATCAAACACACTAGATGGAAGCCAGCTGTGGGCGATTTACTGCCTGAATTGGTAAACCGGTAGAAATGTATGATGTTTTCAAGCAGAGAACATGACGTTCTTGTTCTAAAGCACAGAATTGTCCAGCCTGCAAAGCTCCACCCTCTTAATGTTTTCTGTATCATACTTTCCTACTAGCACCTTTTTGATATAGATGGATAGATAGATGGATAGATGGATACACTGCCATTCAAAAGTTTGGCATCAGTAAGATTTTTAATGTTTTTAAAGAAGACTCTTATGCTCATCAAGGCTGAACTTATTTGATCAAAAATACAGAAGAAAAAAAAAAACAGTAATACTGTTTTTTGTTTTTTTATATATATATATATATATATATATATATATATATATATATATATATATATATATATATATATATATATATATATATATATATATATATATATATATATAAGAAAGAAATTAATACTTTTATTCAGCAAGGATGTGTTAAATTGGTAAAAAGTAATAGTAAAGACTTATATTGTTAGAAAAGATTTCTTATTCATCAAAGAATTCTGAAAAAGGTATCACAGGTTCCAAAAAATGTTAAGCAGCACAACTGTTCCCAACATTGATAATATTTGAGTAGCAAATCAGCATATATAAAGAAATTAATAATACTTTTATTCAGTACTTTTATTCAAATTGATCAAAAGTTACAGAGATTTATATTTCAAGTAAATTGTTCTTTTGAACTTTCTAGTCATTAAAAAAACCTGGAAAAAATGTATAATTTTCCACAACAATATGAAACAGCACATCTTGTTTTTAGCATTGAAAATAGTGTTTCTCGAGCAGCAAATCATCATATTGGAATGATTTCTGAAGGGTCATGTGACACTGAACACTAGAGTAATGATGCTGAAAATTAATTTTATTTAGTGTATTAATTGACAATATTACTGTTTTTACTGTATTACCGTATCACTTTCAACCAAGATTTTTAAAATGTTCTGATTGAAGACATTTTGCTTGTATTGTTTTGACCTGAAACAAATCACAGTAGCATTGTAAAACAGAAAGCAGGAGTTTTTTGTGTCTTTAACACTGGCTCCGCGTTCCGCGTTTAACAGGTTGCTGCAATTTTCTTGTTGATATGTTGCACAAGTCAGGGTAATCAGACACTGCGTGATAAAAACCTCCTCTGACATTGTACCAGACAAATGTTACAGTTGCTACTGTAAATACTTAGTACACTTGACCCTCCGCCAGATTCTGTTCAATTCACTGTTATACAACTGACATTGATCTACTGTAGAACAACCGTTAACTTGACGCTGTGTTATTGCATGCTATGTAATGCACAAAAATTCACCTGACATGACCAGTGGTTAAAAACTAACTAGGGTTCTATGTAAACGCATCATGTTTTATCTTCATCATATCAGCATTGTTCTCAAACAGTTTTTCTTTCTTTTTTTTTTCCCCACAGGAATGTTCAGAAGGAAGACCGCATGCCTATGATGGACGAATACAAGGAGTACAAGCGTATTAAAGCCAAACTGCGGCTTCTGGAGGTCCTCATCAGCAAACAGGATTCATCCAAGTCCATCTAAACTGTCCCGTTTGCATCAGACACGGCCAAAGCCCCATCCTGACTGTAGTCCATCAATGTCCACCACCGTCCCTCCTCATGCAACCACTGGAGAAAAAGAAGAAACACCTACAGGAAGAAAGAAGTTCCCTCGAGTTTGATATTCAGACTTTTGTCTATGTTTTCCACAAGCTTTCTCATACTGAGAATCGTGCTGCGTTGAGTATCACATCAGTTCTTCATATATATGGACATCAAGCACTGAACTCTTCCTCATATTTCAACACCCACATCATACTCCTCCTCTCTCTAATTCATAGGGGTCTTCATGCTCTTAGAGGGTGTGATTTGGGCTCTGTGTATGTATACTTGTACATATCTATACTATTCTGTATGTAGGCTTAAATATTTCAGTGTTTTTCTTGATTGTATCAGTGAATCATCGAGTGCGATTTTCGCCCCTGAGCTTTCGTTTACAAATCAGAGGACTCTTGTATCAAGCTGGTGCTCTTTATTTATTTATTTTTTTTTTGTAATGACACTTGGATCATCTGATCGGACTGACAAAAGCTACTCCAGCTGGACTGTCACAAACTCTTCCTGATTCATATGTAATTGACACATAGCTGTATATCTGCGTTCACATCGGTAATATGCATCTGACTAACGGATGATGCAACGAAAGTGAATATTTATGCCAAACTGACTTGTTAGATCACAGTGGTACATAGTAGATCATTTCTGACGCTATAGTTAGCATGAATAGATGGATTTGTTAGTTATTTTGTATGTTAATGTGTCCTTATCAGTTTTTCTCACCTCTAGACTCTTGGTTTGCCAGTGTGCACACATTCAACATTCAACTTCAGTCTGAAAGCATCCGGTCATGACCAGTAATGCTGTTTAGTTAGAAGAACATGATAAGTGGATGACCCTGTACTTGACGTTTTAAGGAAGATGCAGCGTCACTGTGACTCCTGATGTGTGACATGCATGCTGTCATAATCATGTGTCATGTGACTTTAGGGCACCGGATGAGGTTTTTTTTTAGCATATCATCTGATCTGGTCACTTTTCAGCTGCCAGCTCATATCGTAACAGTATCGGCTTTAACGTGCTGCTGGCATTGAGCTCAACTGATAATAAAGTCTTATCGAAGAGATAACGAAGGAAGGACGCGAAGATGGAGAGTTCTGCGGGTTGTCGGAGGTCAGATGAGGTGAACTACTTGTCAAGTGTTTGATAGTGGCGAATGCACAGAGGGGGATGTTTGACAGATGAAGGAGGTGATGGAGATTATTTGCACAGCATTCTGGGAATGCAGTCTGTTTATGTTTGTTCCAGTCGTTTCTCGTTTATTCAAGCACTACTTGCACGCGAAGGCTGCGAGTGCAGGTTGTTATCGGATGTGTTCTGGCCCATCTATCACTGTGTGGTGTTGTCCTTTTTTATGACCATTATTTTGTACTCTGGTTTTTTATCTTCTCACTTTCCACAGTTCATCTTAATGGCATGGTTGTTCCTCTGTATTAGTGAAGCACCTGCTTTGTCCTGTTTTGTATAGGCTTGTCAGTAGTAGGTTTGCATGGCAGAAATTTGTATTTCTATTTTTGTGCCATGAAACCGAAGCAATAAATTAGCATTGGGGCTTGTATCAGTGGAATGAGAGCCCTCCTGTATCCAGTATGTGCATTTTCAATAAACCGCTTGTGAGCATTATTACCTGTTGTGTTCATGTCTTATTGTGCCTGCAGGAGAGCTCCAAAATCAGCACCAAATATATGTACCATAAAGACACCACAGAAGAAGTCCATAAAAAGGGTCCATTGTCAATCGTGTAAATGTATGAAGCACAGCTCACACAGAAGTCACTTTCAGACCAGGATCAATGCAGCGAGTCTTGAAAGCATTGTGAAATCTGCGTGGGATATCTTTTGTCCTCACAAAATTCCTGATGGCTGCATTCCTATTGAAAAAGCTGGACTGTGTCTGTGAAAATATGCTGAATATGCTGGATGGTAAATGTTGCTTGATTTTGCAAACTGGTATTCATTTTTGTATTAATTTTAAAGGAGCTGTTTTTGGTGTTTGTTTTTTTTTTGACTGTACTAGAGCATAAAAATACCATATGTTTGCAGATATTTAGGAAACATGCTAAATTCACATACTTGTTTCTCTGAAAAGTCAAATTACTCTCTTTGAAATGTGTGTTCCATGTCAGAATGTCTGTTTTTGTTTTGGTCTGTATGACTCCGCCCACTGCCAATGTAACCAATAGTATTTCGACACTCCGGGTTGCCAGAAAACAGCTATTGCAACCATGGAAGCCAGCAAATGAACTAAGTCAGAGATCACAGATTCTACCCGAACTAAAAAAAACTTCGGCATCCATCTAAAAAGCTCTGTGACCAGAGGTATATTAAAACGCAGATAAATCAACTCATCAAAAAAACTCGTTTAAATCTCGTCGCCTTCCATTATCATTTGTGCTCGTTCCTGTTACGTGCTCTCAATCTGACAACCCGTGTGAGTGTCGAGTCTCTTCAATATTTTTAATTTGGACTTCAGTGGCTGTCAACCGCTAGCTGTCAATATTACAAACACCTTTAATTTATTAATTAGTTTTACTGTGTACTGCACTTTAGGTGTGTCCCTTATACACTTTTCTATGCCATTTTGTAGTAAAATAGTGTAATGTTCACACTGAAAAAAATCCAACAAAAAGTGCAATTAAATACCCTTATTATGCACTTAAAACTAGGATAGGCAATGTTTTTTATAAACATTTCTGTTATTGTGGTTGAAAGTCTCTTCACATCCTGACAGCAATCCATATGTGTTCTGAATTATATTATAATCTTCTATGGAAGCTTCAATGTTTGTCCAATCATTACATTGCATCCGAATGCAGTGATAGGATATCCTACCTGCCTGTCAAACCGCAGCCAATAGCGAGAGTTTGGGGGCGTGGCTGCTGTTCAGCGTTGAGCAGGTGTGGGAAATTCAGATTCCCTTACAGAAGTGCAAGCCAAAATTTGAAGATTTGTTAAAATACACCGAGACAGATAACTGGGTAAAACAAGAGTAAACATTATTGCCAGTGTTTTAGAAGAATTTAATGGAATGATTAGGTTTAAATCGAGATTTAATAAATTTCCCCGCAGCATGAGGCTCTGGATTACAGGTAATAATGCTGTAAATAATGTTCAGTTTCTTGCACAGACCGCTTGTTTCGCTTCATAAGACCTCAATAAATCGTCAGAAGCGACGGGTATTAATTTTGTGTTCACTGATATGCTTTTTATTCTCAAATACGGGCAGCTGCTGATATGAATGTTATGAATCTCCAAGGACCACAGTTTCAGCTAAAATATTCTTTGCTGTTCTTCTGAAGAAAAAAAGTCACCTACATCTTGGATGGCCTGAGGGTGAGTAAATTAACAGCAAATCTTCAATTTTGGGTGAACTATTCCTTTTTTAACGGCCACCGGTGTGGCTAATAACAATAATACATATAGCTATGTATTTAACTAACCGGAAAAAAAGCCTTTAAAAAAAAAACAACAACAACAACAAAAAAAACAACCTTTGATAAACCGGAAAAAGTAAGTGTGGAAAGTAGGATATTTCATGCATGTCACAGCTTTCCTTTTCAATAATCCATAAACTACATGTAAAAAGTACATACACTAGACTGTACATAGTGCGTAGCATAAGTGCATAATATTCTATAGTATGTCATTTGGGACACAATGTTTGGGGGGAACCTACATATAAATTTTCTAACAAATGTTTAGGGGCCAATGAAACGTAAGTCTGGCACATTCACAGAAAATAGCTTACTTCCAGTGAAAACTAAGGTCAATGAACAGAATAAATACTCTAAACTAGTCATATATATATATATATATATATATATATATATATATATATATATATATATATATATAGGCTTAAAATCTGCTTGGTCAAAATTGGACGTTAATGCAAATCTACAATCACGTGTCCAAGATCATTTTCACTTTCGCATTCTTTCATCTTGGCAATGCATGACTGACTTCTGCCCTCCAGTGGCAGCTCATAGACTAGAAGGCACAACACGCAATCAAATTCTCTTAACAAAGCTTAATTTATTAATACATTTTGTTTAGAAATACATTAATACCTTGTTCACAAACCACATTCGTGCATAATGCATAGATGACGCACCACACTGGAATGTCATAGTTTTAGAGTTGTGGATCATGATGTGTAAAGACATCAAATGTAATGGCAGCAGTTACACCAGGCATAGCACAAAATAAACTCTGAGTCACTGGGAACAACAAAAACCTTAAAAGCAATGTTTTACTGCATAGTATGACTTTCAGATCAGTATATATCCAAATTAAAGTAGGTCATTGTGAGAATGAGAATATGTGATCTGGGAATGTTGGCAGTGTTTTGTTAATTCATATTCTTTAACAATGAAATTGGTTTTCATTTCACAATGATCAATATTGTAAACAGGAATGGTCTACAGTGAAGCTTTACAGATCCCATAACTCAATAATGAGGAAAAGAACCTTAAGAAGGCTTAATATTTTTAAAATAAAAAAAAGTCTTCCAAAGTCCAGTTCTGTTGAACCACAGATCCAAATTACCCAGAAGAGGCTAAATGGTGTACTTGACATGAACCTGTGCTATCTTGGTATTTACCTGCGATTGAAACAGTACCAGCTCTACTGAATAAGATGACCAGTGCAGTTTACCAAAGAGACACCTATTTCAGTGACTATATCTATAGAGAGTTATCATGATCAAAGAAAGACTCTGTGTGTCCAACATGGACGATTGCACACCAAACTGCATCATGAAAAGTGCTTATGTACAACTAACATACAGTATTATCCATATGAATTATGAGTTACATTTGGCACATTAACCGGTATGGTCACATTTACTGTTGTTCGGCGCATTCTCATCAGCGAAATCCAGTCATTTCAATAGGAATCAATGTGCTCTTCACAATGGTTTCAAGTTGAAAGCTGAAATGTGGCTAATGTGACCATACCTTTACCCTCTGAGAGTTATATGATGTTTCGATTTAGCAGTTTAACATCCTCAATACTATATGGCACAAAAGCAGCTGGTTAAAACGACTTATGGGCTTGTTCCCATAATACTTTTAATACAAATATAAAGTAACCCTGTAACCAAACCAACAGAAGTCAGTGATATCCAGTCCTGGTCTGCTTTAAAGGGTGTGATATTGATATGCATTAGTGTTAGCCCGCAGAAACAGTTTCGACATCTTATTGACTGTTTCTGCGACGCGAGTGTTTGTTCAGAGCGTTGTCAGTCAGTAGTAAAGCAGGCCTCTGTTGGCACAATCTTCACCTGCATCAGCTCGTATAGGAGTCCTATACATACTCTGTCCTAGCAGATATAAACGAGGTCTCATTTAATACACACTATAGTGGGTGACCTCAGGGCCTCTCTGTTAATAACAGGGCTAAATGGCACTTTCTGGAGACTGGGAGGTCAGGGCTTGGTGTGTGTGTTTGTGAGGCAGCCAGGCTTTGAGATGGAGAGCTTCTAGCACCTGTCAGCATCTGGATTCTGTCTTAAATCACCGTCTGTCTGTCACAGCTCAGCTCTCGACAGGTGCGAAGAGACCTGCTGCCCAGAGCTTTTAGTCATAATGGCTTGTCAATAACTGACACCCCTGAAATAGACAAGAGAGCAGTTTTGATTAGTTTTGTTTGATGAGTTGAATATGGAGGTTGTGAGAGTGAAGCAGACCTGCGTAGCTGCGTCCGTTGCTCATGTTGG
The DNA here is from genome assembly GCA_039654775.1 of Spinibarbus caldwelli. NCBI lineage: Eukaryota > Metazoa > Chordata > Actinopteri > Cypriniformes > Cyprinidae > Spinibarbus > Spinibarbus caldwelli. Next base: position 3,440,519 of record CM077247.1, on the reverse strand, counting down.
TAGGAATGAGACTCCATTTATCAGCAGCAGGGTCGTAGTACTCTACAGAGGACAGGTTGCACGAGCCATCGTCTCCTCCAATCACATACAGTAAACCGTTTATGGCACACACTCCTAGAGACAAACACACTTAACTCAGACCCACAGGTCTTTCCTGTTCTCCCTTTATAAACAATGATTTTAAAGGTCTTGAAACACGTCCAGTGTTTGACATTGATAACAGGAACCCCTGTGGACATATTGTTTTTTTATATATATAAAAATATGATTTCTTTAGCCCTTATAAAGCATTCAGGCCATGCTTAACTTGGAAGAGATTCCTAAAAAAGCATGTCTAGACTATCAAAATACACATCATTAAATTTTTCTAGATTTTTAAACCGATATAATCATTTAAAAAATATAAAATCATGCATTTAATTTTGACCTAGATGTCAACTGTAACTTTACACATGGTATTTCTTAGAAATCTTACTTAAGAGTTAAACAGACAAATAAACTATATCAAATGAACTACTGCCCAAAGGGGTGTGAAGTAAAAGACCAAAGACTAAATAGTCTAAACTTGACAAATAAAATGTTTAAAAAAGGAAAAGTCCATTCTGCTGCCACCTACTGATCAACCACTGAAGCATGAAATTATATCATGTTGTTCATTACAAAAGTTCACATTTATGCAAGTAAACTTAATATATTTATGAATGAATATATATATACACAATATGAATGTTTGAAAACATTCTAGAGTAATATTTATGTTGTTTTGATGTTATTTTGCTAGAAAATTAATATGTAGGTTTCATAAATTTGGACTGTTTTTAAAATCTCATGAATATTTATAAAAATGTTTTTTTTTTCTTGCATCACACTGGTTTATTTATCATTTTAAATTTAAAATAATTTATTTATTTATTTAAAATAATTTATTTAATTAAAAGTAGTATGCATAGTAATAACACTGCAACATGCAAAACTTAAATGTTTCACATTCACTCTTTAATGAGAAGTTATTTATCAGATATAATATGGCTTGTGTTGAAACCATGACTGATTTAAAGTCTGTGTAAAGTCAATTCTGAGAATTGTTTGTAAACACATTATAAATGTTAGAAATTCATTGCTGAAACATATTACAAAGACTGTGAACTATATAGTACTTAAAGGTGGAGTTATACCGTTAAACAGTTTTTCACCATTTTCGTGATCAGGATTTTTTGGGCGGGGCTAAATCGGGACTCGATGACGCAATGGAGCCACCGAGCACAGGCCCCTCCCGCAACACTATAAGAGCTGTGTTCGACTTGAATTAGCACTGACTGCACAGACCGATCGCTGTGTGACATCAAAGTACAGTGAGAGCTATAGAGAGCAGATGCTCATGCTTTCGAATCGCTCTCGTGGTGCTTTGATGTCAAACACTGATCGTTCTGCGCAGCGCTGCTTCAAGTCGAACACACCTAATAACTAGAACCCATAAGCATCAGTGGTTCGTCCGCTCAATCGCAAGTTACTGTTATTACTGTTAGTTACTACAGCAGTTTGCTAGCTATACCTTTGTCACGTTAATACATGGTTGCGATAATTTACAAAACAACTAAGCTCGGTCTCCTTATTTAAATTAAGCTGCTAGAGGAAGACAGTTGAGAGAGACTGCAGCTTTGCTGCGAGTGGGCGTGGTTTCAGCGCCGCCAGCAGACACGCCCCCAGCATTTGAGAGCAGAGAATACGGCTTTTTTCATGATTTTGATACCTTATTTTATTTACTTGGCGTTTTTTTTTAGCATTCAAATTTGGCTGGGTGGTTAACACATTTTTCTGTGGTGTGACAAACTCAGAACACACATTTAATATTGACTTTATACGGACTTTAACCTCGTGTTTCACTGGGTCAAAACTGACCCAGAATAGTCTGCCATGCTTTATGAAAATGGACTACATTGGAAAATCTTGTTTTCAATTATTTGTCCTCCTAAAATGTCAATTTGTCTCACCTGCGTTCCTTCGGCACATGTTCATGTCACACACCTGTCTCCAGGTATTAGTGGCAGGGTCATAGACCTCCACACTCTTCCTCACCAGAGGACCGTCATGTCCACCTGCAGCATACAGCTGTCCAGTGAGCACTCCGACACCTGTAAAAACACACAATCACAGCACAGCCAGTGAATACATGGAGACCGCAACTGTAAAAAGAAGTGAGCCCAATGCATATTCAAATCATGTCCAAAAAGGAACTTACCAGCTCCACTGCGTCTAGTGCTCATGTCCGCCACATAGCACCACTTGTTACTGACTGGGTTATACTCCTCTACAGTACTCAAACACTGCCGGGACGCTCCGTCATAACCTCCAACAGCATAAAGCTTTCCTGTACAAGCATCACACACACTATGTGAAATCACTACACAAATAACCCCATGAACTATCACAGCTGCACAGCTTAAATACGTAACAATAACAGCCAAAAGGTAAAATGTTGTGAAATGTTCTTTGCGAATTCACTATTGTAAAATCATGCCACCTAAAACGTTTTATTGTTGCCTAATTTCATGAACGTGTTTGCACTTGAATCTCAATATGATAAGCAGATTGATCAACACACATGAACTCAAAATGCTCACCGTGGACCACTCCCACGCCGACACTGCTGCGCCTGGTGTTCATGGGAGCCACAAACATCCACTCGTTAGCCTTGGGGTTATACGCCTCCACTGACGACAGACCTACAGAGAGACATTCATCAGCCAAATGCAGGGCTAATGATGAGGCTGCTTGTGTATGTGGTCAAACCAGGCAGTCGTCTGTAAACATACAGTTAACTAAAAACAAACACTAAATAATACATTGTATCACTGTTCAAAAGTTGGGGATTGGTGCGATTATTTTATTTAATAAAATGTATTTTATATTATTATTATTTAATTTTTTAATGTTTTTGAAGTCTTTTGTTCACCAAAGCTGCATAAAAATACAGTGAAATACTACAATTTCAGATAACTTTGCTTTTTTTCATATATGTTAAAATGTAATTTATTCATTTGATGCAAATTTGAATTTTCAGCATCATTACTCCAGTCTTCACATTATCCTTCACAAAACATTCTAATATGCTGATTTACTGTTCAAGAAACATTTCTGATTATTATCAAAGTTGAAAACAGTTGTGCTGCTTCATATTTTTGTGTAAAATCTGATACATTTTTTGCCAGGAATCTTTGATGAACAAAGTTCAAAAGAACAGCATTTATTTGAAACAGAAATCTTTAGTGACATTATAAATATCTTTACTGTCACCAGAGTTGGGTAGATTACTTACAAATTGTAGTCTGTTACTGATTACAAATTACATAATAAAAACTGTAGTTAGTAACAACAAATCAAACTTGTTTTAAACTTACCATTAAATGTACCATATTGATATAAAAAAGTAAAGAGAAAGAAAATATATTCAGTTTTTTTTATATGAACATCATAAAATGCATTAAGCATTACATTACACCAGAGTTTCCCAAACTGGACTTAATATAATAAGTTACCGAAAGTCACTGGATATGATGAAGAGTGTTACACAGCTGTACATCACCAGTGTTTAGTAACTTGCATGATTATTTGTTTCATGCAATTTCTTGAAAGGTGCTTTTTTCACCCAAATTCAGAAGCATGGTTTGCAAATTTATTCACACAACATTTGTGAATATAGTCCAAGCTAAATAGTATGATAAAGTAGGATTTTTAGAAAGGAAAATAAAAGAGAAAAAAGATGAATTAGGGAGAATGAAAAAATTATGAATAATTTACTAATCATGTAATTTTGTAATCCATACAAAATCTACTGCGTGAGGCTAACCGAGACTTGTCACAGCACTTGCATATTATTGCTTTTTTGTTGGTTTTGATCGCTTCTATTGTCCTTATTTGTAAGATGCTTTACATAAAAGCATCTGCTAAATGACTAAATGTAATGTAAATGTATAAAAAGTAACTGTAATATGATTATTATGAGTATTTTAAAATGTAATATACTCTAATGACAAGTACTTAATTTTTGGAATCTGATTACGTAATCCAGATTACATGTAATCAGATACTACCCAGCACTGACTGTCACTTTTGATTAATGTACCTTTGCTGAATAAAAGTATTAATTTCTTTCAAAATAAATCTTACTGATACTGTATGAATACATCCTGACATTCATTTTTCAAAGGTATACCTGTACTCCCATCAAAGCCCCCAACAGCGTACAGCAGGTCCCCCAGTACAGCTGCTCCTAAAGTGCTGCGGCGCTCTTGCATGCTGGGAACGGCGCTCCACTGGTCCTTCAGCCCATCATACACGTCCACCGTCCGCACGCGCAGAGAGCCGTTAAATCCCCCCACCGCATACACCTTACCAGCCATGTACACCACACCTACATGACACGCACAGAGAGGGTAAGACCAAGAGAAAAACACACATCTAGAGATGAGGGACAGAACAGAGAACAACCTGCTCGACAGCGTCTGGAGGGTAAGTCGGCCACCTGGTACCAGCGGTCCTCTTGAAAGTCGTAGCACTCCACGCTGCGGATGGCTTTAGGTGCCTGACCCCCTACGACCATCATCACCTGTCAGATTCACAACAAAAATCAATCCATCCGAGAGTCAATGGAGTCAATAAATTCATCCAGGTTTACAGACTGTAACTAAGATGGTAAAAAAAAATGCAGTCATATTTTATAAGGTATTCAGAGTTTATAGTTGCCTCATTGATTATTTTTGTGGATGCTTGTGCGTCAGGTTTCAATACGCTAAATTCAATATGTTGATTTTTGTGAGGAAACAGCTGATCACTTTAATAGTCTGTCCGCTAATCTTTGAAGTGTTTACTATTAAACATTAATTTCGGAGTGATATTTTTAAATTACAAGGAAATAAATATTGTTTATAAGAGAAGTCAGAGAATTTTGGTTTTATGTCTTTTTAATTTTGTTTTTATGGTATCCACTAACAATGATTGACTTGCAAAGCTGAAAACCATTATATGAGATAATCAGATTTAATAATAAACACATTTAAATCAAAGCAGTGTTTTTGATAATCAAGGGCCCTATTCACAAATCATCTCAAAACTAAAAGCAGCTCCTAACTTGCAGAATTAGGAGAAACTCTTAAAAATAACGAGTGTCTCAGTCATAATTTTAGGACTTTAAATTTCTGACCTAAAAGTATTTCACAAACCATTTTAGCGCTAAAACTGGCTCTGTGAAAAAATCTGTGAAAAGTTAAGAGGTAGTTAAGAAGACTCCCAAGTCACTAAGACCACATCACAAATCATCCTAAAATGGCTGTTGCTGGCAATTCACCTCAGAATGTTAACATTTTAGAAACATTTCATGATCATTTCCCTTCAATTTAATTATGCCCTCCTTTTCATGTACAACTTGGGCAAGAAGTAACAGCTATCCTTGTGTCCAGTTTGGTTTTCTTTTATGTTTACACAGTGTCTTACTATCAGCCATGATTACTCTAGTCCAGTGCTTCCCAAACCTGTCCTGGAGGACCCCCTGCCCTGCACATTTTGTATGTCTCCCTAATCAAACACACCTGATTCAACTCATCAGCTCGTTAGTAGAGACTGCAAGCACTAAATTGGGTGTGTCTGATTAGGGAGACATACAAAATGTGCAGGGCAGGGGGTCCTCCAGGACAGGTTTGGGAAGCACTGCTCTAGTCTGTTAATTAAAATGCTGCTTATATCCAGGGAAGTCATTTCACTCCACATCCATATTTGCATATTTTGAACATGCAAGACCAATTCTTATCTACTGGCATGGGGGAATGGGGCTTGCCACATTCACATTTACAAATTGTGAGGACTTTACAAATTGGTGACTGGCTTTTTTTTTTGTTATTTAGAAGGTGGGACTTATTCTGCCATAAACGTTTTGCCCTTTTTCCCATTTGTAGTAATACAGGTAAGCAGTCTTGAGATATATGAATCATTCAGAAAACTAGTGATAATATAGAACTATTAAGTACATCCAAACATGACTAGTACTGTAGGTTTGAAGCGAATATATTAATACCTTCGGCAGACTGACTGGTGTGCGTGGTCTTGTTCTGTCCGTCTTTATAAGGTGCCGCTGGTCTGCAGGTAAAAGGTGGTACTTCATCGCCTCAATGAGAAAGTCCTTACAAGTGTTGTTGTTTTTTATTAAGGGTTCCTCCTCTACAATCTGTACAAATACACATTTAAATCTTAAAAATAATGCTTGAATAAAATCACAAATGCAATCACAACAAATAGAGAGAACTTGCTAGGGATGTAACGATTCACTCACCTCGATGCGATACTGATTTCACAAAACGATTTTCTCATGATTTTTTGTTTAACAAAATGAGATTTAAGACAAATTAAAAACTGAAATATGTCAAAAAAAAACTAAACTTAAATTTTAATACAAATCCCAAAGCAAATCAATAAATAATACAAATAAAAGAAATCTCTTCATATAAACAAACTAAGTTTTCTTGTGCTCTTTCCATTTAAAATAAGTTGCAAGCACTGCATTTTAATCACGATCCAAACAAAGATACTGCATTCATGCAGCATGAGCAGTTTTTGATTTAAATTAGATTTGTATAATTAGTAAGCAAAAACAAAATTATTTAACTTTAGCTTTGTGCATCTATACTACATAAAACACATGCACAAAACAACAGCAGACGGGCTGCATGAGAACGCAAATACACTCTGTAAACAAAGCAGCACTGTGCTTATAAACACTACTTTAATATGCTTTATGCAGTGGCAATATTAAAATTAAATACCATCTAAACTTTTCTAAAGACAGTCAGTTCTCCTCAGAGATACATTCATATAAACCCCCACCCCAAAACAGTATCGCAATTCATATAACATCTCAACCGACTTGAATCGTCAGCATATTTTTATTGATTTTTCAACAAGCTTGGGGTGCATTGTTACATCCTTAGAACTCGCAATGAAATTGTGCACAGTCATACCTGAACCAGGTAATCTCTGGATAGCAGGGGCAGTCGAACATGTTCCATGAGCTTAGGCATGTGCTCCAGACGGGTCTCTTTATCGTGCTTTATCCAGGCAATCATGGCCTCAAACACCTGGGGGTGTAACAGGTGCATTATTACATTATTATTATTATATATATTGCATGAATGCAGCTCACAGCTACAGCAGAACAGGCCGCCATCCTCCAATGCCTGTGTGTCGCTGCTCAGATGACACTGAAGCATCTGACAGATGACAGCTGCCATCAAGTGGGTGTGTGAGCACAGACTGGAGACACAAGTTACTCGTAAGCAGAGAGCAGCTAATGCAGTGTGACTGACAGATGGCTCGTCGTCTCCTTTAGCGTCACACCAGCATCTACATGTAAAAACCAACCATCAACCGTCTGCTGTCTACAAATCACGGAAAGCTGAGCTACGAACAGGCTCTGTGATCTGATAGATGAGGAAGAAACAGAAGCACAATAGAAAAGATACAACTGGGGGAATAAAAGTAGTGTTACCTTCTCTTCAGTGGACACGGTCAGTTTGTCACTGGAGATCAGACTGCACACCTGCTGCAAGGAGAGGGCCATGAACTCCTCACCCACCATGACGTCTGTGAAGTGCTGCTCTGCTTGAAACAAGCAAACTTGCTCAAAAAGCTGTATCTCGGCATAAAAATACATATTGGTGGGTTGCATAACCGACTAGCTTTTTCCCATCCCACAATGACTCAAGAAAGAAGAGAGCTCACCGGCGTAAGCGTGGGCCAGGCTGAGCAGTCCTGTGCAGGCGTGAAGGTCAGCGAATGCTCGGATGCCCAGGCAGTTGGTGGGATGAAGCTGCGTCTGCAGGAAGTCGCAGCAAACCTGTCGAACATCCATCAACTGCAGCAGGCTGGCAGCTGGGAGCAACACCTGAACACAGCAGGAATAACACAGAGAGATGAAAACACATCACACACACACACACACACTACAGATGAGGTAACCAGGCAAGCAGCCTGCAGACCGGATACATGATGACTAACCAGTATAGGTTATGTAATAATGACTAGTTTTTTAAATATAGCAAAAGAACTGTGCATTATCTAAAACAATATAATACATATACAGTACAAACACTACGATTAAAAAAGACTTTAATGTTTTTGAATGTCTTTAATGTTTCTCTTAAGCTCGCCAAGGATGCATTTATTTGATTAAAAACAGTAATATTGTGAAATATTACAATTTCAAATAACTGTTTTCTATTTTCATTTTATTTTTATATATTTTTATATATTTTTTTTAATATGTAATTCATTCCTGTGATCAAAGCTGAATTTTCAGCATCATTACTCCAGTCTTCAGTGTCACATGATCCTTAAGAAATCATTCTAATATGCTGATTTGCTGCTCAAGAGACATTTTTTTAAGGAATCTTTGATTATTAAGTTCAAAAGAACAGCATTTATTTTAAATAGAAATCTTTTGTAACATTATAAATGTCTTTACTGTCACTTTGGATCAATTTAATGCATTCTTGCTGGATAAAAATATTAATTTCCTCAAAAAAAAAAATCTTACTGACCTAAACTTTTGACAGTAGTGTACATACTTATTAGAGACAGTACTGCCTACAATTTTTCATCTCTTTTACCAGTAATGATTCATTAAGTAAACTAAAAATTAATTACATTTTACTTTAAATAATATTATTATTGTTCATCATTTTAAATAAAAGAGTATTCTAATAGAGACTGAGTTATCAATAGATCATTATAAAAGCTATTGTCTCCACCTCAACTGGTATACTAAATAAATTTTATTAAGCAAAATGGTGAATTAGGAACATAAATCAATTTAACCCAGCATCAGCTACTTCACATAAAAGTACAGGACTCAGGGAAAAACAAGACTGAATTAGAAAAGAGCATCTGCACATTGTAACTCAATGGTTACTTTCTTCCTAGAAAAGGAATGAAAATGGCCTATAGGGAAATATAACATAGGGTGAATCACTGCACTGAATGACATTGTTAAAATCCCCAAGGACCAACTAAGCCATAAACAGTCGCTACCCCCACCAGAGCATCTGTCCATCCTATCCAGATGAAAACTAGGCCACTTCATGGTGCTCCTGCACAAATGACACGAAGCTTCTCAGATCATCTGTTCTCCATTGCTGTATTCTGTACATCCAAACAAAAGCCCCACATACAAACAACAGAACATACTGGGACAACAGAGCTCCAACAAAAAGGGCAAAGTCCACATCACAGAAAACTTCCTCTCCTGCTCTGCGTGTTTCCTCTGCTAATAATGAGAGGAAATACCCTGCCTCTCAGCACTCATAACAGAGCGCAAACAGCCTTTACACAAAGAGCTTGTCATTAGTTATGTTTGAAACAGTAGTCTTCAAATGTACATTACCTGAACATTATCCTCAGACACTTCGATCTCAGCGGTGTAAATATAATCCACCAGCTTCAAAAGCGTCTGTCCATCAACATCCCTGATCTCCACATGGTGCGCCTTGCTTTCACTCATGTCACCTGGACACATCAAGCACAACACAGAATCAGACATGCAAACTCCTAAAGATTCCAAAACTGGGTCTTAAAATGAGTCTTAAAAAAGAAGAATGAACATCAAATTTTTTTATGCAGAAATAGTTTATTTATATATAATATCACTCATGCTGCTACAAATACCTTGCAAATAATTAGATGCTCTATCTTCACTAAAGTGATTAGTTCACCCAAAATGAAAATTCTGTCATTTACTCGCCCTCATTTTGTTCCAACCCTGTTTTACTTTCTTTCTTCTGTGGAACATGTACAAGTATTTTTTGTTCATGTCAATGGCCACCAAAACTGTTTGGTCACCAACATTCTTCAAAATATCTTTTTTTGTGTTTCCCAGTTTGGAACGACACAATGGTGAGTAAATGATGACAGAATTTTTTTTTTTTTTTTTTTTTTAGAAATCATAATCATAGATCTAAACTAAGTGTTGAAGAACATCAGAGTGCCATGCAGATCATGTGGCTCCCATCAGTGTAAGAAAAGCATTAGTTTGTGATGTAGTACCTGTGAACATGGCACAGAAGTAAGGACTGCAGGACGCTAAAACTACTCTGTGTGCTGGTACCTCCACTTCACCCGCCACCAGCAGAACGTCACAAAGCATCCTCCGACTGTGATTAGAAAGAAAAGAAAACTAAGGCTCTAGATGAGGGCTGCATTTCCCAAAAGTATTGTACAGAGACCATTGGTGCCAACAGTCTCTACGATATACTTAGACTTTCGATGCTTAATGGAAACGCAGGCCAGAAATATCTTGGGGACAAGCAGCCTACACTAACACGGTTGATAATTAACTTCAGGTCAGGTCAGATTTGGTTGTATGGTGCTTTTCATAATATGCATTGTTCCAAAGCAGCTTTGCAGAAAATCATGATGTTAATGTTTATGATATCTTAATATCTTCATGCCTTAGAGTTGCATTAAGCAAATTTAATTAAATCAAGCAGCTGAGAAATGCTACATAGTACATATCACCCTATGTGAGTATACTGTGTGTATGCAGATAAAGTTGGATATGCTTATATTTCCGACTTTATATAAAGAACTGGGTAATACTGTTACATTTTGCAACTATTTTTTTTATTTTTATTTAATTAAAAATCCATTCCACATCAGATGACCTCAAAATGTTAGGGGCGGACATGTCCCCATCAGTTGCATCAGATTAGGTTGCATCAGTTTACCAACCTTCTCAAGTCATTCATGAGCCGAAAGGCTTTCCTCATGTGTGTGTGACTGAAGGTGTGTAACCCTTGGTCTTTGGCATCTTCCTGTGAGTCCAAACTAGGCAGAGGACAAGGGACTCCAAATCTAATGAATGAATCAAAGACATCTTTGCAACTAACATGTTTAATAACAAAAACTGTTTAATAAAAACATTTTCAATGTTCTACCCACATTAATCCCTTGCTCTCAACACAAATGAACTTATATTACTTTTGCCTGACAGTTATTCGCCTACAATTTTGATTATATGGGATGATGAAGTCAGTTTATAGAGCACATCAGTGGATCGGGAATCAGTCACTGCAGGAGACGATTAGCATGAGATTATTTTGAACTTCTCCTGAACTGCTAATACAGCATTATTTCACACATTTGCGAAGGTGCTTACTATCATTTATATACATGCAACACTTAAACGTGAAGTATGATGTTAAAACACAGAGACTTTAAGTGAATACACAACAGACCGCTAGCAATTTAGCCGCTACATATAGTACTAACAGCACTTCAGATTCGTTTTCTAGTTCAAACGACAGCTTACTAGTCACATCGATTTCCCTTTTTACCAAAAAAAAAAAAAAAAAAACATATGTTGTTAGTTAACAGCATCTTTCTTTTAAATGACCGCACACACTTACCCGTCACAGTCCATGTTTGAGCAGTATCGCGCTAGGCAGACGGCTAAAGTTAGCTTGCTACATCGTTTTCGTCAGGTTTTGCATGTCTCAGGTATTCCGTTTATTGCCGTTTGAGTTTGTTTAAAGCCTCAAGTCGAGTGCTGCAGGTTTTCATCAGGCTGTTTCGTGCTCAGTGCGGTCTCTCATGAGATGGCTGGGGTTGTTTATCTGTCTGGTTAGCAGCTCGCAGCTATCGTTGGGCTCACTGACTTTTACAGTCGAGAACGTAACGGTCCTCCATCGTCAGCGCGTCGCCTGGCAACAGCGATACAATCTTCAAGATCTCTCTTCAGAGCAACCACACCACTGCACTAACATGCTTATCAGCTATATGACAGTTAATCATTTATACTGTTTAAAGCTAGGTGAATGTTGCTCATTGTCTAGCCATTTTCCATCCTGTGCATTCAAACATCAATAACAGACTCCAAAGTTATCCAGTTCATTTTTTTATTGAATTCATCAATCAATGCCAGGTTTATTCTTGTTCATGTGCACAAGTGAACTTTGCCATTATGCATTTGATTCAACTCCAGTCAAAGGAACCAAATGCAGACACCCTCCATTATCATGGCATGATCTTGGCACTGCGTCTGTAAAAACAAACAGAAAACACATTTTCCAGTGAAGAGAGCATGAAAGGTTTAAACACGCAAAATGTTTCCAAGCAGAACCATTTTTATTGCAATGTACGCTCTCTTGAGTTGATAAAATCAAAATCTCAACCTCACAAAAAGAGACGGCAAACTCAAAAGGAGTATGTAATCTACATAAATTTTGATTTCAAATCACTGAAACACGGCGAGACCTTCATTGTTAGGGTTTCCCAGGTGAAAAACAAATGCACTTCCATAATGTACTCAAAATGCTCTATTTTCACGCACTAATTTTGTACTTAATATACTAAAAATTATTCTGTAGTACTTCTTAAGATAAACTCCAAGTGTACTCAAATGTGCTAGTTTGACACCATGAATATAAACTAAAATGTTCATTTACCATACTATCTCTCTGTATATAAAAATGTATTTAGTTGGGTTCAAATGTACTACAAGTGGTAAGTAAATACTTTTAATACAGAGAGAGTGTTAAAAGCACATTTTAGTTCATATTCATGGTGATGTTCTTAAGATTATCTTCAGAAGTACTACAGAATCATTATTAGTATATCAAGTACAAAATCTGTGTGTGAAAATAGAGCACTTTAAGTACATTATGGAAGTGCACTTGTTTTTCACCTGGGTAATGTACAAAATCTTACCATGGGCATCTTGCCTCTTGGAGGTCCTCAGGAATCTGGCATATGCGTTCATGTGCAAACTCTGCTAGAATGCAAAGACGGAGAAAAGGAAATGGTAAATATAATTGGTGTGACTGTGACTGACTGTATACCACACAGATTAAAAATAAAAATAAACCTGCTTACCAAACTCAGTGGAGTTCTTTCTTCATCTTTCAGAGCAACCGGATTCACAGCCGCAGTGGAGGCTCATCAAGCGGCAGCGCTTAGAAGTGAGATTTTATTTAAATCCTTCCGTTGCATTCCCTCTGTGGAAAAAGAAGACAGATGCAGATGCATGTAAGCGTCAAGTCAATAAGCGGTGTCCTGAAACATGTCTAGCTACACAACCCCTTCAGATTTACACACTGTGCCTTTAAGAAGGGTCTATGTAGGAGGTGTGCTTTGAAAATGACAGGAGCACATCTCACTTTTGGAAAGGCCAATGCCAAGAGGTTGTACAGTTGCATCTTCACTAGTCTCACTCAATTATCAACAAAATCCAGTCCTCTTAGAGTGCCAGAAATGTAGGACAAAACACGAGCAAAACACCGAGATGAGGAGGGGAGGGGGATTGATAAGATGTAAAGTAAATAACTGAAAGCACAAACCTTGCTTAATAAATGCTGATCTCCTTTGCATTTGGTGTCATTAATATCTGGAACTAATGCATCAAGTATACAGGAACTATAAGCTCCGTTCTCCGGTTTGACCTTAAACTGGAAATCGGCTAAAATATTGGATTAAGACATAACTACATAGACCACAATCACCACAGCGGCACACACATTGAACTACAGAGCATGTTCTAATTCCCACTTTTCCTCTATGTTACATGATCTCCGCCAAGTTAACGCTATTCACAGCTAGAATTTAGGAAATAAAGTTGCATGCACGCTTTAACGACTCACAAATACCTGATTTCGTTCCAGGTGGATCCAAAGTATGTTAAAGACACACCCGATGTAATGTCTGGTGTATAAAGCATTTCTACAAACCTGGTGCGATTATCCTATGGATTTTCAGCTGGGTTTCTACATCTCTGGAGTAGCCCTGGAGAATCCAATGACGTAGTAGTGGACACAGCTAAGGTATAGATCCGTCTTATTTGATCACTAAAAGTATTGGAACAAAGCTCTAAACATATTTTAAGAATAAAGACAACATATGGTTGGGAAAATGTTAACATCCCCACATGTCTGATGCAAAGAAAAGGCATTAATATGGAGCACTAGAGCCAATGCCTGATAAAGGCAAAGGGTGGCCTCCAATATTAGTCTTACCTAGATGGAAAGACAGAATCGCTACACGGGCCTCATACACGACCCAATAAATCTCAGCTCGGCATAAACCATAATGGCTACGGAGTAATGACTTTTATTAACAGAAATACATACAGTTCAGTTGTATCTGAAATAAACAATATTCAATAGGTTATTCCGTTGAAGCAGTAATACAATGAAACAAGAGCATTTAAGTCCTTTACTAAGTGATTATACGGTAGAAAAACAACTCAAATCGGTCTTCAGAGTCCCGGCGAAAAGGTTCGCTGTAACACCAATGACAATATTTTCAGAATGTGCTTGAACTATTTAACAAATGACACTAATTGGGAGGAGACACACGTTAGTCACTATATTAATGGATGTTGAGGGGTGTTTTAGTGAGCCTGAACATTTGAGGTTGAAACTAGTTCTTTTTTTTTTAACTTGGTTCGTTTTTACTAAGAAATTTCTGTTTATTCCAACACGTTTCTTATGTTAGGACGAACATCTTCTAGTTGCCATCGAGCCTAATTAAATAAAAGTTCAATCTTTCATTGGTTGGTGGCAGACTGCAGCAAATTGTGTTCAACGGTGCCTGTCCACTTTATCAGCTGCTTTGGTTTTCTGGAGAGTTTTCCCATTAAAGTATCTGGTATAGTTATAATGAGCTATGCGATTGATTTGAAGCAAAAAAAAAAAAAAAAAAAAATAGTATGTGAAAAAAAAAAAAAAACAGGTGCATGATGGAAAGTACTGCAATCCCAAAAAGCACTGCGAATGACAGATAAAACTATTGATTTAAAGATGTTGAGTTTGATGTTTATTGCAAAATAAGCAAATATATACAAAATATTACATCATGCAACATGCTTCATGGGAGTGGGTGGGCGCTAATGTGTTCTTTTGGCTTGTTTCAGTTCTCTAATTGGAGATTTTTTGAAGATTCATTGTTAAATTTACGTAACACCCACTGAAGTCTCCAAAAAAAATATAACATTAATTAAGCATAGCTCACAGTAGGTCTTGCCTTATGAAGAAAATGAATGGGAGTTTTACTTCAGGTACAGTTGCACTCAACAGATCACATGATATGCAAATCATGCCTGCTGCCAGCCAATGAACTTTTGAATCTCTACAGGGGTTCACTGCGATTGGCTCTCAGGTTTCGAAAAGAAGAAAACAGACACAATAAAAATACAATACATACACTAAAAGGAGGAAAACACATGCCTACACTAATTAACAAGCAAAAATACTAATCTTAACTTAATCCCAAAGCACAAAAAATAACGTGAGTGACAGTTTTGCGAACAGGTAGCCTGCCCCGGCCACCACTGGCCAGTCTTATAATAAGTCGCCATCCAGAGTAGTAGTCCTATGTCTTGCTGAAAAACAAAAATCTCCCTAGTACTTCAGGGAAGAGCGCAAAAGGATGTGTAGTAGTAGTAGCAGTAACAGCTGTGAGATGTTGAGTAAAGTAGGATAGGTGAGCCCTACCTATGATCTGCTAGGCTGGATAAAGTTGTGAACTCCTGAATGGAGCTTGAGTGTTTCAGTCAATGCCACGCCACATTAAGGTGGCTCAATCTGGCTACTTAGCTGAAGATAGTGTGAGATGTGGGCTGGGGAAGGAGCTGCTCTTTTAATTTGTGACCTAATATACGCTCCTAATACGAGCCTCCGTAACCCCCCCTGCCGTAACCACCACCACCGCCACCTCCGCGGGAGTAAGGAGCGTTGCTTCTGCCGGAGTAATTACCTTTCATTGGGCCATAGCCAGAGGACTGCTGGCCATAGCCGCTGCCAAAGTCACTGTAGCCGTTACCACCGCCGTAGCCCTCCATTTGGTCCCCGTAGCCTCCCCCATACCCGCCTCCATAGCCTCCGCCGTAGCCGTCATTGCCTCCATAGCCGCCGCCGTAGTTGCCGTATCCTCCGCGCCCGCCGTAGCCGTTCTGCACTCTGCCCATCCCCCGTCCGCCTCCGCGGCCACCGCGACTACCCGCGGCCTGCATCTCCTGCTTGGTCAGGGCTTTCTTCACCTCCACTTTATGCCCGTTAATAACGTGGTACTTGAGCACCACGGCTTTATCAGCCGAGTCGTTGTCCTCAAAATACACGAAGCCGAAGCCCCGCTTCTTCCCGGTCTCTTTGTCCGTGATCACCTCCGCTTTCTCCACCGCGCCGAACTGGGAGAAGCAGTCGCGGAGGTGATCCTCCTCGATATCGTCTTTAAGCCCGCCGATGAATATCTTCTTCACCTTCGCCAGGGCCTCGGGTTTCCCCGCGTCTTCCCGCGCCACGGCCCGCTTCAGCTCGACGTTGTTACCGTCGAGAACATGAGGCCTAGCCGCCATGGCCGAGTCGGCCTCCTCGGGGCTCGAGTAGGTCACGAAACCGAAGCACCGCGATCGCTTCAGCTGCTGGTTCTGCACAACCACGCAGTCCGTGAGCGTTCCGTATTGCTCGAAATGATTCCGCAGTCCGTCGTCGGTGGTCTGGACGTTGAGACCACCGACAAACAGCTTGCAAAGTTGGTTTTCCATTTGAGCCGTCATCTTCGCAACCTAAGCTCTGCTGGGTTGATGTAAAATGGCGGTGAAATATAAATGGCGGCGGTGCGGACGGATGATGTCATATGAGCGTAACCACGCCCACCGCAGTGTGAGCTCAACGGGTTCGAGTTAGTTATTTTGATCACTTCAGTAGTATCGTTTGTATTTCGGTAATATATTTTGTACAGTTTTCCAGAAATTTCAGTCTGGTTAGCTTCAATTTGATATGACGGATCAATTATTTTCTCCTCTGAAGACGAGAACGTAGCGTTCATTCAAAAAGGACAGCTAGTGCGCATGCGCAGTGAAGACAACAACAGCCCACTACAGCAAAACAATGGCGACCGCCGTGGAGAACATCGTTAAAGTGTGAGTACACGTAGTTTTCAAACTCTTTGAATGAATATCCGTGATGTTCTCAGATTGTGGCTGATTTGGGATGGTTTTATTGTTAACCCTAAGGCTGAAGCATTGTGGTGTGTTTGTTTGGCTAATATTGAAAATCATGCACCTCGTTCATTCATCATTTTCTGACCTCAAAGCGCGCTACAGCCATGTGTGTTGTTTTAAAATCACTTACACTAACCAGTCTCTGGTTCTTTTAGGTTTTATTTATTTATTTATTTATTGCGTTCTCTTGTCCAACTTTAAAAAAAAACGTCTATTGTATTGTCGTTGCTTTTTTTAACACTGGCAAAAATTAGTACACCTCATTGATGTCCATTGTTTGCATATCAGCACGTTGTGACGCACCAAATGTAATAGAAAAAAATCCTCTGCTATTTTCACAAGACTATGTTTCAACCAATCAAATGTGAGTGTTTGCTAACAGTAAATCTAAATCACATGCTTTGGAGTAACTTGTATTTGATGTTATTCTCTTTTTTGTGTGTGTGTGTGTGTGTGTGTGTGTGGTGTGTGTGTGTGTGCACTGAAGGCTTGGAGAGCAGTACTATAAAGATGCTTTGGAGCAGTGTCACAGTTATAACGCCCGGCTGTGTGCCGAGAGGAGCATCCTCATGCCCTTCCTGGACTCGCAGACTGGAGTCGCTCAGAGCAACTGCTACATTTGGATGGAGAAGAGACACAGGAGTGCAGGTTCAGCATCAGCCCAATACACTTATTCCATTCTCCGTCTGTCCTACTGGTACTAACATAACACGGTGTATCATTTCTATTTAAGGTACCGCACCGGGACAGCTGTACACATACCCTGCTCGCCGCTGGAGGAAGAAGAGAAGAGCTCACCCACCAGAAGACCCTGCTCTGGTTTTTCCTCCACTCAAAGCTGGTATCTAACACAGTCTGTTTATAATGCTTAACATTATTCTTTTTTTTTTTTTGTAGCCAAATATGAAGTTTCACAATTATGATTAAGTTGGAATTTTGAATGACCTATTATCACATAAGAAGTTGGGATGGATTATATATAGCGTAGATATGACATATTTATTCATAAATATTTTTTTTTTGCAGTGATTCTCTTTTCCTGTTCTTGTGTATAACAATTTTTGATACAAAAAGTTCTGAAAACCTGTTGTACACAAACATTAATTAACCCTCTGGTGCCGTTCGGTCACTTTTGACCGAAAAATTTTCTGTTTTGAATTTTTAAAAATCACAGCTTCATCGGAATGGTGCGAAACTTGGTGACTTTTATGGCATTTGGAATGTGAACACAAAAAAATTGAGAGCTTGATTCGAGCAGGCTAAGTGGTCGTAAAAAAAATAGTCACACTTGTGCTCTTCGGTCAAAAATGACCGACCTTAGGAAATGAATGGGAAATTGACAAAAAATCTACAATCTACAAATCTGCTACAATGCAGAAAAAAAGTACACAGCAATGACGGAGTGAAACTCTAAAACATCAAGAGTGCAAAACCAACACATCCACTCACACACACACACACACGTACACACACACTTATACACTCACACACCTATGAACTGGTGTGACTGTAACACAGCAAATATATAAAATAAAAGCGATAATTCAACTACAATGCAGTAAAAAAATGGACAGCAAGGAAGGGGTTACACTCTGAAACATTAAGAGTGACAAACACATACTCACACTCACAGACACATACACACACACATACACAAATATACACATTCAAATGAATTGGTATGGTCATAACCATATAGCCATAACAACTCAGAAAACTGAAATAAGAGGTTGAATTCAGATCAGACCAAGAAGGATTTAACTCTGATAAAAAATTCCTGTTAATTTTTGTTACTTTTTATAGAATTTTAATATTTTGTGTAACAAAATGCTTTCTCTGTGTTCAGGTTTGACTGTAGTAATAATAATTCAAAAACTGATGCTTTAAATCAACATTTCAAACCAAAAAAAAATCTAAACCTTTACAAAAAGTTGTCTTTGAAAATGTCTAAATATATATCCAAACCCACAACTTAATAAAAATAAGTATTTATGTCTAAAAACAATTAGAGAATTTATAGGCCTTTTATATAGAGCTATATAGGAATCTATGGGCTAAACCATGGAATTGCAGATGTTTTTCTTATTTTACTCCCACCAGATGGCACTAATCTGGCTTCAAAAAATGGATTTTAAAGGCATTGGCTCTATTTTAACATGAAATAATAAAAAAATTGTATTATTTTCAATGGGAAAATTTGATCATAATTATTGCATAAATATTAATTAGTACCATGAAATTCTCTCAAAATACAAAAGAAAAAAGAAAAAATATTATTAAACAAAAATGTTACATTGATTTTACTGGGGGAGGGGAAAGTTAAATTTTAGGTGTCCGTTCACTTTTGACCGTGAAGATAACAAGTGTGACTCCAAAATAAAGAGAACCAGAGGATTAATTAATGTATTAATATTTCAAGATGAACACTTACTGGATTAAAGCAACTTAGGTTAAATTAATTATCCGTACATCATTTTTAGAACAATCATGTTAAAATGTGAGCTACATCAGGCTTTCTGGAGTGTTTATTTGTTTATCTCTCAACCATCATTGTATGGCATTGCATTATATGTTTTGATAATGAAAACTACAGAGCTTTGATCATAAAACTGAGCATTTAAATATCGTCTTACTACACTTTTTGGGAGGTGTAGAGTGAAAACTGCTAATTATATGCATTTTAAGTAAGTAGAGCTGTTACAAAGATCTCATTGATTTACATTACAAGCTCAAAATTCCTTCTTATTTTGATCTAATCTCCATATTATTCTACATTATACTATGTGAGCCATAAAAGCCTATTGTATCAAATATGACACTCAACATAAAACACATATGCAAACTTTTTTTTTTTTTTTTATCAAAAGGTTAAATAAATTCTTGCATTTTTTCAGACTGTTATTTCAAATGTCAGCTTTATAGGGTTAGTAAATATAAACAAAATAGATTGAGATATGTAAGTCAGAGAAAATATTTAAAATTAGATTGAAAATAACTAACTAAATGATTAAAAATGGCATCTTTTCAAAGCTGAGCTGGAACTGGGACTGAAAAAGGATGTGTTGGGCCCGTTGGATGGGAGCAGTCTGGAAGCTTTGCTGAAAGGAGAGCCGCTGGATAAAAGAGTGCCCACAGAGCTCAGACCGCCTGAGGAAGAAACCAGTCTGACTGAGATCACTGGAACCAGTACGGCCAGCAGCCACAGCGGCTCCACACGCATCAGGAAGGTACCGAGCAGGGCTTTTCAATATGGCATCTTATGTACTGTATACTCTGAGCACATAATTCATGGATTTTCCTGTATGAATGCATAGCCTGGTCGTTTTCTGTTGTTCCCAGAGAATCCTTGAGCCGGAAGACTACTTGGATGATCTGGATGATGAAGATTTTGAGGAGGAGACTCCGAAAAGACGAGGAAAAGGAAAGTCTAAGGTAACATGCCTAGTCTCCTGTCGCTTGATTAACTGAATATTGGAGGAATAGTTTTATGAAAATGTCCTTTTAATTTGCTAGGGTCGAGGAGTTGGAAACGGAAAAAAGAAAATGGAAGCTGCTGCAGCTGCCCAGGAAGATCGAGACAAACCGTATGCTTGTGACAGTGAGTTGTGACACATTATTTTGAGTGATTGTTGTTTTAAAAAGTCATTCTTTTGCAGCATTAAGGTTACTTTTTGCCGAAACCACTTTATAACAATTAGAACTTAATTTTTAGGTGAACTTTTTCACTGTGTTTCGTTCCTTGAAATTGGCTGTTTTTACTATGATAAACTGCGGTTCACTACTATTCAAAAGTCTGAGGTCAGTAAAAAAAATTAAAAATAA
Organism: Spinibarbus caldwelli; assembly: GCA_039654775.1. Classification (NCBI taxonomy): domain Eukaryota; kingdom Metazoa; phylum Chordata; class Actinopteri; order Cypriniformes; family Cyprinidae; genus Spinibarbus; species Spinibarbus caldwelli. The sequence continues at coordinate 3,419,662 of CM077247.1, read as the reverse complement.
CAGAAAATGTTCTGTTACTTAAAAATTAAATTCTATTTAAATGCTGTTCTTTTGAACTTTTTATTCATTAGAGAATCCTGAAAAAAAGTGACGATTTAACAAAAACATTAAACAGCACAACTGATAATAAGAAATGTTTTTAAGCAGCAAATCAGCATATTAGAATGATTTCTGAAGGATCACGTGACACTGAAGACTGGAGTAATGATGCTGAACATTCAGTTTTGATCGCAGGAATAAATTACATTTTAAAATATATTCAAATACAAAATAGTTATTTTAAATTGTAATAATATTTCACAACTGTACTGTTTTTGTTTAAATAAAGCATTGGCGAGCATAAGAGACTTCAAAAATCTTACTGACTTACTGTATGTGAATGACCTCAGTTGTTGGCTAACCTCTGTGTACTGCTGTTGTTTTAGTAAACGCAATTTGAGCAGTCACATGTTATTTTGCTCATGGTTTTGATGTTAGTATCATGACAGTTGAATTCTGAACGATTCATGTTTGCAGCTTAGATTCCATCCTTTTTTTTTTTTTTTTTTTTTTTTTTTTTGGTCTGGAGAGGGAGCTGTAGTACATTGAAAACCTTTGTTGAAACAGCAGTGGAAAACCTGTTCACACTTTCAATTTTAAACCTTTTCTTTTTATTAGTCTGTGGGAAACGCTATAAAAACAGACCAGGCTTGAGTTACCACTACACTCACTCTCACCTGGCTGATGAGGAGGGAGAAGACAAAGAAGAACCTGAGATTCACACACCTGCACCACCAGAGGAACCCAAGAGTGAGTTCATTCATAATGGCTACACAGCATTATTTAAAGTGCACTCCTGACACATCACTTATATGTTGTGCATTATCAATTTATAGGATTTAACGAGTACGAGATGTACTGTTCTTCATGTTTGAACCCCACCCTTTATACAACATTTAATAGTTAGATATTGTTAGATCCTTGTGTCTTAAGGATATCGTATATGACATTACAAATATTTGTAACTTTTGTTACGACCACATTGATTGCAGCTTCGATTTGGATATTCTTGCAGTCAGATCGTTAATGAAAGCGGGTTCATCTGATCCTCTGTTTTATTACAGCCCCTAAGAAAGGACCAAATGGCCTGGCGTTACCCAATGACTATTGTGACTTCTGCCTGGGCGACTCCAACATGAACCAGAAAACAGGCCAGTCGGAGGAACTGGTGTCCTGCTCTGACTGTGGGCGGTCAGGTACGACACAGAGACACAGAACAATCTCTAAACCACCATGTTGAGAAGCATAGAATTCACATGTGGCACTTTTCTCTCATCTCTCCTTAGGACATCCTTCATGCCTGCAGTTCACTGCTGTGATGATGGCAGCTGTGAAGACTTACCGCTGGCAGTGCATTGAGTGCAAGTGCTGCAATGTTTGTGGCACATCTGAGAATGACGTGAGCCTCCTCACATGATCACTCAAACACACAAAACCAGTGTTGGGGAAAGTTACTTTTAAAAGTAATGCATTACAATAATGCGTTACTCCCCCCAAAAAGTAACTAATTACATTACTTTTTATGCAAAGTAATGCGTTACATTTACTTTACTTTTTAAATCTGGGCTGGGCTTGCTTGTTTGTTTTTAATATAAAAAGTTCCATATTCCATAGTTCAATCTGATTGTGGAACTTGTAATGCATTTCCCAAACACTTCACAAAACCATCTGTTAATGTGTCTAAATCCTCTTCCGCAGGACCAGCTTCTGTTCTGTGATGACTGTGATCGAGGATACCACATGTACTGCCTCAGCCCTCCCATGTCAGACCCTCCAGAAGGTACAAGCAAACGCTTTTATCATCATTTACTCAGCCTTGTATCGACTCATTTTACTTCCATTAAATTCAAAAAGAAAGAAATTTTCAAGAAATTTTGCACCTCTTGGGGTCTGTTCCATTCCAAAATATATCATTTCCGATTTGTGCTTCCGGAATTTTTTTTTTTTTGTTTTTTTTTTTGTTTTTTTTTTCTTTATAGATTGGTAGAACATGTTCAGTTAATCTCGCTGTGACTACATGATATGAAGGCTTACTTCTTTTTAAACTTCCTTTGTATTACTTGATTATTATCAGCATCTATTATCTCTTCATGTAGTACAGAGAGGTGCTCAAAACCATTTTGGGCTACAGAACAAACCAGTTTCACCCTTTAAGCTAAACAATGGACTTCATGAATCTAGGTTATTCTTTTTATATACTTTAGACACATAGACCAAATCCACGTCAGTGTCCATATTGTATGTTTTAGGTGCAAAATCTATATTGTAAGAAACTTGTCCAAAGCATGGGCTAATCAAAAAAAAATAGTCTGTCGTAAGCTATTCTATGTACAGGATCACTGAATGACATTGTGACAAAACAAAGTGAATTAAAATTCACATTTGGCTTTATTTCAGCGTTTCAGTGAGACATACCATGACACCAAGTTATTTGTGCTAATGTCATTACGCAACAATGTAAAAGAACATCTGCAATCGTATTTTTGAATCGATTCATTGAAACAACCCATCCGAAAGGTCAGGTTCATGGAGATGAATCAGACTTCCCGCCGATATTAGAGGCCGAGAGGTGAATTCATGATTAGCTCTATGAACTGAAAAGGCTATTGCCTTTGATGGAATCGATTCTCGATTCCCAAAGCTTTGGAACCAAGGAATCAATTATTTTTTGAAATGCTTCGCAAGAATGAGGAAAAGTCTGTGAATCTCCAAAAATGGCAAAAAACAAAAAAAACAAAAACAAATCAACATTTAGAACGCCATAAAAGTGGTCCAAACCACATATTTTTTTATGACTACTACAAACATAGTAAAAAAAGGGACTGTGCTGAAATTTACTTCAGTACTATAGCTCTGAGATCCATAAAGAAGCAGTAAAACATCCCGATGTAAAATCAATACGCATAATGAGAAAATATTTTTTTCAAATAGCATTTTGTTTTTAACATCAAAAGTTTTGAATAAAGCTTTTAAAAAAAAAAAAAAAAAAAAAAAGTCACTTTTTTTTTTTTTTTTTTTTTTTTTTTTTTTTACAATGGCAGTAACAGTAACCAATGGAAGCCCATTTCCACCACTGAATAAAAAAAAAGGTAATTGTGACTTTATCTCACAGTTCTGACTTTTTTCTCAGAATTTTGAGATAGAGAGAGAAAAGTCTTTTTTTTCCCTCAGAATTGGACTTTATAACTTGCAATTGAGAGTTTATCTCTCAATTCTGAGAAAAGAAGTCAGAATTATGAGATGTAAACCTACAATTGAAAGAAAAAAGTTACCTTTTTTATTTTTTATTCAGTGGCACAAATGGGCTTCTATAGTAACTGGCATTTTTGGGGAAAAGAAAATCCTCTCTGTGTCAAAATGAGCGGAACACAGTATCGGGGTTAACAGTAGGTTTTGAATGACTCACTACTGACTACTGAATATTTGGCTTTAATCATGTTTATAGGAAGCTGGAGTTGCCACCTGTGTCTGGCTCTTCTGAAAGACAAGGCCTCCATTTATCAGAGCCAAAACCCTGCGATGGAGTGATCGGGAAAACCTTGTGCAGCCCTCACATCCACGCAGAAATGCATTCAGAGTATCGTGAGATTTTACAGAATGATGGAGAGGTAGAAAGAGAAATCATTGGCCCTAACGTAGGCATTGTTTTTGGTTTTGATTTCACTGTGACTGTTAGACACATCACAAGCAGTGTTTGAAATGAAAGAGTGCACAAAGAACAGGTTTGAAATGGATTATATACACTTCATGCATTATGAGCAGTATTTCCACATTCCTTGATGTTAGGGCCAATGGTTCAGATGATTAAGCACCTGTTTATGCATTGCCAAATATTTTTTTGTCTTTATGACTCACTCGATACATTTGTTTACATAGAGCAAACATATGGTTTAATCCTTCAAGGATGTTATGGATTATTTAAATATTCATTTGTACAAGAAGTGTATCTCTGTTTATCTTTGTTATATATAATTATTTCTTCTAAGTTCTTCTTTCAGGAAGTAATTGTGCCAAGGTCCAGATTCAAAAATCAGAAAATGGTGCTGTATTTTTATTTGAATTCTTTTTTCTTTTTTTTTTTTCATTTTCTGGTTTCACTCGTTTTAATTCTACAAAAACACTCTCATGAGGCGGGTTATCTTTCGTAGCAGAATTTTGTATGTGATATAACCAATATCTATTATTGTTGACTAACCATATTGAATTATCGTGAGTACTGTATTGTTTTGTATTTGTTTTTGGTATATCATGTCAGTTTGTATTTGGTATTAAATGTAAATGCTGTATTTTTCTGTCTTTTTTTATTTACATTTTTCATATTGGCCTTTCCATAATAAACATACATGTAACAGAGAAATTAATCTTAATTATGTGTATTTTTTATTAACGCTGCTAGCACAGTAAATAAAGACTGTACTGAAATTTACCATAGTACTATAAATCTGATACCCGGTAAAACTTACACGTGAAATAAAAGGCATGAGATAACTTTTTTTTTTTTTCTTTTTTTTTAAATAGCATAGTTTTTAACATCAAGATTTTAGATTAAAATGTATATAATTAGAATTTAAGAGCTTATATAATGCAGCATGACAATATATTTTTACATAATTCTCACGCTACTGTTACTACTAATTTTATGTCTACAGCGCTAGTACAAAGTTTGTATGTTAACCCTCTGGTGTTGCTCGCGTGACGGTCAAATTTATTTCAATGAAATAAATGTGCTATATTTCAATTTTATCATTTTTTTTATTTAATATTTTGTATTTTTAGGGGATTTTATTGTACTACATTTTATTCATGGAATAGTTGTTATCCATTTACTAACCGCTTTTTGAGCATAGATCTGAAAATGACATTTCCAACTTAAACTTGTAAATCTTAAATGCTTTGAAGCACAGATTTAAGTTTGGTCTTTTTTTTTTTTAAATATTACCCTTGGTAGATTATTGCTAAAGTGAAAAAAAAAACTATTTAAAATTGAAACTAAAAAAGTTATAGAAGTTTGTTTATTATGATAAAAAAAAAATGTACAAAAATGCCATTTTAAAATTTTATATGAAATATATATTTTCCAAAACATGTTTTTCTCTAAACCTACACGAATATCAAAGCCATAAAACTAAAGTTGTGTTCCAAATTTGAGGTCGATATCACAAAAATATGAGCTTTCAGTAAGATTTTGTTTGAGTGCAGTACCAAACGTTCACACTAGACTTTTTTTTTTTCAGAACCATTTAACCTTTTCGAATAATGTCCATGATTTTTATTTTTATATTTTTTTGTGTATGTGTTCACATAAGTGCCAAAACCTTTACCAAATTTCATACCATTCTGATTTTAAACAATTTTAAACTAAAATGTAACATTTTTGACCAAACGTCACCAGAGGGTTAACGAGTTTATGCTTGATAAACACATACCCAGATGCTACATTTTATATTTTGAATGTGTCAAGTAAGACCATTTAAATTTAAAAAAATGCTACATGCCCTGCCAAGATACAATTTCACAAACAGCTGGTCTGAACTTCATACATTTGATGCACAACTTTGATCTCTTAAGATCTTTTCAAGCTCACATGGTCTTCGGCATCATCATAAAGATCAGCATTTGTCAACCAGCGCTGAATCACTGATATCATGAAGAGAAAACCCAACTCCAACAAACGTCATGACATAATCAGCCATTTCCTGTCGGGGTCCATCTGATCCCTTTCTTATGCTCCTTCCACTTACAAAGCAGCAGCGCTCTGAACGTGACCCGGAAGTGCTTGTTACAGAGTGCGTAGCAGACGGGGTTGACTGTGCTGTTGACATAGCAGAGCCAGTATCCCAGCTGCCACAGGCCCTCAGGAACGCAGTCGTCACAGAAAGTGGACACCAGGACCATGATGTTGTAGGGTGTCCATGTTACAATGAAAGCCAGGAGAATGGCACTGAGGGTCCGGGCCGCTTTCTTCTCCCTGATCAGACAGGAGGTCCGGGCTTTGCGTCCCTGCTGGCCAGCGGTCAGCGATCGAGCTGGAGCTTCGATGGTTATGGGATTCATCGGGGAATTAAGCGAATTCTGACTTCCTGACTCACAGCTCCTCTTGGTGGCATTACGGTCATTGCGGAGATTATTGACCACAGTCTTATCCATCCGAACGAGTGGAATGTATTTGTTACTGTCGTCTGTGTCCATCTGTGGATGGCTGTATGTGGTATATGAGCTGGACATCTCGTCTCTTTCTCTTCGTTTCTTCCACCACGCTGCTGTCCGGTGGGTGATGACTGGACAGATGGTTCTGTGTGCCTTCCTGTGCTGGTTCTGGTCTGTTTGTGGTCTGACGTCTTCAACGCTGCGAGAATTGCTGTGACAAGATCTCTGGGAGACATAAATTATATGACAAAAATGTAATGCAAACATCTTTGCTCTTTCATCAATATAAAAATCAAGTATTATGTTTACTTAAAATGGAATGATTTTAAGCTCATTTAAAGACCCCATGAAATCCCAAAAAGTGTTTTTTCTTGTAGTCTATGTCTGTTAGCTTCATGGTCAAGTATATGCTAATGTTCATTCACAACAATAACAAACTATACTTTTATCAGAAATACAAATATGAAATTTGCTGTCTTTTCCTATAAGCAAAATGGACCAAAATTATGATTTTATACACATTTTTGTCCAATAAAAGGTCTCTAGAAAGATAAATAAATAAAAAAATGTTTTCAGCAACTGAAATAAAGCTTTTTTAATATATATAGTTTTCATTTTTAAGTTTATTTTTGCCTTGGGAACTAACTGAACTGTTTAAGTTGATGTACTAAAATTACTAAAACTAAAATAACCGTAATTAATTGCATATTAATATATTTATATTGTCAAAATTTCAAATTGGATCTCCAAATTAATATATATAAAAAAAAAACAAAGATGGTATATTTAAAATATGTTTAATGGCATCTTTTTTTACTAAGTAGCCTATTATTAATGAAGGCCAGTATCATTGATACCATTACTCTGTTAAATGCATTTCCCCCTCATTTTTGGCCATTAATTACAGGCATTCAACATTACAGTATAATTTAAAGCTATTATTAACATTTAATAGGCTTTGAAAACTATAACAATTAATTTAAGTGAACAATCTTCACAAACAATAAATTGTATATGCATGAACTATTATTTGAAAAATGAAAAAAAAAAAAAGAGGATGCTGCGTTAACTGCATTTAGACAAATTTAATTTTGACAGCCCAAAAGGATTTTTTTTTTTTTTTTTTTTTTCAGGAGAATCATTTTTGGTTCCCCAAAGAATCTTTCAGTCTACAGTTCTTAAAAGAACCATTTTTTTCCTAGTGTAAAGAACACTGTAAATCTATAAAGAACGTTTTGTAGGTTCCATGTTGTTAAAGGTTCTTCATGGAACGATTGATGCTAACAAACAACTTTTTTAAGACCTAAAATGTAAAACAATAGACAAGCCTACTTCAAACCCACCTGAGATGCGTTTCCCGTGCGTCCTCCCTGCGAAGCCATGAGTCCAGCAAGCTGCTGAGAGCGTTTCTCTGTCTCACGATACACCCGCCAGTACAACGCCACCATCACGCTCACCGGCAGGTAAAACGCAGCGATGGCTGTCCCGAATGTGATCACAGGCTGAGACAGAAACTGGACTGAACACTCTCCTTCTGGAACAGTCCGTTCGCCCACTATATACTGCCAGAACAAAATGGCTGGAGCCCAAAGCACAAACGAGACGGTCCACGCTAGAGTAATCAGCACCGCGGCTCTTCTGGGCGTCCTAGTGGCCCGATAGGTCAAAGGTCGCATGACAGAGAGGTAGCGGTCGACACTGATGGCCAGCAGGTTCATAACAGAGGCATTGCTTGCCACATAATCCACAGTCAACCACACATCACAGGCTAGGTTTCCTAAAGTCCACTGGCCGATCAGGATGTAAGTAGTGTAGAGGTTCATCGAGACGGTGCCCAAAATGAAATCGGCCACAGCCAAGCTTAGGAGGAAGAAGTTGCTCACTGTTCTCAAGAGAGGGTTGAGCCGAAAAGAGATCATGACCAGGACGTTGCCTATGATGGTGATGATGGAGAGCGGGACGGTTATCAGAGTGATCATGGCCATCCTCCAGGTGACAGGTCCAGAGGCTGCCACATCTGTCCCATTGCTTAAACTGGAGAGATTCAGCGTCAGTGAGGTGGTGTTCATCATGAACTGAAGATAGCAGGATAGATCAGATTATCTTTGTCCTTTAAAAGTCCAGTGCATGCTTCATATTGCATCTTTTAGAGGATTCCTGATGTTTGATCATTCTGTGTAGACAAAAAAAAAAAAAAAAACATATACTATAAATATCATACTGTAGGTTTTATGGATACATTGCATGTTTAACTCATACAAACTCTCAGTTAAAAAGTGTTTTGAAAGTTTACACACAAAGAGGAAAAATAAGAAATAATCATATTTGTGTGAGGTTTTTTACATTACTTATTAAATAAATATTATGACTTTTTTGGAAGTCACACCACTTGATATTTTACAGACTAAACTAACCTTTTCTTGTCACAAAATGTTGCAGCGATGCAGAAAACGCAGGCGGAATCAGGTCATAAAAAGGTAAATTATTGTATAAGGCCTCACAGAATGTCACATTTTGGATGAAAAAATCAAAAGTAGTCAGTATACTTAAATCAAATGGCGATATGGACTTGTGTCTGTAAATATTAAACAGCAAAACAACCATTTAAATATGAATCCTGCATATTCTGAGTGAATGAATGGCACAGACGGGCGTTTTTGTTTAGTATACTACACATACTTAAAACGTGTTTTAAGCCTCTGCTTTCTCAATATATGAGTACATGAACACATGAACAACATTTCCAGCTCTGGGAGTCACTTCATGAGCATTTTACCATTTCATTTGAGAAAAACTCAACCCATCAAAATAAAAGTTCGGTTTAGCTTGAAGAAACTGTGACAGCAGAATGTCCATCTTATAACAACAACAACAACAACAACAACAACAACAACAACAACAACAATAATAATAACAATAATAATAATAATAATAATAATAATAATAATCTTTATTTTGAATGAATAATCAAAATTTTCTTCCATGTTTTAATTTTTAGGTTTGATTGCCAGAAAAATGAAAATAGCCTTCACAACATAATTTCTGGGAAAAAAAATCCACAATGGCCTATTATTGTACACAAATTAATCAATTAATTTTTAATTCAATTAAATAGACATGCTTTTGATTATTAAAATTAAATAAACCATTGAAATTATATCCAGAAAAAATTAAAATTTAGAATTTGTTAATAGCTAATAAAACAGAATTTAAGAAAAAATAAATAGCCCTAAAAATGTCATTTTTGTTAAACTTTTAAGAAATTGCTGTTACATTGTATAAGTTTAATGAATTCAATTAATTAGACATGCTTTTTGATTAATAAAACATAATTAAGCCATTTAAAACAGAGTCCGGAGGACTTGTGTTGTTTACTTCTTTTAATTTTATCTATTTTTTTTAATTCTTTTTTTTCTCTACATCTACATATCAAGACAGATATTTCACCCAGATTTTTTTATCTTATGCCCCCCAAAAATATCAAAATGAATTTAATGCAGAAAATAAAATAGAATACATAATAGACAAGTCATCAGTTCATTATAATGTATTTCTGAATAAATTCATAAATAAAAAATAAGCATGAGATCATTATTGTTTTAATTATTCAAAGCCTTTATCTTATTGATATTTGTTTACACTGTTTAAAAACTAAAACACTGTGACTTTTTACCTTGTGATGATGACTGTAGGAACTGAAACTATATCAAATGTTAAGTAGTCTCCATCAAAATTTGATTGGTCATGATGACTGCAACAATAAAATACAGAAAAAACATCCGCCATGACCTTTAATAAGAACAGTAAACTTTTGATTAGTACAAAAGTCAGGGATTATTTGTTCATGTTAGCCTGTTTATTGATGGCCAGCCTGAAACACACGCTAGCCAGCACTGCAAAGTCAACATCGTCATCCTGAAATCAACCCTTCATGTATATTTAATTTACTTGTGCTGTAGCAACTCAAGGCATAACACTGTATGTCGCTACGTATCGCAAACACTGTACAGTCACTGTGTATTAAAGCATCTGTTAAATGCCAGAGTAAATTTGTTATTATATAATCGTTTTTACAGGACAATAAGATGTAACCTCACAGGAGTCAGTCTGTTGAAGTTAGCAGTCGAGTGAATGAATGTCAAAGACAGTGGCATTAAGAGTACGGCTTCTGGGGTTACTAGTACACTATTAATATAGTTACTAATGTCACTTGCTATACAAAAAAAGAATTTAAGCACTTGACAAACAGCACTTTCTACTCCACGGATGCAGATCCTTCTTCCGAATGCCGTAGTTAATCCCGTTAGACAGGTTCCTCTGTATGAAAAATCATCACTCACTAAATGAGGAGCTCACTCCACCCTCAGCAATGAAGAACATGGAGATCAGTGGAACTAGTGTGGAACATGGGTCAGTGCAGACCACTAATGTCATCAGATACAATTCTCATTTATTTGTACTAGAATGACAGCGTCCACATTTATTTGAAAATCTTTAATAATGTAATTAAAGATTAGATATCTAGTCATAGTCTCTTCCGAAGCCTTGATCTATTTTAAGTTTTCCAAAGCCATTGCAAGCATATAATTAGTCTTATTGCAAAAACCTGCAATAATATAATGTACATTAATTGCCGAATTTTAAGAAGTCATTGTGGTCTCATTTTGGTCCCACACACACTTCAGTCCAGTTCATGGGTAAACAAACATGAGTAAATCCCTCTAATTATTTCAACCAAGGAACACACAGTGTCAAGAAAGGGTCAAGGACAAAGTGGTTGGTCATTGTGATATGATGAGACGGTGAAATCAATATTATACCACATCTTCATAGATGGGGAAGACCACAGCTGTATATCGCAAAGATTACTTATTAAAGACTCATTTTACGACTACTACTTTTAGATTACTTTTAACCTAACTTTTATAGATATGAATGGCATTATTGTTACAAAAAGCAAAGAGAAATAAAATATATTCCATTTTTTGTTAACAACATCATGAAATGCATTGGACATTACATTGCTCAAGGGTTTCCCAAACTGGTAAATGAAAGAACTGCAGAGGGTTAATGAGTTGATGAAAAGATCATATTTAATTAAATCATAAGAATGTAGAACTTAAGATGAATAAGTTTTTGCATCCTAAATATATTACTCGTTTACCTGCATGTCAATAACCATTAACTGGTATCAGAGAACTGTGAACATGGTATAATTGACTGAGAGGCACTTTGTCCTCAAACTCATGGATTGCAAATTAATTTACATGACATTTACATAGCCTTCTATATTGTGAATATTCAAAGCTAAACGATATGACACACAGTAGAATTTTTTAGAAAGGAAATTTTAAAAGAGAAAAAAAGAATTAGGGAGAATCAATAAACTATAAATCATTTACTGCCAATGTGTGAATAATTTGTAATCATGTGATGCATAAAAATATAATCTGATTATGAGCATTTTAAAATGTAATATAACCTAATTACAAGTACAACTTTTTTGGAATCTTATTACGTAATCCAGATTCTATGTAATCAGTTACCCAGCACTCTATCTCAGTAACTATAAGGTTTTGAGTCAAAACTCTAAAGTATTTCTATTGATTATTTTGCATGTTTTAAACTAAGAAAAATGTTTAATTCTTTGATTATTTTTCCCCTCTGAGATAAAAAAAAATACTACATAATTGTATAAAAAGAGTTATATAATGAATGCAGATTTTATATAGAGTATTTTCTGATGACATCAAGCTGGGGCAAGTCGTCACAAATGTTTTTAATGTTATACAATTTACTAATTACACAAATCATTTGTAGGCCAAAACAATGGTTTGAAAAAAATGTCCATATTTAACTGATGTAACTACCCTCTATATTTCAAGCCAAAAAGGTTGCTAATCAAGCCGATGAATTGCATTTTAAAACCCTAAAGCAAATCCTAAAAATGCAACGTTTTTGTCAAGTAGGCTACATGATATTAACCATAAAACAAAGTAAATAAATGTAGCCTACTACACACAATCAAGTCAAATTTTAATGTCAAATGCATGTTATTTCGAGAAGGGCCTATACCTATAAATCACATTTTGCCTAGAAAGACTGTTTACTTGTATTTTACAACTTGTAAAATTACAGTTTTCGCTTAACAGTTTTCATTTAATCTAAAACAATATGAAGCAAACCATTTCTAAATTCCAGGGGTTTTATATAGCTAACAGGTTTTTGTAATTTACAAAATCCATCAAGAAAAGCTCACCTGCTGCAGAGATGTCGGATCATCTCAGATCTGTTGTCTCCTGTGCTCTGAACTCTCCAGCGCACCTGTAACGCAAATATTCAGAGAACTCAACAGTCAAACAAACTCTGGAGCTGGACACCTGCTGACACTCCTCACTCCCAAAACAAACGCCAGATCCCACCTTTCATCTCATTCGTAACTGGGCCAATTGCATGCAAACATTTTTTATTTATTTATTTTTATTTTTATTTATTTATTTATTTATTTTCATTTTATTGTGAATTTTGTTAATCTCACACGTTAATCCGTTAACCATCCCGATAATTAAAATTGATGGAGCCACTTATGTCCAATGTGCGGATTACATCAATTCTACAGTTCATCTTTGCTCAATTTTTAACAGTAGAGGGCGCTAAACAACAAGAAAAGTCGCCTCCTCATTCTTGGTAGCCTTTTGCAGTTTATGGATTCTTGTCTATTCTTTCAGCAACAGGCAGACTTGTTATCCTATCAGAACTGACCGCATAGCTGTTTTGTCAACCTAAAAGTGGTCTTAGAAACATTTTATTATACTTTAAAAAAATTTTGTTACTGTTCAACGTATTTTATTTTTTACCATTACCCTTAAAAATAAATACACAAATAAATAAATAAATAAAATCATGTAAAAAGAGAAAAGAAAAAAAGAAAAGAATTATTACATTTGTAGTTATAATTATTACTTTTTTTATTAGACCCCCCCCCCTCAAGTTAGCAATGAAAGAAGAGAGTCAGAAAAACGGCATGTGATGTATAAAGAAAATAATAAACAAAAAAAAAAATAATACAAAGAAGAAGAAGAAGAAGAAAGAAAGAAAAAGAAAAGCAGTGTTGGGTGTAATGCATTACTAAGCAATTAATTACTGTAATTTAATTACATTTTCCTTGAAAAAGTAAAGAAAGGGATTACTCTTAATTTTTCTGTAATTTAATTACAGTTACTTCTGATGTAATTGCATGAAATACTGCGTAGACTACACTCTTAAAAATAAAGGTTCCAAATGAGTGTTTTGAGAGTAATTAGTATGGTAATCTAATTACACTGTTGAAGGTGTAATTATTAACTAGTAATTAATTACTTTTTTATAGCCTAGCAACTTACCCAACACTGAAGAAAAGGAAAATGGATAAAGAAAAAAAATAGCTTAATAATAATCTTGCATATCCAATACAGTCAATATATATAGATCAGTGACGTTCGACCATACATAGATCACACACACAAAAAAATAAAGATAAAAAAATAAATAAAATATAAAAAACGCAAAATAAAATTTAAAAAACACAAAATAAAATAAAATAAAATAAAATGGCATCAGGTTTCAGATTAACATACACATTAGTCCTCAGACGATAACTAAACAGGCACTAAGCGCATAAGGAGTGTCACGGCTTTTATTTTGAAATTTGTAGGGAGTGTGCTTCCGGAAGTCATCAGCTTTCAGACTGCAGTGATGGCATCCTCTGCTGACGTACACGAACGAATATGTGAACAAGAAATCAAGTATGATTTAGAAATAAAAGCTCTGGTTCAGAATGAATGTTTTATTGTTCATATTTATAAAACTTAAACATTACGATAGTTGTCATATTAGTGTTGTTTTAGAGACAGCATTTTAAAAATAAAAAATAAAAATTAGAAATGCTGATGAAATGCATGAATTACAAGGACCATAAAAAGCTATTAAGTGACGAATGGCATTTAATGCTATTATGGTAAATCAAGCATTTTATTGTTGTGTTGACTTAAAATGTAATATTTGTAATAGTCTATTAGTGGCATGTTAAATGATCATTTTTAAGTGTTTTGCTAAATATTCTTCTCCTGTAACTAACTGTACATGTAGATCCATATAATGTTTTCAAACATTGCATGATGTCAGCGAATGCACAGGACCACAAAGCAAACTGACAGATTTAAATTTTCAAGTAAAAGAAAAATTCAGCAATCTTAGACAACGGATTCAGGTGAGAAACAACGTGTGCAAATTTGCTGATTATTAAGCAAATTCTAAACTTTAGTCAATTATAATGACATTTTTAAACAGGATCTGGAGCAAATGGGAAAAGAACAAGCTGACCCTACTCAATAAAGTAGAAGGACTTTGGAAATAGATGCTTAATGATGAAGTCAGGCACTTCAGTTGTGTTCTTCTCAGTTTTAATGCATTTTATAGAATAATACTCAGTTCGTTTAAGTGGAAGGAGGAGTGTATTTAGTCTCAAAAGAAGAGTGTTCTTCTCGCAGTAATCAGACCGCTTGGAGAAAGGCAAATCTCGCCTGTAAACTCTCCATTGGTAAGCTGGAGAAGGAAGATTTGTTAAATTCAGAGGACACGTCGATAAGACACAGGTGAGTTTGAAAGCAGCATTTCTTCACTGAACGATGTTTTTACTGCTACTTCTGATCTCCTGATTTAATTCTCTGTCCTATTGATCAGAAAGATGACCAAAGAAAGCCTCACTCAGACCTCCATGAAGTGACATAACAGAGAGTCTGATGATGGCACAGCAGGTTCAGCAGAGTGAGGAGACCACGAGCACATTAGGTGGGGAACTATTTTTTCCCATTTTATCTGTGTCTGCATGCTGGGAAACTAATGTTTTATCATTTGTTCAACTCCTTTAGCGACATCCTCCAGGACCGTGTTGGAAACCCATGAAGAGTTTAAAGCCATGACAGGAACTATACAGCTGGGCAGAAAGCTCATCATTAAATACAATCGACGGGAACTGACTGATAAGCTGCTTATTTTCCTCGCTCTCGTGCTCTTCCTGGCTACAGTCTTGTACATCCTGAAGAAAAGACTTTCCTTTCTTTTAAATACAGACCAAAGTATGAGCAATCAATATGATGCAAGAAGAGAAACGCACTTACAACCGTAAAAACTTTTTGCTTTCCTTGTGAAACTGTTGATCATGTCATGAAAATATATATGACAAGTCAAAATATATATGACAAAGGCATGTGATGTGTTACTGTTGACTGACCTAACTATTAAAGCAGCAACTAATTTGTGTTATCATTTTGTAGGTGTCATAAGTTATTTTTGTACCATATAACACTTTTTACCCTTAACTATAATGCTTCATATATTGACACTAATGTTATTATTAAGAGTACGATTATAAAAAGAAATTTTGTAAATTAGATGTTACAGCAAAAATCTTGCAAAAGAAGTGAATTATCAATAAAATCTCTTCATTTTAAAATGTTTTACAATGTAAGCTGATGATTATTTCTCTTGAAAAACATGGAATTACAAATTTTTTTATTAGTGATGTAGCTTTTAAAAAAAATCTGATTGAGTCTTCTGAAAGTAAAATATTCATACACAGTCAAAATAGTTTATGAATATATGAATATCTATCCATTTTCGTTTAAAATTTTCTATGTACACTGCTGTTAAAAAGTTATATTCTTAGGAGAAAAATTAAGTCTCTTCTGCTCACCAAGGCTGCATTTATTGGATCAAAAATTCAGTAAAAACAGTACTATTGTGAAATATTATAAATAACTGTTTTCTGTTTGAATATATGTTAAAATGTAATTTATTATATTGCATGGTGGCAAACCCGAATTTTCAGCATCATTACTCCAGTCTTCAGTGTCACATGATCTTTCAGAAATCATTGTAATTTGCCAATTTGAAGCATTTATTAATATTATTATCAATGCTGAAGTTGTGTTGGAAACCTGTTTTTTATTTTTATTTATTTTATTTTTAATGATGAATAGAACATTTAAAAACAGAATTGATTTAAAATAGAAATCTTTTGGTCAGTTTAAGGTGTCCTCTCTGAATAAAAGTATTAATTACTTAAAAAAATCGTACTAACCCAAAACCTTTGAACAGTTGTGTGTTTTGCTCTGCATTATATCAATTTATTTCTCAGTTTTTCAGTTTCATGCCTCCAGCTGAACCCATGCTAGACGCTGGAGGCTGTCACATGGACACCTACAGTATGACAGGCAATTAAGGTGAGTTAAACTCACATCCCGGGCAGCGCTGAAGCAGGGCAGGACAGAACCGGGGTATCACAGAGGGGAAAAGCTCAGAAAAGCTATGGCCATAATCAGAGCTCCGCTGATAAAGAGGCATGCGACCCTGTCTTTCCTCTGATAAGACCCGGAAAAGCTGATTATTCCATCCCTGGTCTCTTTCTCGCTCTCTCTCTCTCATTCTCCTTCCATTGTGGCTGGAGGACAAGGTCTGTTATTTTTAGAGATGTGCGTCCATGGTATCTGACTTGTTCTTTTCAACGCCTCTGAAGAGTGGGCCACTATTGTAACTGTGTGACCTTTCTCTTTACCTCTCAGTGGCCCCATATTTGACTTGAAATGACAATCATTTCCACAGTAAGGCTGCTATTGTAATATATATATTTCAGCTGTAAGTAGACGCTGGCTCAGTTGTAGGCAGATGCGGTGGAGAGGGGGAATTGTGTTTACTGATACGTGTGGAGAGGCCAGAGAGATGCCCGAGGACAATCCATTACTCATTCTAAGTGGCAGCATATGTGGATCTCCTTCCCTCCTCCATCCAAGTCTTTGCATGCGCAGCCATGCACCCTTACCTCTCTATGTCAAGCAAATTGTGCCATTCTGCACACTAAGCAGAGCACTTTTGTGTTGTCAATCAAGTGTGACATTAACCTTTGCAAGAAAAGCATACAACAAATTAAAAACACGTAGGTTTTGATATCTGTTGCTATTGACTAAAATCATTTTGTGGGTGGATGCGCTATTAAAGAGTTTAGTTTTAACATTAATCTCAGCTGGCGGAGAACTGCATGCAATCGAAGCGATCATCGCAATGATGACTAACTTCTCAATCGAAACTCGTTAATCGGGTCAAAGCCTTTTACCCTGAAGACCTGTCAAATCAAATCACGATACCGCAAACTGAAGAACGTCCTCTTAAGTATTTGCAATTTGGGATTATTTCTGTTTCTGCGCAAGCATTCACTTCGTCTCAAGTCCTCGCTGATACGTCATTATTAAATATTATTATTATTTCAATATTTTTGATTTATATGTCATAGAGAAGAATATAGCTCAGCTTCAAATTTGGTAAAAACAGTGATCCTGAAAAAGATTAAACTTGCATAATCTTGTTTACCAAACATAAACTATGTAAATTATAATTTTTTTTTTCTTTTTTTGTAAATTTTGGTTAAATGGATAATATCAAGCCGTGCAATTTTTAACTAAACCTATATTAAGAATAAGAATAAGGAATAGGAAGAAGGATTTGGTTTTAAAAAAAGTTCGTTTCAGCAAAGATAATAATAATAATAATAATAATAATA
Organism: Spinibarbus caldwelli; assembly: GCA_039654775.1. Classification (NCBI taxonomy): domain Eukaryota; kingdom Metazoa; phylum Chordata; class Actinopteri; order Cypriniformes; family Cyprinidae; genus Spinibarbus; species Spinibarbus caldwelli. The sequence goes on along the minus strand of CM077247.1, from coordinate 3,401,883 downwards.
ATAATAATAATAATAATAATAATAATAATAATAAAACAACACAATAACATAACATAATAAAGATCATAATGTTTTAATTTATGAAAGTGATTCAATTTTAGGAATGCAATTCGTAAATACGAATTTATGAATATATTATTTATGACGTCAAATATTGTTATTATTTTTGTTATTATTATTCTAATACTTGAATTGTTATTCTACACAAATAAAAAAATAATCGCATAAATTCTTGAAAAGCCTTTATTTTTCCTTCAAAAAGTTACATATCAGACGTAAACAAACAAATGAATAACAAAACCTTAACTCGAGCCGTATTCATGCGGTACTTTCTGGCTATTCACAAAGAAATTTGCTTTTTAATAATAATATTTAATTGATGCCCTTTATTGGTTACATGGGACTGATCTTGAAATAGAAAGAAAGAAAGAAAGAAAGAAAGAAAGAAAGAAAGAAAGAAAGAAAGAAAGAAAGAAAGAAAGAGAAAGAAAGAAAGAAAGGAGAAAAAGACAACTTTGTAACTTCGCCCGTTTTATAGGGTATAAAGGCCTCATAATAGGCTACATCTGGTGAAAATTATAAATAATCTACCTATTTCACGTGCGGTTTATCTCTCATAATTTAGCTCAAGTGCAAGCAAATTATTCAGACAGGTTTTTAAAGAAAACGATGCGTATATGGAAAGATATTAAATCTTAAAAATGAACGTATCTCCATCTGACAGAGCAAAACCACCCCAGCCCGGATTCTGTCTATTCATAGCCTGATCATCAGTTATGAAAATGTCATTTAGGCTAAATGTAAAAGTCCATAGAAATGATGCATGCAATGAAAAGGTATTATTTATTTTTATTTTTTTTTTCACCAAGCTCGGATGCCGTGTAGTGAGGGAACCCCGCTGCTGGACTGAAACGAAGCCTGCACGTTATTTAGATCCCCGACTCCAAAGTTGATGTAGTTGCTGTTGGACTGTGAGGGCTGGATGGAGGACATGCTCGATGCATAGTTGCATGAGTAGTTCGTGTTGCCCGGACTCGGGAAATTACTAAAGGCAGGGTAGCTGTTGTAGGTGAAGTGATTGATCCCCACATTGTATGAGGAGTTGTATGTGGACGCGTCGCCCAGGCACGGTTTTCCATCCCGAACCAAAACCGGGACCGAGATGCGTCTCGGAGGAGCGATGCCCACCATCTCCAGGGTCTGGTCCTGGCGCTGCCTCTTGCACTTGTAGCGTCTGTTCTGGAACCAGATCTTGACCTGTGTGGAGGTGAGTTTGAGCACGCTGGCTAGATGATCTCTCTCAGGTGCGGAGAGGTATTTCTGCTGTTTGAAGCGTCGCTCCAGCTCGTACACCTGCGCTTGAGAGAACAGAACACGAGGCTTCCTCCTTTTCCTCTGTTTGGGCCGATCCGCATCATCCAGCTTCAGATCTTCACTTGGATCTTCCTGACAACAGCTGATGTCTGAAAATGGATGATTTATTTATTTGATAGAATTTAGTGGGACACCAATCATAACACTTTTTTATCCTTTCATTCCATTCAGAAATTAAACAATTTACATTCACTCTTAAAAATAAAGGTTCTTTATTGGCATCAATGGTTCTATGAAGAACCTTGAACATCCACGGAACCTTTCAAATGCAGAAAAGGTTCTTTATAGTCGAAAAAGTTTCTTTAGATTTTTAAAATGTTCTTCAAAATGGTTCTTTTAGGAACTGTTCACTGAAAGGTTCTTTGGGGAACCAAAAATTGTTCTTCTGTGGCATCACTGCGAAAACACCCTTTTGGAACCTTTATTTTTAAGAGTGTACTTTTTTTTATTGATATGGACTAATACGTGACCCTTTCACTGCAGGTTGTAACGTTTAAACCTCTTGGATTTTAGGCTAATTTAAACATTTAAATCGTAATTTAAAATTTTAATTGAAAAACATTTTACATTTTAGCGAGTTGAATTGTATGCACTTAAAAATAAAGGTTCCAAAAGAAGTTTCCGCAATGATGACATAAAAGAAACATTTTAGATTCCCTAAAGAACTTTTTGTGAACAGTTCTAACCATTTTTCCTAATTGTGAAGCACATTTTATTCTGAAGAACCTTTTCCACTATAAAAGGATCGGTGGATGTTACAGTTTCTCTATGGAACCAAAGATGTCAATTAAAAAACAAACAAACAAACAAACAAAAACTTTATTTTTATGAGTGCACATAGTGATTTTTAATCATGAACTGGCGAAAAAGCGACAGTTTTATAAAACGCGGAATAAAAATAACTAAAATTACGAAAAAAAAAAAAAAAATTACGTGTCCTTTTTATTTATGGTAGCCCAATTAGTGTTATAATCAATCTAGACACGTGTGTTTGTTTAAAATGTTTAAAAAATTAAGTATATTTTTCATCCAAGTTTGCTGAGAATTTAAATAATCATGAAACGCATCTCTCTTTAGTTTCCAATAAATGTCCGACTCTTGTGAATGCTCACCTTTTTTCTCTTTGTCTTCAAACCTGTCATCCATCTTTGCTTCTTTAACATAGTCCATTTCTAGGAAATTCTTCCCATAAAAGGCAGCGGTACCGAAGTTCAGAGAGCTGTTTTTGTTGCCTTTGTCGTCCTGAAGGTCTTCGCTGAAGAGAGAGGCTCCAGATGGCATTTCCATGAACTGCTCTTGTTTGAAAGTGGACAGCATGCAGGAGGAGGTCGGAATAAGGGCACTGTCCAGCCGCTGAGACATGTCCAGAGAGACCAAGTCCTCCTGATTCTGCTCCAGGTTCAATATGTCCCGCACTGAGAAAGGAGTGGAAGTCATCTGGCTGGAGAACATTGCCATGGAATGATGGTCCTCTTGGGCGACCCGGTTGGCATTTATCAGGGGTGCAGAGTCGTTTAATGAATAGGGTTAAACTTTTGTGTTTAGAGGTATAAACCAACCTTCACGTTTCTAATAGAGCCCTCATAACTCACTTTCGGGGTGTAAGGAGTGACTGACTGCATGCTGTAATGAGGCAGAGGGGCGGGGTCAGCAGCGCCTACAACATTTCAGAGCTTGTCATTGGTTCTAATCACGCATAATATTAAAATAACTTGTGAGAGCTCCATACAAGTCCATGCATAAGATAAATATCCACCAATTATAGCAACTTTATTAACACCAACAAACATTGCTGTTATCTATTATTCTTGTTGTTTTTTTAATGTTCGCTTGGTGTTGCCGGTTTTTATTAGTTGCAATGTTGCAATTCAAGTCAACTCGTTTTATCAAGTGAAGTCTGTCAGCTCTGAGAGAGATGGATTTAAATAATCTCTTTTAATTGTACCTATGAGGCTTCAAATGTCCCTTTTGGCTGGAACTGGCACGGCGCGCAAAAGTGCGCACTCGGTTTGTTTGTTTGGTTTCCTCTTAATTGCTTGAGGAAAAGGAGGAGGAAACCACGGGCCAGAGAAGCGTTTTCTCCAAGGGATCAGACAGTGTCACTGCTGGAACCTGAAACCTGCAATGAAAAACCAAACTGTCTACAACTGAAAGATTCTGGTGCAACTGGGCTTGTTATCAAGACGTGATAACAGATGACAACAAACCAGAAACCCACCCACGCCGAACAGCAGCAGCAGAAGAGCAACACATGGCAATTCATATAAAATATAGACCTGCGGCGGAAATTATGGATATTACAAGAAAACATGTACAGACTTATAAACATCTGTGAATGATCGTTTGGTAACATGCCAGTTACAGATGCCAGTTTTTATTTTATTATTTTTAAATTAGTTTTTATATAATGCAAGCTACTGGAATTTGCTTGCATTTTCTATTTAGACAATAGATTTAGACAACAGACAATATTGTAGAGAATTTTAGACAATACAGAAAGGCTACTAGTTTCTTTATTTTTATTTATGTTAATTAGCTAGTTTTAATTTAAAGTGTTTATTTCCGATTTTAATTCATCTGTATTTCTTTTATATTTATTTAATCATAGTCAACATTTGAAGTGGATCAAAAAAGTTCATCAAAGTTGTCCTAAGACAAGAACGGGTATTGTTTTTGTTTTAGGTTTTGATGTATTCAAATGTTCACTACTGTAGTTTTGTACATCTGCGATCATTCAGTAACGCGTTACATTATACGTTACTCGTCAGCTTCTGTAATTCATTGTAATTCATTTTAGTGATTTGTCAATAATAACAATAATAATAGTAATAATAATAATAAACTACAAGCTTCTCCGAGCAATTACATATTAAGTAGTTCATTGGTAACACTTTATTTTAAGGTTTCCTTGTTACACATGTTACATGTACTATAATAACAATTAATTATGCATAATAACATGCAAGTAACCTTAAGAGAAACCCTAACCCTAACCATAAGTACATGTAGGTAATTAATAGCATATTACTCAGTACTTACATGTATAACTACACTGTAACAAGGGCACCTTAAAATAAAGTGTAACCGTAATATTCATTAAAAATGTAATTACGCTGCAACATGGACACTATAAATGTAATCCAGATTTTTTTGGGGCAGCAGCAGTGGACAGTGGTGCCGTTCCTTTGGATATTAGTCATCGTTTGTGCTTGTGCAGAGGAGACAGACAGTATTATCGTGTATTTTATCTCTAACGGTTAATGCTGCGGAGTAAATGGTGCTCGTGTCTGCACTAGAGCTTCATGTTTATAGTTTTGGAGAAAATCAGTGCGTCTGAGTCTCAGACAGGCGTTCCTGATAAATGAACCCGAGCACTTATCTCTATGAGCGAATCAACACTCGCTGCAATAATTGGTGAAATAAAGTAAACTGACTCCGCAGCTTATGGAAACTGCTTTATATCACAGTGATTTATGAAGCATCTCCTCCAGTTAGTGACAGTCCTCATGAAGAATGGAGATGAAAACGTGCAAATGTTTCTGAGAGTTCACTACGATGTTCTTGCTTGGAGCAGAGTCGAATAATTCGTCTTGTTTGATGCATTTCTGAAATAAATATTATGACAGACTACATGGTCGAGAGAAGAAGAGGCGCAAACTCCCACAAAGCAACTGCATCTGAAGGTTTGTCTTTCAACAGCGCATTTGGAGCAGATAAAGAGTTCTTGAAAACTTCCTGTAGGTCGACCTGTTTAGGAAATGATGGGGCAGAGGGGTGAGATGGGTGTTATCTAAATGAGTCTGCTGCAGTGATGAAACCACAGACCTCTTCATCCCTGTCAATCACTTCCAAATTTAACAGCTCCTGAAGGAGACCTGGCTTTTATTTAATCTAACACGTTTCTAATACTTAATTTAACACGTTTATATAGGCAGCTGTGTTTAGACTTGCTTCAACTACATGACAAGACTTTTTATTAGAGTTAAATATTCACAAATGTTTTCTTTACATGCATTGTGACGTTTATTTTTAAACAATTTTTTCATTATGTAAAATTAAATTTCATTATGTAACATTACAATTATGTATAATTTTATATTTTATGCACCAGTTAAGGAGTTGTTTATCTTTATTTTGTATCAAGAATACGCTTTTCTAAATATACTTTCTTGCTGCTTGTTTTTAATGTCCGACAACATATAGATTTCAAGTTCTTTTATAAAAAAAAAAAAAGAAGAAAAAAAAAAAGGTCAGTTTAATTTAGTTGTTTCTAATTTGTTTATTCGTGGGTTTATCGGGCAATTTTTTTTACAACATAGTTGATAATGTATTGGTTAAATCAAATTACAACTTTTAAAAAAGTATAATAAAGAAAATCTAGTGTCATTTCATACACTGAAAAAAAATGATTCATTGAATTTACTAAATATTTTTTAAGGTAAGTGGTTGCAATCGATTTATTTTAGCTACATTTAAATAAATTTAGTTGAAAGTTAGTCAATTAAATTTGTATATTTAAATGTAGCTAAAATAAATTGATTGCAACCACTTACCTTAAAAAAATTTTTAGTAAATTCAATGAATCATTTTTTTCAGTGTATGTAGATTTTGTGGGTATATAGTCATTCATTATTATTACAACGATTTATTATTACAATGATTTAACTGTTTAACTCTTTAAAAAGTCATAAATTAGCCTATACATGCAACTGTGTATTTCATCTCTAAAAGTTAAGTTCACATTGTTCATTTATGCCAGTATTGAAATAAATTGAAACTAAAATAACAAAGTTGAAGTTGCAAAACTGTAAGATCAGATGTAGATAATCTGTAATATTGCATGAAGAACAGAAGAAGAAAATCATTACAGTGATTTCGAGCTGTGCATTTTGTCATCACATCATTTGTCTTGCATGTCTCGGAGAATAACAATTTTCTTTCTAAACTCATGTTCACAGCTTTGGCAGTGGATTAGTCGGGCAGACAGAAACATGATTGCTCCCGATGGGAGTCAGATGACCTGTTCTCCTTTGGATGGCTCAGAATAGTTTTGACTACTCGCTCATACTGAAACATGTCCATATGCTCATATTTCAAAAAGGCTTTGTCACTATATTAATCATAATTAAAGAGGGCTTTTGCAGCTGGTTCCTCCCGTATGAGTTCATGAATGCCACTGGATGTGGAGTTTATAGTCTCTTGGGCAAGTGACTGTTTTCCAAAAAAACATTCCCTGTTCAGAAGATGATACACTTTTCCTGAGCACGTCATTTTTTATAATCATTTCTATCATTTTATTTTACACTATATCTAATGTATAACACTTAATGTTTTGCCTGTGAAATTAAACTACGTTGTAGCACATGTGCTAATCTAGACTCGTTTCTGTCCTAAAGTTTTGCTGAATCTGCCTCCTGGTGGCGGATTTTAACATAGCAGTGATATTGCTGTCACTGTTTCATTCATTCATGTACTGAGTCGACAAGGTAAAACGCTTCGCCATAATAATAACCTATTTATAGAAACATAAACACATGTCTGTCTGACAGCTATATTGGCAGAAATATTTATGCTATAGCTTTAAACAGAGAGAAGCTGAATAACCAATGCACTCAAAAAACCAATTTACTCACTCTAGTGTTGTTCCAAACCTGTATGGCTTTCTTTTCTTTTTTTTTCCTGCAGAACACAAATGAAGATATTTTGAAGAATGAAGGTGAAAAAACAGTTTTCATTACAACTCACTTCTATTATAGACTAAATAGAGTTTTTCAAGGTTCAGTAGAAGTGAATAGCTACATATATTTTGCCAGAATACTAAAAAGAAGTAAAGAACAGTGTGTTATTTTATTACACAAATTTTATATTTTAGGCTGCCTTGTACGTTTTAGAATAAAATCGCCTTCTAGTAGCCTAACTTTTTACAGTAACTTTTTAAATGCTACATAGTTTTAAGATTATTTTAAACGCTACCTGAATGTGTAGCTATGTGTGACGTCACTGCACAGGTGAACTTCATTTAAGTACAAACACATTTAAAAACTTTTGGAATAGTTTATATCTTCATTTGTAAGCACCTTGATTCTTCCAGTAAAAAATAAATCCATAATTAAGTAAATTTATAAAAGTAAAACTAATACTTCATTGAATTACACTGTTATTTATTTATTTATTTTGTTTGGAAAACTTTTATTCATAGTAAAAATTCTTCAATTCGCAGCCTACTTCTTAAAATTTCTTAATTAAATTTGATGCATCTCTTAGGCTGATTAAAAGATTCTTTAAATATTATCATAATCTTTTTCTTTTTTGGGGGGGTACCACTGATGCAATAAGGTTTTCCTCTGTATGTGTTTATAATGTTATCTTTATTTCTTTTATATTTATTTGTATTTTATTACTTATTTATTATTATTTAATTTTGTTTGTGAAACTTTACATGCAGATTTTATTCCTGTAGAGGTTCTATCTGTTCTGTCTTTTCTATGTTTATTGTTTGATGCATTAAAAAAAACACATTTAAGCAGTTAAATGCATTTGGAAAAATGAAGGTTTTAAAATTAAGTTTAGGCTTACTCATTAACAAATATCAATCCAAAAATAGAACAGAATAAATGACAACCCTCTAAAGTATCCTACTGCATTACTCAAAGTTAACAGTTTTCAATTCAACCTTCTCCAAATCTTGACCAAAGCTGTTGGATTTTCACAGGCAATGTATACAAATGACCGCTAGAGAGCACTAACGCAGCGCTTTACATCGAGGGTAGCGGCCGCCCAAGAGAAGAGCCTGTCACATTGATCCAAGCTCATAAAACAAAGATGTAAAATCAAATCCTAAAAACATTGTTTGCTAGCCTTGCTCAATGCCTACAATTGTTGCTATGGATGAGCAGGTTTGTTTAGGTGTGCAAATACTGTGTCTGATAGTCTATAGACCTTGGGTAGAGCCATATTTAATTAGATTTTGGGAGACAAGTACAATGTGTTCAATGGATTATGCTAACAACAATTGCTCAGCTGAAGAAACATCTTTCTGAAAAAAAAAACATGAAATAAATAAAGTAGACAAATAATCAGTAAAAGAGTTTTGAAAGTTGCTTGCTGTGAAGATCAAGGCATTTAGCAGGGATGTGATTTATGGATAGAATTTTTTTTTTTTTTTTTTGAAGGGGGGTTGGTTGGTTACTGCATGATGATTGAAATCGCGCAAATGGCCTTGAGCTATTACCTAAATAAACTGGGAAAAGATTGTTTTCTAAAACATCAGTTCAAAGCGTTCACAAAGCGCCAGATGCGAGTAGAATCAGCGCTGAAACGTGTTACTCGACCCGGTAACTTTCTATGAATGGCGGTGAGAATTTGAGATTGCTAGATAACAGGCTGTAGTCTGACCCGCTACATGTCTGCTGTTACAATACTGTTATTAGTTTCGATTCACTTAATATGCTAATTTGCTGCTCAAGAAACATTTCTCATTATTATCAATGTTAAAAACAGTTTTGCTGCTTAATATTTTTGTGGAAACAATGATACCACTCAAACATTTGTATAAGATTAAAAAAAGAGAAGGAAATTAAACTACTCATGCATGAAATTGATAAAAAAAAAAGTGAGTGAAGACATTTAAAATGATTTCTATTTAATAAAAGCATTAACAGATTTAATTAATATATTTGATAAATGCAAATAAATGCTGTTCATTAAACTGTTCATCAAAAAATCCTGAAAAATAAAGTGTATCACCATTTCCACACAAAATATGAAGCAGCAAAATTGTTTTCAACATTGATAATAATCAGAAATGTTTCTTGAGAGTCAAACAAATTCTAATGATTTCTAAAAGATCATGTGACACTGAAAACTGGAGTAATGATGAAGAAAATTCTGCTTTGCATCACAGGAATAACATTACATTTTATAATATATTAAAATCGAAAACTTTTTTTAAAATTTGTAATTGTATTTCACAATATTGCTTTTTTTTTAATTTAATCAAATAAATTCAGCCTTGATGAGCAGAATATATTTATTTCAGAATCATTAATTGTAATTTTTCCAAACTTTTGGCAGGTACTTTAATAATAATAACAATTCTATATACTTTATTATAATATATTATATTATATTGTTATCATGATTATTAAGTGCTGCTTTTTATTCATTTTTTTTTTACAGGACAATAGTATGTATTCTTGCAGTATAAGATACATCTTTTAATGTGCTAAAATATATATTTTTAATAAGTGCTGGGGGCGTGGCTTATGGGCGTGACTTGGGGCGTGGTCAGATTTTATTTATTTTTTGTCTCTAGCTGATCACATGCCTGATTTAGGACCTTAAGCAGCACATGCCACTGTAAAGAATGGAAGTGTATCCCTGACACCCTCGTTTTCATCCTTGTTAAATTCAATATGGTGTCTAACCTGAAGTTAGTCCATTAATCGATCTCAGTGTCCTTGCAGTTTTTAATCTTGTATGCCATGTAGCAGTAACTTTTAAGTCATCTCTGTGTCAGTACTCTGAAAGACTGGAAAATTATAAAACACATTAAGTATGGAAGCCCATTTCCACCACTGAATAAAAAATAAAACAATGTTATTGCGACTTTTTATCTTACAATTCAGATTTTTTTCCTCATAATTCTGACTTTTTTTCTCAGAATTGCGTGACAGAAACTCACAAATGCGAGTTACAAAGTTTCTCAGAATTGCCTGTTTATGTATCGCATTTTTGATTTTATAACACGCAATTGCGAGTTGGACTACATGAGAAAAAAATCAAAATTGCAAGAAAAATAAGTCAGAACTGTGAGTTTATATCCCGCAATTCTGACTTTTTCTCGTAGTTGCAAGTTTACATCTCGCAATTTTGAGAATAAAAGTCAGAATTGTAAGATAAAAAGCATTAATTGCCTTGCTTTATTTTTTATTCAGTGGCAGAAACGGGCTTCCAGATGACATACAAATTTATTTTATTTTATTTATTTATTTTTTTTCTGAGAAAACACACAAAATAACCCTGGATACAATAACACCTGCAACTGACTAGCACATCTTGATTCACAACTAAAGCCTGGTGCTTAGTTTTTATTACTGATAGACTGATTGAATGATTGATTGATTTTTAATGCAACAAGCTGGGTATGCATGATGTCTCAGTATTGATGCATGAGATAAAGCTGCACCGTTCCAGCCATCTCTGAAAACGGAGCTCTTTCGGAGCCTGATGATGATTTTTTGACTGCTCAACCAGATCACCCACACCTCCAGCTCAGTAAATTCATCAGCATTCAGAATGGCCACTTTGTTGTGGTGTTGGCCTGTCATATATTAGGTACAGCGGCCCAGCCTGAGAACCAGTTCGCCTGCTGCTCGACCACAGCCACCAGAGCCTCATAAAGCCCGTTTATAGATCTTCAGCCCCATGACAGGAGAGGCCGAGCCGAGCCAGAGCCAGAGCCAGAGCGCAGGGGAGCTTGTTTACGGTGCGGTCGTCTCATTCCACTCTGACGAGAGAGAAAGAGCATTTTTCCCACTGCTGCGATGAGCTGAGTGTTTCTGCAGGAGGCTGGTGGAGGTGCCCGCTGCAGCTCAGCCTGGCGCCAACCCCATGCCACACGCCCTGACAGCTTTATGCACCAGTCAAGAGGAACGCTCTTCACATCATCAGCACTGGCTCCAGACAACATGGACCTGACTGGCTTTTCTCTTAAAGAAACCAGATTCTTGGAAATTCAGGCCTGTTTGGATTGAGTTTTACTATGATTAATGTCTATGTGGACTCATCACCCTCGCTGGGTAATGCTGGGGCATTCCTCCTGAAGTCCATTATCATCTCCACTGTTTTGAGCATGCTCAGCTCTAGGTTGTTATGACTGCACCAGACAGCCAGCTGCTCAACCTCCATTCTAGAGTGGTGGCCAAAATGACTAGAACACTAGTATTTTCATCAGCTAAAAAATGGTTTTAAGTCAGTTATTTCTATCTTTTGCTGTAGTGTGTCAGTAGGAAATATGGTTACATTTCCAAACATTCATTTTGCCATTAATTGTAATAATCAAGTGAGATTTCAAAACCATTTTTAACTGGTGAAAATACTAGTGTTGTAATCGTTTTGGCCACCACTGTATATGCAGATTTGTTACCATCCTGAATGAGACTGATGACTGTGGTGTCATCTGCAAACTTCAGGAGTTTGACAGAGGAGTCTTTGCAGGGCAGTTATTCGTGTTCAGGAAGAATAGGAGCGGGGAGAGCACATATCCCTGAGGGGCGCCAGTGTTGATGGTGTGGGTTTTGGATTTTTTTCCCAGTCTCACTAGCTGCTACCTGTCTGTCAGAAAGCTGGTGATCCACTGAAAGATGGAGATGAGCACAGGGAGCTGGGTTGGTGTTAAGATGATGGTGTTGAAAGTCAAACTGAAATCCGCAAACAGGATCCTAACAAAGTTCCTGGTTTGTCCAGATGTTGCAGGATGAAGTGTAGACCCAAGCAAACTGCAGGAGGTCCAGCAAGGGTCCAGTGATGTCCTTTAGGTGGACCAACAATGACTTTACGACCACAGATCTGGTAGTTCTGGTCTATAGTTATCAAGTCCTATGATTTTGTGTCTTTTTTTAGGGGAATAGGGATGATGGTGTGGCATATGTGATATTGCGTCTATTTCACACTGCGTGTGAAAATAAATAAGAAACAACCATAGAGTGTCTTTTAAAAACCATACTGTTTGCGGAACACTTTCTTCTACCACGGATTCAAAGTTAACGGTTCAAAACAAAAACGTTCGCAAAAACGTCAATTTAGAATTAGAATTAGTAACAAAGGAATGCTGAGTTGCTTCAATGAAATCTTTTTGTATTATGTAGACTATTATGAGAGAGAGAGATGGACTGAGCGAGTGTGATTAACGTTACCTGCATCTGGTAAAGCATTCATTCTTCAGCTCAATTTCGATTCACAATAAAACATTAGTTTGAATGTCCGCTGAGGAAAGCCATATCTTTGTCCTACTATCCTTTCATCTGTTGAGGGTGATTTCCCATGATAACACTGCTCAATGAATTTGCTGGTTGCTTCTGGGTGTAGTTATATATATATATATATATATATATATATATATATAATTCTTATATATTAAGTTATATTAAATAATATATTAACTATAATATAATTTATAATATAATACGCACACACACACACACACACACACACATATAAATAAATTTCTAATTCCTGATTTTTATTGTGCTAAAATGCTGTGTGGGGAAAAAAAAAATCCAGAAAGACACATTTGAGTAAGAAATGAGCTTTAGTATTTATTTTTCTAAAACAATTGGAACACATGCTATCTGTACCGATATGGAATCTATCATTCAATGTAATAGTTGTACACAAATGTTTTTCATTCCTTGTAACAATCTGAAAAGGTTTTCCAGGTTTACACCCAAAGTTGATCACATTTTTGCCCATATGTTCATTGGAATACCTGAGTGAATTAAGAATATGATTGGTCAAAGTAACTACTGTTGCCTTTAGGCTGATGAATAGCAGAACTGTACAGGCCTTATTCTTAAACCAACAATGAGCTCCGAACATTTTATTAACCAATCACGTGGCAAGGACCCAAAACAATTCTTTTCATAGATATAGTAAACAATAATTCACCCATTTCAATATTATTGTCAGTAATACCCTGAGCTTCTTATGTAGACTTAACCCAGTTCCTGGGTCTAAGGCCAGCCGACTGCAATTCCAGCTTCTGGCTCTTCTCAGTGGCTCTGGGAGAAAACTGCTATTTTTTACTTGGAAACGCCAGTGGCTGGCTGTGGACTTGGCCAGAGCACAGGCAGGCCTGCTTTCCATGAGACACTGTGCGCTAAAGTTGTTCCTATGTTCAACTAATCTGTTTGGGCAAAGCCCAGAAATGCAGCATACACATTAGACGTAAGCGATACTATCAGGGCACTTTATCATATGGAGACGTGAGGCAGCTAGAAGTTTTTACTATAACACGGGTTCCACAGTTCATTTTGGGGTAAAGCCTCTATGTAATATTCTCAAGGCACAATAAGCTTGTTACTGGACGTTGTTTTGACTTCGCTTTCCTTCTAAGAAGCACAGAGCGTCGTATGTGCTAGACCTGGACTTCAATCCTGTACAGCTTGTATTTAATCAAGTATTTCAAATAACAATTACACACATTTCTGACACAAACAAACATATCTTACATATCTACAGTCAGACGCGTAATTGGTGCAATAACGTAACTAATACAACAGCAAGCACTATATTACATATAGTATATCATTACTGAATATGGAGGCTATATTTAGACGTGTTTATATAAATATAGATATACATAGATTTATTTATATGTACATGTTTTATATTCAAACGTTGCATGAAGCGTAAAATAAATAAACAAGGTGATTGAATCTTAAGGAGGATATGATTTGCAAAATAGAGATGCTGTATTAGAACTAAAATAAAAGCAATTCTACAAAATTAACAATCTGGAGTATCAAAAAAGCTGCACCACATTTACCCTGAAAAATGTACAGTTTGGGAGTGCTGGAATGACTGTGGAGACGTGAGGGTGGATGGGTTGAATTAAGAGGTCTGCTGAGTCTGTTAATTGGGGAATTGGGGTGTCATGGTCAGTTTAGGTGATCCTGTGATTTCACCTCCGAATGTCGCTGATCTTTGAGTCTTCCTGCTCAGTTGGGCCAGCATCTAAACTGGCGCGGCGTGGGCCTTGGCTCCGATTTCTTGTGTGGGAACTGAACCCCACCTTTCCGGGTTTGTCCTTGTCTCCTGTTCGAGTGCCCTTGTGGTGCTCGCCATCTGAATGGGAGGAAAGCAGCGGACGTCGCTCGAGGCCACCTGATGCTGGAGCGGCAGTGATGGACGTACAGATGCTCAGGCTGTCGCACAGAGCGCCCCAGTTCTGCTCGCACTGCAGACGCACACTCCGTGTAATGGCCTCCTTTATCTCCTCTCCACAGCTGAGCAAGATGTTCACCAGGTCAACATACGGCCTAAGAAAGCGGGATGATAGTAATCAGTCGTGGTTAAAGTCAAGCGTGCAAAAGCTGCTGCTCTACTTCAACATGCTGACTGACCAGTTATAAGGGTCACGTTTTTGAAATTGAGATTCTATACATCATCTGAAAGCTGGATAAATTAGCTTTCCATTGATGTATGGTTTGTTAGGACAATATTTGGCCGAGATACAACTATCTGAAAATCTGGAATCTGAGGGTGCAAAAAAATCTAAATATTGAAAAAAAAAAATCACCTGTAAAGTTGTCCAAATTAAGTTCTTAGCAATGCATATTACTAATCAGAAATTAAGTTTTGATATATTTACGGCAAGCAATTTACAAAATATCTTCATGGAACATGATCTTTACTTAATATCCTAATGATTTTCGGCATAAAAGAAAAATCTATCATTTTGACCCATACAATGTATTTTTGGCTATTGCGACAAATATACCCGTGCTACTTATGACTGGTTTTGTGGTCCAGGGTCACATATGTTCATTATAGGCCAATGCTGGAAAAGACACTGCAATGACAGTTTATGTCACTGTACAGTGACTGTGTAGACTTCAATTGTCTGGAAACATGCAGCTAGCGGGAAATAACACATTTTATTCATTCGGTTTGAACTAATATTCATTGTCATCAAATTGCATTTTTTTAATAAACAAACAAACTTGAAAATAGGCTTGATGTGGTTATTGATTAATTGTCTGATTGTGGTTATTCGATCTAACCACAAATATATAAGATAATTGTGCAATTTTGCCCTCCAAATAAGGGAAACAAATAAGGGACTGCTGTTTTATAAGTCAATGGAAATTTTGATGACCACCCTTCTTCAAAATATCTTCTTTTGTGTTCCACAGGAGAAAGTAAGTCATAAAGGCTCGAAACAACATGGATTTGTCTTTTTTTTGGTGGACTGTCTCTTTAAGCGCTTAAAGAAATGCCATCAAATGAACAATTTTGTGTCAGTAGTATAAAATAAATGATAAAAACACTTTTAAAGTACACAAATATAGTGTCAAATGTCTTTGAATGAAGGCTTGTGGGTTTGAACAGAATGCATTATATTATATTATATTACAATTAATTATATAAATATTCATTATAAATCATATGGACAGATACAAATATAAATATTAAAAATATTTAAAAAGTGTGTATTAGGCTTACATTATAAGCAACATTAACAAAACAGAGTAAAATTATTCATCTCAATTATCTGTATGACAGTTGTCAGCACAAAATTCATGATCTTTTATGATCTTTTATGATATGACTTTTATAAATATAAATCATATGGACTGATACTATATTAAATGTTAATAAAAATATTACAAATAAAATATATATATTTTTAAATTATTTAAAAAGTACTTATTAGGCTTACATTATAAGCGACATGAGCAAAACAGAGTAAAACCGTTCATCTCAATTATGACAGTCGTCAGCTCAAAATTCATGATCATAACGGGCCTATTTGCAAAACCACAAACAATACCGAAGCACATGAATAGGAAACCATATAGTATGTGCAAACAGGGGCATGGAAAGCTGATATGCTGAGCGTGATACCTACCCTTTAGGAAATAAGTCTTGGAAATGTATCATCTCCACCATGACATTGACGTTGTCTTTAGCAGCTGAGCAGAGGTTGTGTTTCATGTAGCACTCCCGCTGCAGCTGGAAGACCATCTCCTTTATGGCCAGGCATTTTCGGCTGATGCAGCTGAACTTGTGCCTTAAGCCGTGAGCCATGCACTTCAGTGCATCCTTGATGAAGGACTTGCCCTGTGAGTGTTTAAGACAGAGTCTTATCAGATCCGCATTCATAAACAGCATTTCTTTCTCTGCTGGAACTAACAGTATAACTGCTTTTGCTACAGACACACATCTTGAGACCGTGCTACAAGCTTGAAACTCTCTGCTTCAAATCCACCTGCACCTTGTGAAACATGAGCCAGTCTGGAGGCAGTGCCAGCTGGCTGGGCCGGTCGCTGGGTCATCCCTGGACGCGTCTGAGGGACATGAACCCCGTGGGAGAATGGGGCAACCATGTGCTTACCTGCGAGTCGAACTTGCCAGCATTGTGCAGGAAGGTCATGCAGATTTCCTGAAGGCCCCGGATTTCGCAGGAGTTGTTCTCGAAACACTCAAAGACACCGCAGCCCACATCTCCTGCGCTCACAAGACAGTGCTGGATCTCAGCTGCAGAGGATAGAAAGTGTTGTTTAAAGCCAAATAAAGAGTTTGCAACTAGGGTTGGGTATTGTTTGAATTTTATCAGTTCCAATTCCGATTCTGCTTATCGATTCTCAGTTTCGATTCCAATGTGGTTTAAAAAAAAAGAAGTCAAACATTTAGATATCATATTTATACTTTGTCTCTTTTTGCAAAACATTTAATTGCTGCTGAATACCATGAACAAAAATCAGCCGGCTACAGGACTCGATTAAGAGCTCTTTGTGTGCAAAATAGAGCTGCATGATTCTGGATAATTTGAGACCTTTTTTTTGGTTTTGTTTTGTTGTTTTTTTTTTTAATGGAGGTTGTAGCTCTCTCACAATTCTGAAGAAAAAATATTAGACAATTAAACAAAATCTCATGGAATTTATGAATGGAATGATTCAATGACTCACACAAGATTTACTTGTTTCATTACTGGATGAATCACTGTTTTTGAATGAATCTCTTAAATGAATGATTCAAAGACAAATACATTTTTAACAGCCCCTTTTTGCCACCTAAAAAAAAGATGCGCACACAGGAATTGATAGGTGGAATTTAAATTTTCATTTTACAACAAGCATCCGATTCCTGACCTTAAGTATCCGATTCTGGAACTGGAATTGATTTTTGATTCCCAGCCCTGTTTGCGACATGGATTAGAACTCGATTTTGGGCCTACATTTTCCAAAGCGTTCTCTACAACAGATCTATTTTTAAATAAGAAATAAAGCTGCTTTAGAAGTATACTTGACACAACCTTTTACACATGAATGCGGAGGCCTATTTTCCGGCTTTATTTCTCCTGTGAAAATTGAAGAACTGTATTTAGGGGACAAATTTAGCAGAGAGCGCGCTGTGGTAATTAAGGTATGCTATTAAAGTCCATCAAACTGGGAGGCATCTTGCAGTAACTGCCTGAGATGTGGAAAAGCAAGGTTAACTGTATATAGGGCAGGACGAGATTGCTTTTACCTTGCTGTAGAGATCAACAATGACTACTGAGTTTCAGAAAATTAACCAGAGACTAGCAAATAGCATATGGTAATAAGAATATGAATCTTTTTGACTTGAAAAAGCAATTCTGATTGCTCAAACATACTAATACACAAAGGAGCACTTTATTAAATTATTAAGAGGTTGCAAAAGCACTGATAAATGTTTGATACATTAGATGAACTCACAAAGACATAGACATTCAGTTGTATTTTTCATGACCACATTGACAGTCTTTATAAAATAGTTTGTGATGTGTCTGTTAGTCGTGTCTTATTAAAGAACAGCAGTAAGAGGATGAACTACATAAAATATTTAGGTTTAACAACTGCAACTAGAGGGTACATACAAACATGATGTAAACTGGCCATTTAATGACTTTTATTTTAAAATGAACAAATCCTGTTTTGTAATAAGACAAAAAAGATTAAATATGTTGTGCCATTTACTCTAATGGAAGGCAAATAGTTAATAAAATTTGTGTCAGTAAAAAAACCCCAAAGCATAAAGCATAAATCAGTTCATGAAAAGTAAAAAGCTCTGCAGCTATCACATTACAAACTGCACTATTTTATGTTATTTCTAGGGATCTCGCAATGGCTACTTCAGTCCTCATACTTTTGTAAAGAGATTGAATAAAAATACAGACTAATTGTTTGTCTTTTTCTAATGTGACTGTCAAACACATGAACACAATGATGCTCTGAATATCTACTTTTCATGAGGACATACTATTTTGTTAATGCTTGTGACAGTGATTCTTATTCTCACAGAGCGATTCAAAGAGTAGCATTAGTAAATATTCTAATTTCTAAAAATACTACTTAAAGTAATCCTAATTTAGCTATTCCAAAATTTTTTTTTTTTTATTTATTTTTTTTTTTAGTTTTCCTAAAGCATTTCAGCTGGACAGAAAACAGTATATGATTGTTTTTAAGATCTTTTACATGAATACTACCCAATATCAGTGTAAATGCATTGCAGTAGATCTCTGCTGATGGAGATGCACAGGTAAAGTGAGCTGTGCTGGAATGGACGTGTGAATCGTGCGTGGAATCACACAGCAGTGAGCCATTCAGCTGTACTAGTCCGGGCCAATCCCGTGCAAAAGTTGAAAAGATTTGATGCCTGATATGGCTGCTGTATTTCATTGTCATAATGCACGGGATTAAATTGCCTTTCTGCCGTGAGAAATGTTAAGTTTGATCCACCTAATGCAACATGTAGAGCCATTGCATCACTCCACATTACAGGTTTAACTTGCTCGTCCGCACAATGCAACAAAAGTTGCGTACATTTATAGCCTATTTGATGCTCTTTATAATAATCATGCGAGCACTTTGCATGGCAGTTCATAATAAAACACCAGCCGAGGATGTCGTACGTAAACACAAATCCACTCTGCGCTCGAAAATAAGACACGGCAATGTCACCGTATATCTTTGCCTACCTTGTGCCACGCTATTAATAGTTTACGAAGATATTGGATTTCTCTACGTGAGCTCCGTATTTACGAGATATCGTCTTCGTGCGCATTCGGAAAACGTCGATAAGATGTGCACTGGCCGGTTTTGCGCTGAAATCGCCTTCTGACCGCGGGGCTCACACGTGCCCGCACTTCAGGCTCCAGACTCGAGTGCGATCATAGAGACTCGCATTCTCTTACCTGTGTTCTGTAAGGAGAGACGTCCCTTCTGACTGGCCGGTTTCTCGGGGTGACTCTCGTGGACGTCAACGTTATCCGTTCCCACCACTTCCCCCAAAACGGAGAGAAGAAGCAGCAAGGATAGTGCGCATTTGATCAACATTTCTCCACTCAGTTTGCGCGATAAATAATAGCAGGCTGTCATCTGCTGTGGAGACTGATCGAGATGACACAGAGCGCGTGTGAGAGTGGAGAAGGGATGGATGCTGGATATATTTCCCAGAGTCCGGGTGTCAATTTGGATGAAGGAGTTAAGCAGGTGTTGTCAGTCGTGCTTCCCGACCAATCAGAAACGCAGACCACCACGTCCAAGTTTTAGGGGTGTGTCTGGCGAAAGTTGTCTTTACTTGACATAAACTAAGCTTGTAAAATTGTCTAAGGGTGGGTGGGTATTTACTCTGCAAACGCTTATTGTGCGGACAAGAGCATGCGAGTCTTCAGCCTGTGATTATAGGAGTTGCTGTTAACTGATGGGTTTATAAAGGAGCGGATATGACTCAGATTTAAAAGGAAACGTTTATTAAATGTTGCATTTACAATCCATGAATTTGTAGATATCAGGTCATAAAGAACTCCATATCTGTAACAGGAAATATAAATCCTAGTCTCTTTCATAAAAGAAATAGGTAACACTTTATTTTAAGGTGTCCTTAAAATCTACTTACTGTTATAATAACAATAAATTATGTATATGTATATGTAGTTAATTAATATTACTCAGTTCTTAAATGTATAAATACACGGTAAAAAGGACACCTTAAAATAAAGTGTAACCAGGAAATAAAAACCACTGCTGTGACTATACAGCTGTTTACAATTTCATTTTTAATATTTAAGCCTAAGATGTTGTATTCACTTGCTGTATATAGGCCTATAGTATAAGCATTAAATAGAGTGCAACAAAATAATCAATTCTTTATAAATCAATTGGATAGATATAAATACCATGTATGGTAAATACGTGGAATCTATTAAAACATGTCCACAATTGACATAATATACACAGTGTATGTTAACATTTGTAACGCATAAACATCATGCTCAGTGATCTTACATATATATATATATATATATATATATATATATATATATATATATATATATATATATATATATATATATATATATATAGGATTCCCAGAGGATTCCCAAAACTGTTCTAAACAAATAACGAAATAAATATGGCATTGACAGGGAATGGCACATTCTGTTCTGCTTGCTACTGGTACAGTATATTGGTGACCCAGCAGATGAACATGAAAAAAGAGAACATAATGATAATGTGAGTTTTTACATTGCAGTTTTTGAAAACTCACCAGTCGACAGAGCTAATTATATAGTTCCGCTGTCAAAATGTGCTCCACACAGTGCAGAAAACGGGACAAATTTGCTAATGGATGGCAGGGATTGCATCATTTAAACCACCCCCTCTAAGCAGCTGCCATACACAGACAAAGCAACACAAAAGGCATTTAGACATGTACACATCTGACTCTGACATACACATGCACAACATATATAGGCACATGATTGAATCAGGGCTTTGTTGTTATTAAGCCTAATTTTATATTGATTGCAATGAAGTCCATGCAGCAAATCAATCCCATAACTGCGGTTCACTAGTAATCACCCAATTATGAAATTTTGAGAATTACACAGAACACATATATTTTGATTTACCCTTTGGTGACTATAGTTTATGACAATACTCTAAAGGGATCCAATTCAAGCCATGCAAATCTATAATGAGAGATATGCCTCAAATGGGTTGCAGGCCATCCTCATGGATGTGGGACTACTGAGAAACTGTCAGTATGGCAAGCCAAGTTAACACTCCTAGAATCTAATTTTATTTTACTATCTTCATTTTTTTTTTAAAAAATTAGTTGTGCATTCAGTAATGACTAATATATATTTAAATTTCACTAGTAACTATTTTGATATATCAGTTAAGTTAAATTTTAGGATGTTTGATCTTATTTTGTATAAGTTTACTTTGTTCTATATTTTATACAGGTTTATTGTCTATATTTTACTCTATGTGTTATGTTATGATGTGTTGTTTTAATTGTTATTTATTGGCTATTCAGTTAGATTAATAGTTATAATAATAGTATTTAGTTTATAGTTTTCCATTAACTATCCCTATAATAGGCAAGCAAATTCTATATGACACTAGTAACGTTATCAGTAGCATTCTTATCTCATTAGTTACACTTGCTTTTCACTTGTTATATGTAATTACTAGTGAGAATAGTTACTTTATATTTCAATTAAAATGACTTAATGACTTACTATTGTGAGTAAAAATATAGTTTAAACCAACAACTAGAATACAGTACAGTAGGTAGGTACAGTAACTACTACTTTCAGGATAATGACTTGTAGCGACAGTAAAAAAAAAAAAAGATAACGTAATAGTAGGGCAAAATGTGAATTTTATTTAGTTATTTAGCACATTTCATTGCATTGTGTTTTAAAGTTAATGAAATGTCAATAACTGGATAATGTTTTGCATAAAAACTGGATAATTTTTATTTGTTTATTTATTTATTTTACAGTGAAGGAATGAATTAGTAGGCTACTAGTGACTCATGCAGATTTACTTAGCTACATTCTTAGTAATGTAGCTAAGTAAAAACCTAAAAGTAAAAACCCACAAAAAACCTAAAAAGTATATTAGCTAATTTTAAGCAATAAATGTTACAGTGGCTTGCCATACTGAGAATTGAGAATTTCGTGCATGGCCACCCGTCGGCGAAAAATAGATGAACAGTGTTGAAGCTGCAGACAAATATTTGGTCAACACACTCTAGTGCTGAGAGGAGAATAAAACATGGTTAGACTGTCAAAGCTTTTTTATAGGCTATTAAGCACTTCAAATGCTATTGGCAAGATTATTCACAACAGAAAGCCTATAAATTAAAATCTGGTATTTCAGTTTTCAGAAAGCTTTGCTTTCCAGGAAATGAAAGAACAAATGCTTTTGTGGCTTCAAGGGACGCACAGCAAGCCCACACTCTGCTATACGTGGGATATATGGCATTTTGGTGAGACTCTGTGTGTTGCTTTACCTTTTTGGTGCGGTGGTTTAGGTTGTGCCTACCTCACAGCAGAGACTGAATCAGGGTCTGTAAGAAAGCCAGTCCATGATGCGCACACACCCTCAGTTTCCACCAATCAGCGCGCATTTACAGACCGCAACCTCGTAATGACGCGTGTCACCACAGACGACTGGAGCGCCGAAAAGAGTACTGATGGTTTACCCGTATATTTTGTACTTCTGAGAAGCCTAAAAGCGTGTCTCAAGGAGAGAGAGAGTGCGCACCGCGGCAGCCCGAAATGTGCTATTACCGAACGAAAAGATAGCCTATATTTATTTTAATGCAGTTTCAACGTGACATCTACATCATAATTTAAAAGAAGAGGTGCAGTCATCTGGCATTATCAGATGCCTCTCAATAATTAAAGGCAATCACATCCGCATAAACGGGGATGAAGCAGACCAAAACCATGCATAAAATACATAAACATCTCTCAGGAGGGTCTTTAATCATGCTGTAATTTATGTCTTGCGTTCAGTCACTGTGTTGCTGGAAAATGCCAGCCTTGCTCACAGATTGCATGAGGCTGTCAACAAGAGTGCTTATTAATTCCCTCTTGGCAGTGACGGTCTGTTAAAATGTGAGCTATCATATTGAAATGCATCAATTTCTGTTTTGCTTAGCTTGCTAATCCCATCAGTCCATCATCATTTTGGACTAGTTTTGCTTTGAGTCCTTCTACAAAATGAAAGGCTGCATCTTCTTGCTCGGTGGTGAATTTTTAATCAGCGATTTCTATGATCTACTTTCTAACGTGCCCCTGACCACTGACATCACGACGATCGGGTGTTATTGATAAGAGAATGCCATGTGCAGAGCTGGAAATTTCTCAGATGTCCCGAAAGGCCGTTAATCCCACATTCCAGGGGGCTCAGAGTGATCCCGGGTGAAATGGAGAGGGCCCAGGAAGCTTGGTGACTTGGAAGCAGAGAAGGGTGCTCAGCGAGAAGGAGACCAGGAATGTCCGAGCTTCTTCCAGGAATCGTGACGGTGGAGAAAAAAGATATGCGAGTATCAGCAGGTCATAAAGCACTCCCTACTATGCTGGAAAGACTCGCTATGCCTTTGCGACATGAAAGCGTGCTCGACTCACCTGACTCGTGAAAGGAGCGTTTTTTACAAGCCGAGCACAAAGTGCCAAAAATGCACTTTCATTCCAAACATGTTGAAATAGTGCCTTGGACCCCAGCTTTTACTGGCTTTCAACAATGTGCTATTATAGAGTGTTTTTTATGCTGTGATTTATATTGCAGCAATGTTGGCAGATTACAGCCAAGCCCTCCAGCTCATTACAGTCCGTGTGGCTTTCCCACTGCAGCACAATAGACTCAGTGATGCTTCCATGTGACCCTTTACCTTGCTTGTCGATCTGGAGAGGGGTTGATGTCATCTGCTTTTGGAAAGCTCCTGGACGGACACACTTTTGGGTCAGCGATGCGTCAGGACACAATGGGAACCTGAAAAATAAGAGGGAGCGATTCGGGTTGGTTACATGAATTACGGAAAGGCTTCCGTTATGTAAGGCGAGACTTGGATTTCAGTGGGTTATGCTGTTTTGAACCCATAACACAGGATGCTAAATTTATCTCTGTGAAGGGCCAAAGACAACAAGCCAATGCGCTGTGACACACTTACTCCTCATTAGAGATGAATAGCACATTGTGGTGGGTCTGAGATCTCAGATGATCATTAAAACCTCTCCTCAATGCTGTATTTACTCGTTGTCAATCAAGAGAAGATTGTGTGCCTCGTGACCCACATTCGCTGAGGTGTATAGCCACTGGATGGGGAACGAACTGACAATGCTCAGGAAAGAGCATAAGATTGAGAGCTTCTCTTTGTTGTTGAGAGTTGCTTTGTCCACTTTCACCCTCTGACATGAATGCCAATAGGAATGAACACAACTTTGAATAGGTGAACATACAGTGGGTACAGAAAGTATTCAGACCCCCTTAAATTTTTCACTCTTTGTTATATTGCACCCATTTGCTAAAATCAAGTTAATTTTTTTTCCTCATTAATGTACGCACAGCACCCCATATTGACAGAAAAACACAGAATTGTTGACATTTTTGCAGATTTATTAAAAAAGAAAAACTGAAATATCACATGGTCCTAAGTATTCAGACCCTTTGCTGTGACACTCATATATTTAACTCAGGTGCTGTCCATTTCTTCTGATCATCCTTGAGATGTCCAATTACTGATTGGACTTGATTAGGAAAGCCACACACCTGTCTATATAAGACCTTACAGCTCACAGTGCATGTCAGAGCAAATGAGAATCATGAGGTCAAAGGAACTGCCTGAAGAGCTCAGAGACAGAATTGTGGCAAGGCATAGATCTGGCCAAGGTTACAAAAAAATTTCTGCTGCACTTAAGGTTCCTAAGAGCACAGTGGCCTCCATAATCCTTAAATGGAAGACGTTTGGGATGACCAGAACCCTTCCTAGAGCTGGCCGTCCGGCCAAACTGAGCTATCGGGGGAGAAGAGCCTTGGTGAGAGAGGTAAAGAACCCAAAGATCACTGTGGCTGAGCTCCAGAGATGCAGTCGGGAGATGGGAGAAAGTTGTAGAAAGTCAACCATCACTGCAGCCCTCCACCAGTCGGGCCTTTATGGCAGAGTGGCCCGACAGAAGCATGAAAGCCTGCATGGAGTTTGCTAAGAAACACCTGAAGGACTCCAAGATGGTGAGAAATAAGATTCTCTGGTCTGATGAGACCAAGATAGAACTTTTTGGCCTTAATTCTAAGCGGTATGTGTGGAGAAAACCAGGCACTGCTCATCACCTGTCCAATACAGTCCCAACAGTGAAGCATGGTGGTGGCAGCATCATGCTGTGGGGGTGTTTTTCAGCTGCAGGGACAGGACGACTGGTTGCAATCGAGGGAAAGATGAATGCGGCCAAGTACAGGGATATCCTGGACGAAAACCTTCTCCAGAGTGCTCAGGACCTCCGACTGGGCCGAAGGTTTACCTTCCAACAAGACAATGACCCTAAGCACACAGCTAAAATAACGAAGGAGTGGCTTCACAACAACTCCGTGACTGTTCTTGAATGGCCCAGCCAGAGCCCTGACTTAAACCCAATTGAGCATCTCTGGAGAGACCTAAAAATGGCTGTCCACCAACGTTTACCATCCAACCTGACAGAACTGGAGAGGATCTGCAAGGAGGAATGGCAGAGGATCCCCAAATCCAGGTGTGAAAAACTTGTTGCATCTTTCCCAAAAAGACTCATGGCTGTATTAGATCAAAAGGGTGCTTCTACTAAATACTGAGCAAAGGGTCTGAATACTTAGGACCATGTGATATTTCAGTTTTTCTTTTTTAATAAATCCGCAAAAATGTCAACAATTCTGTGTTTTTCTGTCAATATGGGGTGCTGTGTGTACATTAATGAGGGAAAAAAATGAACTTAAATGATTTTAGCAAACGGCTGCAATATAACAAAGAGTGAAAAATTTAAGGGGGTCTGAATACTTTCCGTACCCACTGTATGTTATATTTTAAGTCTTTCTTTCTCTACCAAACATGGTTTACAAATCACTACAGCTTCATTTTCTTTATTTTTTTCAACGCACAAGCAAGCTATCTTCTTGTGCAAAACTTCCAATTCATCAGCCATTATAAGTGCAGTAATCAGTAAAACTATTTATGCTACAAACCAGTGTATTTACAACTACACTAAAAGAATACGATAAGAAATACCAGTTTTCAGTATCAAGTAGCATAACGAGCTGTTTTGTACAGCTAAAATACCTGGAAGTGAATGACAGCGGAAGCCTCACACATTCAATAGCTGCACCTGCTCTTACATTAAAATTAAGGTGGATAATGCACAGAAACATATAACTAGTTCAGTTGTGAAACTCTATATGGCACAGACTGACTGGTCCTTTACATGCAATATGCTAGCAATCACTGATTTACACAGCACAAGCTGATTTGCAGCTAATTAACCCTCCACCTCCCCCAGCGTCACCTGTCTAGATCTGCTACAGGGTTTATGTATGCTTATTCATGCAGCAGCAGCATGTCATACATGCTCACAGCAGTGTGTTTAGTCCACCTAGATCTAGTCCACCAATGCCAAATCCACTAACATGCTCAAATCATTCAGAGAGTTGTCATGATTGAGTTGATGTTTCACAAAATGACTATACAGAGCTCATTCCAGAGGTTGCTTGAAATGAAATGATTGCACCCTTGACTTGTGGCAATGGTGTTCATCATGCATTTTCTCATTTGCGTATGTTTGGATGGCTCATATGCCACCATTGCCTATGTGACTGGGAGCATGCGATCGCTTGAAGCCAGAGGGAGGGGGGTTTCAATCTGCCAGTAATCACTGATTTACACAGCACAAGCTGATTTGCAGCTAATTAACCCTCCACCTCCCCAGCTTCACTGTCTAGATCTGCTACAGGATTTATGTATGCTTATTCATGCAGCAGCAGCATGTCATACATGCTCACAGCAGTGTGTTTAGTCCACCAAGAGCTATTCCACAATGCCAAATCCACTAACAGGCTCAAACCATTCCGAGAGTTGTCATGATTGAGTTGAAGTTCCACAAAATGACTATATAGAGCTCATTCCAGAGGTTGCTTGAAATGAAATGATTGCACCCTTGACTTGCGGCAATGGTGTTCCTCATGCATTTACTCATTTGAGTATGTATGGATGGCTCATCTGCCACCATTGCCTATGTGACTAGGAACATGCGATCGCCTGAAGCCCGAGGGAGGGGGGTTTCTCTGACCCTGCCTGAGGCACAGGAAGGGCAACAATAGACACCCACTTTTCTCAACTTCTCACCTAGATCTTTGGGGAGGAGGCAATCAGCTTACGGGTCTTTTGTTGAGTGGCAGCACTCTCTCTTATACCTTCCCCCGCTCACAAATCTTGTGTAAACACCAACGATTGATCTGCCATCTCTTATTGGAGGGTTTATGTTAATCAGATAGCATGACATGCTTAGTTAGCTTAGTTCACCAGTAGGTAAGTTTTCCACTCTTTCTGTGACATTTTTGGTGCAATTAAATTCTTCATACAGTGGACTACCAGTAAAATTGATAAAAAGTTTGGGACCAAAAATTTGATTTGACACTTTGACCTGACCATGTTTTGTAACATACCTTTCTATCAAAGTTATCTGACATTATCAAGATGAATTTGTTCTGACACAGTTTAACTCTTGAGTTCTTGTCATATTTTATTACCATTTTCTAAACCATAGCAAATAAACAGGGATAATGTGAGAAATTTGACTGTAATTCATTTGTGATTATCAAGATGAATTTGTTCTGACACAGTTTAACTCTTGAGTTCTTGTCATTTTTTATTACCATTTTCTAAACTATAGCGAATAAACTGTGAAAATGTGAGAAATGTTGAAGGTGTCTGAATAAATTTTGGTTTGACTGCATAATAAAGTTGGATGGTAACCAAACCAGGTTGGTTATCAACGTTATTCAAAATATCAAAAGAATGTCAGTCATACAGGTGGGTAAATGATGATAGACATTTCATTTTTGGGTGAACTATCAATTTTAATGTAAGTATCAACAGACAATAGGACATTTATGTGAAAGTAAAATTGCAGACTTTGTCCATGGAGCCAGGCCATTAAAGATGAAAATACCCTTCCTATAATTTAATTCTAATCAAGGTGAGTGATATAAATTACTGTTTTTGTCTCTGTAACATTTCGTAATTTCAGCACAGAAATTCAAAACCTGACTTGAGGATTTTTTCTTCACTCTCAGAACAAACATACCCTTGTTTGCCTCCTTGTTAAAAATATGTTGTTTTTCATTTGCCTGGCTTTATCATCTGAAAACTGTGTAAAAGCAGGCCTGTAACCAAAGAAAACTACTGAAACATTGCTTATTGAAGATTAGCAATAAATTATGTGAAACCATAAATCTTATTTCAAGCCAATTCCACGGTGCCTCCGACATTTCCAATGAAATTTATCACACATTTAACACATTTAGACTTAATAAAGTTGTATTATTATACAAAAGCTTGAAAAAATTGAACTGTGCATATTACTTGTCCCGCTTCTCCCCACTTATACGCTGGCACAATCCTTACATTTCACATCAGCTCTCAGACTCGAAGGTTTTCAAAAATGTTTTCCACACAGACTTGCAATTTCATAATGGATGGGAATGTATCAAATGTGCCAATTTGTGACGGATGAAATGTCCTGAT
Organism: Spinibarbus caldwelli; assembly: GCA_039654775.1. Lineage (NCBI taxonomy): Eukaryota > Metazoa > Chordata > Actinopteri > Cypriniformes > Cyprinidae > Spinibarbus > Spinibarbus caldwelli. Next base: position 3,373,200 of record CM077247.1, on the reverse strand, counting down.
AAGAGTCCAGACTGGCTCTGTATAATGATAGGTCAGTCATATCAACCTGATTCAGAAATGCATCGCAAGACACCCTAATAATATAACAGCTCTATAAAAACTATGGCATCTTTGCTTCAGTGGTGGTGATACAGAATGTTTACAGATTGTTTTGCCAAGGCTTGAAGAAATTGACTCTATAATCTTGATCTCCCAGACCTTTGTTTATCTTTTCTCCCTTTGACTGTTGGCACATGTTGAATTTTTCCTAAGGCTTGCTGCCTTAGACATTGTGACAGATATAAAGATCCCAGAGAGACGAGCCTCCAGAGGAATTCCAAAAACTACCTCATAATTATGGCATCTGAGGTGCTTCTGACACTTCTGTCTTCTTCATTTTTTTCCCAGTAGTGTCCAGTCTTCACTGATCACAGAATATGCCAGTAGGAGCAAAAGTTGTCTATGTGTGGAATCTTCTATGCGGTTCATACCTGGTAGTTATGAATAAAACCAAGAAAGACTCCTCTTTCGCTATGCAGTGTGCAGTAGTTTCTAGCAACTGTCCCACTTCTTTGAGCATGACACATCTTTCTGAAAGAGAAGTCATGATGAAGGACAACTTTAATATCAGATCAGAGCGGGAACTGACATGTCAGAGTCACTTGGCTTCCTGACCTAGAGGTGAAAGTTCATCATCTATCATTGCTTCCTAAGGAATCACTGCACTACATTCATTCATTCTCACTATGACATGGCCTGATCAAACAAGGAAGATGTGAAGCTTACCAAGCTCAGGTCACCATAGATTCAAGCTATCAGGGTTTCTGTTAGCAATGGGCGTTGCAAAGAATTTAACGATTTAAATTCCTCTAATTCCTTTGGTTCTTTAACATCTCCATTAATTATCTTAGTACTTTTATGGAATAAATATTTGTGGGGAAGATGCAATTCCATTGCCAAGTGATGAGATTTCCTTTAATATCAATAATAATTCATCATTTAAAAATATAAAAAAATAAATACTTTCAATAGTAAATATAAAACATTTTTTTTTTTTTTTTTTTTTTTGCAAAACGTATATTTACGTTACACTGATAAGTTTCATTGGCTAAGTGGCTTTATTTTATTTATTTAAAAAAAAACAAGTATGGGTCTATGTAAACATGCAGGGTTCTATACACTTTATTTTTTATTTTATTTTAATATTTCTAGCACTTGTACATGCAATTACACTGCACTTACAATATTGCATAATGCTATGAGATTAATGTTTTAAATATAAAAACAGGAATATAGAAATATGATAGAGAAAAATAGAATTATACTTTTAAATATGAAACTAAAATTACCAGTAGGTGGCGGCAAGCCACTGTCTTAAAAAGTGAGTTGCTGAGTCATTTATTCAATTGATTTTTTCAAAACGACTGATTCATTCAAGAACGAAGTAAGAAACTGTTTTTAGGAATGGATCAGTGAATCATTGACTCACCTGATTTGTTCAAAATGCAAATTCATTCAGTAAGGAAACACTGATGTGTGTTGCTGCAGAGATGCACAACATGGCTTTGTTTGGAACCATTTTTGTTAGCGAAATAGAGCAAAAAAGACAAAATTGTCTCTGCAATTTAAATCATTTAATATTTATTTCTTGTTCATTGAATAGTTGCCCTGACATGAAGAAAAGTCTGCCACAGACCATGCTAACCAACAGTTCATATAATCGCTCTAAATTTTCATGGCAAGAACAGGGTGAAATTGATTTTTAAAAAATAGGTATATAAACAAATAAATATATTAAAAGTCAGATTAAAGACAGGTAAATTAAATTAAATAATTTACAATCCAAAAGATTTTTTCCTATTGAAAAAAATAAGTTTTCCTATTGACACTTTACTAAACATGTCCTTAGAGAACTTTATGAATAATGTCCTTAGAGAACTACATCTGATTGAATCTTTTCAACACATTCCACTGTTTTGTGTTCATCTGTTTCTCCCATTTGCTCTTTTTACATTGACTATAACTCTATATAGACTAATACAATCAGATACAACAATAATTTCTCAAATATTTATTACAATATATATAGCCTACTCATAAATTTAACATTCACTTCAATGGCGTGAGATGACTTTCAACTGATTTCCTATTGAACTGTCACAGTGGTCAAATTATATAAAAAATAGTTAATTAAGCTACAAACTCGATCATAATGCGCAATGTTCACAACTTGCATTTTGTGGTGCAGCTCGTCATATTAATGGAGTGTTTTCACTAGTTAGCTCACCTGAATATGTTCGTAGATTTATAGATATCTTCGACGTGGAAAGCAGTTATCTTCGGAATGGACATTTGGATATTTCATTTGTAGCTAAACATCATACTGTTTTCGCTTATTTCAGTTAATCTCATAAAACCAGCTAGCTAAGCAAGTAGTAGTACTGACAGTGTCATTTAAACATGGCTGAAGGCATGAAAAGCGGAGGAACAAACAAACTAATTCAATTGAGTGAGTCATTTATTCTGGAACCGCTCCAAATGATTCAAACTTAAACTCGTGATTCGATCATTCAGTTCAAGCTCTTCACTAGCAAAAACCAGTTCAAAAGAGCCATTCATTTTCAAATTTCGACATCGCTTGTAATGATTTTAAAAAGCACATAAAGATGTGTGAAACGGAGGTTTTCGAAACTCCGAATCAGTTAAACCATTGTGTCGCAAAATGATTCACTGTTTCGAAGCGCTCCAATCGGATCGGGTTTCGCAAATCATTTGATTCAGATCGGGACTTCAAAGCACGTATCACGAATCATTTGATTCTGATCGGGACTTCGGAGCGCATATCGTGAATCATTTTATTTAGATCGGGACTTTGAAGAGAATTAAGTGGGTTTGTGAATCTTTTGATTTAGATCGGGACTTCAGAGCGCGTATCGTGAATAATTTGGTATTGATCTGAACTTCGGAGCGCGTATCGTGAATAATGATTCAGATCGGGACTTCAGAACGCGTATCACGAATCATTTGATTCAGATAGGGAATTGAAGCACTTATCTCGAATGATCTGATTCAGATCGGAACTAAGCGGGTTTGCGAATCTTTTGATTCAGATCAGGACTTCGGAGCGCATATCGCTGATCATTTCAGATCGGGAATTATTTGAACTTTCGGGAATCATTATTCAGATCGAAATTTCTTGAGCGCGTGTCATGAATCGATTTAAATTGGATAATTCGGAGCGGGTTCGAATCATTTGATTCAGATCGGGACTTCAGAGTGTGTATATAAGTGAATCATTTGATTCAGATCAGGTTTTCTGAGCGGGTTTGTGAATCTTTTGATTCAGATCGGGACTTTGGAGTGCGTATCGCAAATCTTTTTTTATTTTATCTAGATCAACTTTGAATAAAGTAAAGAGATATTTAGAGTAAGTAATTTTTTTACATGTGAAATAACTATATGATTTAAATCACTTTTTTTTGTTGCTATGTATTTATGTATGTATTTGATTCACTAAAAAAAAACCCAACTCGCTAGAGTCATTCATTCTGGAATCGGACTCCATTGGTTGCGCTGCATGTTTTTGATTCACTAAAAAGAACTGGCTCATAAGAGTCATTCGTTCTGAATTCAAACTACGCTTGCTCGCGCTGTATGTTTCATTGTAGATTCATTCGCGATGTTCCAGCGCTACTTAACAAATTGTAAAGTAAACTTTTTTTAGTGTTTTAGCGCATTATTCCACGTGCATTGGCGAAAGCAAGTACATACAAGAAAGGAACATTACTGAGGTCCAGTACTTTTTAAACAGGTTTCCCAACCCTATTTTAACCAGTGAAAATAGCATCTAAATGAACTAGTTTCATTCAAATAACAGCTTATATGTTATGTTTTCTTGTTTTGTTGTCTCTTCCTGTGTTCATGCATCTATCAGTGTGTATCTCTTTCTCATTCTCTGTGGGAGTCCATTGTGCTGTGGAGGGGGACGCGTCAGAGACATGCATAGCAGTGAGAAATATGTGGTAATTATTATCTTCAGGATGGCCATCTGTCATCTCTTCCCCTCCAGCTATTTACTGCTCCCACATTCTTGGTGCTGTGAAGCTGGCTGAGAGAGGACAGTTGTTGGGGTTCAAGGCGGCTAGAGGACGGTGGTGTGGGCAAAAGCATCTGACCGGTGCTGGTGGCTGTGAGGGCACACAGACCTCAGCTTTGACCATAATTGTCTTCTGACTTGCTTCTTATTTTACTATCACTGTTTTTCCTCTCCTCCCTTTGTGGCTTGGATGATTTTCCAGTGTTTAATTCATTTACAAGTGCTGCAACAAATTATCCCCACACAACACGAACGACAGGACACCTTCAAAATCAGCACGCAACACTCAAGTGAGTCTTGGTCAAAACAATGTGGTTTGACTATCAAAAGCTTATGGTGAGTGACACGGTATCCATACTGATTCTGGAAGAAATTGAAGGCTTAATGAGGGTCTTTAAAGTTCAGATTGAGCACAGACATCAATGTGAGCTTGTGCATTCATGCATCGTTCCTTAAAGGTTCGATGTAGGAGAAGTTTCAATGCACTGCCTTTTAGCTGGAGGAAATATGACGTCATCAGACTCGATTTGCATAAATGCACACTTGTTTTATTAGGGTGTTTTTCTAAATCTAGCTGCTGTGTAGTTGTTGAGAATTGTTGCACTCTTACAGAGTAATGCTTATCAGGGCATTTCTAGGAACTATAACTAACAGTAAATCAAGATTTATAAGTCATGAGACATTGGGCATAGTATTCACGTAATCAAATTAACCTAATTATGTGTGATTCCAGGAAAGCAGAAGACACACTGTTTTGCGTCAGAAAAAAAAAATTTTTAAAAAAGAAGAAGAATTATTTTATTCGGCAAAGATGCATTAAACTGATCAAAAGTGACAGTGAAGTACACTGTTACAAAAGATTTCTATTTCAAATAAATGCTGTTCTTATGAAGTTTTTATTCAGAATCCTGGATCCTAAAAAAGGGAATCACAGTTTCTACCAAAATATTAAGCAGCACAGCTGTTTTCACCTTTGATAATAGTAAGTCAGAAATTTTTAACAAGACTGATTCAACTCGACTAGATTACTAGGTAATGGCAACTTTTCACTAAATTATTAAACAGCACAACAGTTTTCAACATTTCAAATAATAAAATGTGTTTCTTGAGCAGCAAATCAGCATATTAAAATGATTTCTGAAGGATCATATGACACTGAAGACTGGAGTAATGATGCTGAAAATTGAGCAAATTTTAAATTTGAAAAGAAAATTCATCGAATATTCAAATAGAAAACAGTTATTTTAATTTGTAATAATATTTCGCAACATTGCTGTTTTACAGTATTTTTGGTCAAATAAATTCAGCCTGGGTCAACAATAAACTTTTTTTTAATAGATATTATTTAGGCTATTTATTTTAATTCTGATTTTTTTTTTAAAAAATCGACCCCAAACTTTTGAAAGGTATGTGAGTTGTTAGTGCATAAAACAACTCTCTGTGCATGTGAAATTTTCATGCATTTTAAATTTGATGTGCAGTGGTATTATCTTTTTTTGGCTCAGATCAGTGCAGTTGAATGTGATCAACATCAGCAGCCATCTACAAGAGTTCTGCTGTAGCGTGTCATTTTCCTTCACTGAACTCCAGCCCCAGACCCTTGAACCAGAATAAGCATGGCTACTCTCAAACCTCAGCTGTGTTTGAGTAACAGAGGGTTTAATTAGAAAGGGCAGATTTCTCAGATGTAAGTTACGGGGGTCTGTGCGGCCCGTAGTATTTGAACATATTCCCTACGGTCTCATACGAGAGATCAACGCTCCACAGATGTGGCTTTTCCAGTTATACAAGAGCCCAGTGATTCTGAATGATATTTTATTGACTTATAAAATAGTCGTGTCAACAGAGTCCTCTCAGGCTGCAGAGAGGCTCTAGACTCATAAACTAAAGGCTCACAGATGCTACGGTGTGTTTGTTTGTATGCTTTTTTTTTTTCTTCAGCGAAAGCACTGAGTCACCAGAGTTAGCGCTGAGATCATGTCACCCTTCACTGTGTTAAATAAAGACGTGTGACAGCTTCTTCTTCGAAACCAGGCCTGCTTTTCCAGGAATATTTGGGAGTAAGTCACTAGATATACGTGCACTGGCTGCCAGGTTCTTATGCATACATGAGTTTGCCAAACGTAGCTGCTCATCTCTGATCCAAATAGGCCAACTCAGAATGACTTATGATATACTGCATAGTCATTAATGTAAGATTAGCCTTTAACACTTAATCATGCCATCCCAGTGAGTGAGGTATTTTGATATGAAACGTCAGCCAAGCCAAAGGCAGTGAAATGAAAGGCATTTGTCAACGCTGCATATGACACAGGAGAAAAGCTCTTATTTTACGATTTCTGAGTCATTCGTAGAGCTTGACACTTGGGACAGGAATCCATTGAGTCACAGTGAGTCGTTATATTTCGAAATATAAAGAAAAGCATTCAGTCTAGCAATGCACTTAGTGACACTTTCAACTGTTTTTCTTTGTGTGCAATTTTAGGTTTAATTATTTTCACTGCGTATAAAGAATGGAAAATGTGCACAATGTGTTTTTTTTTTTTTTTTTTTTAGGTCAGCCTCTCCTCCAGAAATCTGGACCTTTATAAAATTCTACCGTTAAGTACAGTTTCACTGAAATCTAGTTCAGTAAATATAGTGTAAACCATATATTTTGGTGGAATATATAGTTACTGTGGTATTTTTTGGGAACTGAAATATAATTTACATTACTGTTCAAAAAATGTGATCGGTAAGATTTTTAAATGTTTTTGAAAGAAGTCTGGGTAAGACTTTACAATAAGGTCCCATTAGTTAACATTAGTTAATTCATTAACTAACAGTGAGCAAGACATTTGTTACTGTATCTATTAATCTTTGTTAATTTTAGTTAATAAAACACAACCGTTCATTGTTAGTTCATGTTAGCTCAGGTTCATTAAATAACATGAACAGATACAACTTTTGACTTTAATAATGCATTAGTAAATATTGAAATTAACATGATTAATAAATGCTTTAGAAGTATTTTTATTTTTTAGTTCATGTTAACTATTTCAGTTAACTAATGTTTATTGTAAAGTCTGTTATGCTCACAGAAGCTGCGTTTATTTGCTCAAAAATAACAGTAATATTGTGAAATAATATTTTCTATCATTATTATATATGCTCTATTTTTAATATACTTTAAAATGCAATTTTAAAAGCTGAATTTTCAGCATCATTACTTCAGTCTTCAGTGTCACATGATCCTTCAGAAATCATTCTAATATGATTTTCTGCTCAAGAAGCATTTATTATTATTATAATACATATTTAAAACTTTTATGCGTTTATGCGCATGTTTGCGTTTACATGGAAATGGTACTTTAAAATCTTTTAGCAGGCCCCTCCCCCTTAGTAGGGGGTGTCATTTTACAAAATGTATTACAGTCTTTTAGAATCAAAACTTTTTATAATCTTGACAAAATACATATTGTTGGAGAGGTCTGAGTCTCAAGATTCCATACTTGGTGGTTATTTTGTGATAGAAGTAATATTGAGAGAATAAATTATACATTTGTGACAGAAAAATTGCATGAAAAAAGAATCAATGGAGTTTGAATGGCACTCGGTGGCTAGTTTTTGTATAATGCCTAAAAAAATTGCATAGGAACCTCAATTATTTATTTATTTATTTTTTTTAAGAAAACAAGTAGATAGAATATAGAAAAGAAAGCTAGTGTTAGTTTTTCAAGAAAAGTTAGCAGTTAGAGAATAAATAGAAAATAACTTTTACCATCTCTGAGAAAGAGAAAGTCTTTTTCAGCACTGAAAATAATGACAAAAAGCAATGTTTTCCCTTTCAAATAATTTCAAGTAATTTTCAATAAATTTAATTTGGGTCTGTACAGTTGCCTTGAAAAAAAAAAAAAGAAAAAAAAAGTGGGTCAAATTGACCCCGGGAACATCAAAATCGTCAGAAAATTATTTGTGTGCACTTCAAAACACATCAGTGTATCCTGACTTTGCATGCATGTTCATGGCCTTAAATGAGAAAAAGTCACACAATTTCAAGAATAAAATTACAGATTAACTGGTATTTCCGATAGCTTGAAAATCAAAATAGGTCAAATTGACCCAGAACATAATACAAGGGTTAATAAAAAAAAAAAAAAAGACCCTAAACTTTTGAAGAGCACATGTGGTAGCCCCAGTTTTAATAATTGTTCTAAAACTCTTTTGTTCGCTGAACTCTATTGTAGGAGCAACAGACGTCATCCTCTAGTTGCAGATGTGGGTTAAACGTGTTAAGCGGCTTGTGTCACTTGCTGTTAAACCACCTGGAATGTAGGTGGTACAGCTCTCACGTCTCCCGCTGCGCTCAGCGTTCCCATGCAAATCTGGACTGCAACGTCAACGCAGATAGAGAAGAGCCAGAACCATGGAAGCAAATACATGGAGTGCCTGAGGTTTCTTAAGTGGACAGATTTTATGAGTAAATGATTAATTCCTCACATTTGGACACTTTTGCCTTTCCACAGCAACATATTTGCAGACAGCTGGTACCAATTTTTGTACCCCAGTCGCTTCAAGGTCCAAGTGCATGTGTGTGTCTCGTGGCTCATTGTTGCAGTAATTCACTCCTTCCTCTCACGGCCGAGTTATTAATAGTTCTTTTTTCCTCACGGTATTTTTAGTCACGCTTACATCTCTGGGTCATTGAAGTTTTGTGCGTGTCACAGCTGCTGATTGTTGCTCTTCAGTCTCTGGTGCCAGAGCGTGACACCCTGCATCATCTTCTCCATGCCATGCCTTCCTCCATCTGTTGTTTGAGGAACTCCTGCTCTTCTGAGCGCCATCACAGCAAAGCCATAATTGCATTAAAAGAAGAACACCTGGCCTTTGGCCACCTTTTGAGTGCTGAGTTAGGATTTCATTTCATTTTGAGGAGAGAACTGGATTTTATTGGAACTGGCAAAATGAAAACAAATAAAAATAAACTCTACATAATCAACTGAATGGTCAATAAATCCTGATTTAACGGTCTCATCACCAAAGACGGCTCTGGAGCAGGTATTTATAGCTTTCTGATGATGTGAGTTCAGGTGATTGAGGAGACACATAAATTCTGGGTGTTGTTCTGCCATAACCTGTCAAACCTTTGAGGAATCACATTTATCTCCATAAACACACTAGATCTGTTCCAAAACGTAGTGAGTCACCTACGGAGGCAGTATTTCAAGGCAACATGGGCACAAGGCAGCAATGATCACAAGTCTCTGACACAGAGTCTTTGTCACAAGTCTAAATACATTCTCAATTCTACAAGTTATAGGGCAAGCTTCATAAATTCTTAAAAATGTATTATTTTGAGCGATTTCTGAAAATGTTGTCATTATTTACCCTCAAGTTGTTCTGAATGTTGGTAATCAAACGGTTGATGGTAGCCATTGCCTTCAATAGTATTGTTTTCCAAGTCAATAGCTACCGTCAACTCTTTGGTTACCAACATTCTTCAAAAAGAAACTCAAAGAAAGAAACTCATATGGGTTTGGAACAACATGAGGGTGAGTAAAGGATAACATAATTTAAATTTTTGAGTGAACTATCACTTTAAGCCATACTTATCTAAAAGATAGTTTGTGAAATAAAAATAATAGTTTGATCATTATACATCAGCAAAGGATTTAAAAACTAACAAACTTCACTGTAAACTCGAATAAGTTAGCAGAACTCAAAAAAATTGAGGTAATCAGTTACATCATCATTTTTAAGTTAGGAAATTCAAAGTTTAAGTTAGCAGAACTGTCAACAAGAACTAAAACAAGTTCATTAAACTCAAGACGATGAAACAGTTCATATTACTTAAAAGGTTTTGTGAGGTCAAAAGAAGAATACATTTCTAAAAACTCATAAAAGTGCATTTTTGAACTAATTTGTTTAAGTTTGCCCTACACAAACCAATTCATTATTTTGAGCATTTACAGCATTTTTTTTTTTTCTTTTGGTAAATTCCAACTCAATTGGAAATTTGTCTTGTTTTCATGATACACAAGACTCTTTTTGATCGAAACAATGTTTACTTCATATGTTTCCTTTATGGTAACATGTGAAGTAACACATCACATTGCCATAATGCAATGTGATGATCCCAGTAAAAATTAAATCCAAAAAATTTATAGAAAGTCAGAATTTATTGAAAGGTGTACATTAAAAATAGTTAACAGTGTATTTAAAAGTAAATTGGGAAATGGATCCAATATTTTAGGTACCCAATATTTGTGTGTGCCATATATTTTTATTGTGTCAACATGCTAACATCAAACTCTGTATAAAAAGTTTTGAATCACTCACTTATGAGGTTAAATTAATGGTTAAATGCTGCCTTAGAAGGTAGCTAAGCAGCTAGCTAGGTGGCTCACTAGGGTTTGGAACAGCAGTAGTAACTTTTGAAATGGGATCACTTCTATTGACAAAAAGGTTTAGAAAAGCCATAGATGGGCTGCACACATTGTTTCATATGAGGATATGATTAAGTTAATTTGTTAAAACACTTCTTTGCTCTTAATTTGCTCTCGATAAATGTTGGAGAGCTCAGTGGCTTCTTCCAGTGCTCTCCAGAGGCTCGACTACAGGGTAATGAAAGACTGTTTAAAAACCTGGGAGTGACAATGGAGAGGAGTAGAAACCAAATCCTTGTGGAATTTGGTTTTCGCTGTCAAAATGTTTTTGCATGAATGGCATTTAAGGATGTTAGGCCAAGTGTAATCCTTTTGTGGTGAGTCTTTTCATTCCATCAGGTTTTTGCATACATAGACAGACTACATTTTTCACTTTACGTTGAGACCAAAGTTGATATTAATGGCTTTCTTTTGCCAACCGCAGGACCGGCCCGAGGCTCCAAAAATCAGCTTATGTGCAGCAAAGTAGAAGCTCCGATGGCTCACGTTCAGTCACGAGCAAGTCCATGCCAGAAGATAGTGGCAAAGAGGAGCCCAGCTCCGCATACTGTCTGCATATCCAGGCCAAGATGTAAGCATTTGACTGAGTGGATAAGTGGAGGACAAAGCAGGCATTTTCTGGGTAGCATTCATTACCTCAACTACCCCGAATCAAAGGATCAGAGGTAAGGAGAGCGTGAAACGAAAATGAAGGAATTACTGAGATTATGGAGAATTCACAGTTCGAATAAAGACATCATTCCAGCACTAAACTTATCCAGTGACTCAGTTTTATGTGATGTAACTCAAAGCTCCCGTGTTGTTGATGTCTGGTAAACCTGGCCGTCACGGAAAAAAATAATAATTCATCAGCGGCCGTAAAGGTGCTCGTCGATATGGTTGCCAAGAACAGCTTCAAAATACTTGTTTTTTGCAGTGTCTCGCCCACATTTAAGCCTCAAATTCTTGTACTGTGTTTCAGCTCACCACATTGGTCTGGTACCACTGGCCCTAGTCCTGTGACCACTAACAACACCAGAACCACAACAACCACTGCTGCTATTTATACCGCCACAACTACTACTTTTGATACTACTCCTTCTACTTTTACTACCATTACTAATACTATTACTACAATAGCTGCGTTTGTTTTCACTACTGCTAGTTTGATCTTTTCCTGTGCTAGTGCTCTAACAACTCCTAGTATTACTTTATAACCATTACAACCTAGCTTTAATACTTCTGCCTTACAGTGATTTCAATGCCACTGTGTTAAAAAATACTATAAAAACTACATGCAGGGTTGGGGAGTAATGGAATGCATGTAACTTAGTCATGTATATAAAATAAAAAATATGAGTAACTGTATTTCATTACAGTTACATTTTAAATTACAGTCACATCCAAGAAAGTATTTCAGATTACCAAAGTGATTACTTTGAATTTTAATGTAATTTATAAAGTCATTATAAACTGTGACCTGCAATTAATGTAATAATTTCTAACAAAATAAGGGGGATCATAAAAAATTGCATGCCATTTTTACACTCTACAAGACAAAATAACTGAATTTATAAAAATGCCCCATTCAAAAATATACATACCCTTGAATCTTAACTATGTGTTGTTACTTGGATGACCCACGAATGTATTCATATTTTGTGATAGTTGTTTGTGATTCCCTTGCTTATCCTGAGCAGTTAAAATGCATGCTGTTTTTCAGAAAAATTATCCAGGTCCCACACATTCTCAGTTTTTCCAGAATCTTCAGCATTTTTGACACCTTTCCAACAATCACTGTGTGATTTTGAGATCCATCTTTTCACTCTAAGAACAACTGAGGGACTCATACACAACTATTACAAGAAGTGAAAACAAGCTCAAGAAGGAAATGCAATGCATTAAGAGCAGGGGGTGTAAACTTTTGAAGAGGATGATGTGTACATTTTTCTTATTTTATTTAAAGATCAAATTTGATTCATTTAGTACAACTCTTTAGAAGCTAATACTTACATGCTTCCCAATTTACCCTGTTTATCCAAAAAAGTTTACACACTCTGGCTCTTAATGCATTTTGCTGACTACTTGAGCATCTTTATTTATTTTTTTTGCATTTTTTCTTCAAGAGGCATTGTGGAAAACTATTGTTGTTAAAATAATATGCAGAGGAGAACCAAGTCCTATGTTTGATGGATGTCATTTTTCTCTAAAGGACCCTTTTGCATTACATATCTTATTAGTATTGCAAAGTAATCTAAAGTATTTAGATTACGTTACAAAACTTGTGTAATCTAACGAAATACATTACAATTGTGTTTGTAGTGAAATACATTTCAAAAGTAACCTTCCCAACTACATGCACAATTGAAAAAGATATGCAAACATACTAAATAATGCATGAAAATAGCATCGAGAGAGAATAATACGACACCTGCTGACAATGTCTATTATTACTACAAACACTTCATCTATTGCTGAAGTTATTATTGCTTACTTTTCAATGTCAAGTGTTATGCGCATAGGGTTTAATAGCGTTCTCATTGTACATTCCCATGCCACAACAATTTCCTTATCTCATATTACGCAACCGACACAGCAAGTGCACTGCGCTACAAAGTTTCATTTTCATTAGAAATTTAAAAGAGCCGAGAGCACAGAGGATTCGTTTAATATCTAATGATTCGCCTCAAGTGGAGATTGAAAAACAGTCGCTGGAACTCAGGAACCCTGCAGAGAGCCCGATCCCGCTGGCTTATGCAGATCAGTGTGAAATCATTAAAATATCTCCCCTAAAATGAACTTTGTCCAGTGCTGAGGAGGAAATCTGAGTCTGACTTTTATGTCAGTCTCCAGTATAACATTTGAATAGGGGAGGGTGAGAGGAGAGGGGTTACCTGAGGTAGCGCCAGACGAGGTGGATCAGCTCAAGAAACGGATCCCTCACTTTGACTTTGGTGAGAATTTGAAAGAAGTCTGGAATTGAGTATTTGTTCTTTAAGCGGTACACAGTGTACTACTACCACGTGTTAATCCCAAATGTTTTTTTATGTTAGATATAAAAAGCATTAGATTAATTAGGATGGACATGTTTTGTGTGCTTTAATTCTTTGATCCGGAGCTAAAACCAGCCTTTTAAAATTCCCAGATGTTTGCACCTACATTAGAGTGAGTGTAGGTGCAAACATCTGGGAATTTTAAATGTTGGACAAAAAAAAGTACAAAAGCTGCCAAAAGGTACACCTTAGTGTCTTATTTACCCCTAAAAGGTGCATATTTGTGCCTTGAAGGTACATAGTAGTACCTCAAGTGTACATATTAGTATCATATTGGTACATATTGGTATCTTTTGAAAGGATACCGACCCAGCAACAGCATTTGCATAATTTTTTTCAGAGAGTGGGACACAAAACCAATGCACTGCAAAAAAATTATTAAGATATTATTAAGATATAAAGTCTTGTTTTCTGAAAAACTGATCAAAATTTCAGTCTTAAAATAAGAAAAAATATTTCAGTGGGGTCAGAAAAATAACCTTGTTTTACTTTTAAACTAAGTTTATCTTTCCGACCTTATTGGCAAATACTTTTTTCTTGTTTTAACTATAAACTCACTTAATTTTGAGACTTTTTTCAAGAAAACAAGACCTTATCCTGAGTCATTTTGCTCCTCAAATAAATGTATCCTGATTTAATAACGTTTAGATATTTGCACTGGAAAACAAAGCCAAAAAAAGTGTTTTTTTTTGGTCTGATTTTTTTTTTTTTTTTTTTTTTTTTTGCAGTGTGAGATGTCTTCAAAATATTTTCATAGTCATAAGTCATACATGTTTCGGGACGACATTAGGGTGAGTAAATATGACAGAATTTTCATTTCCGGGTGAACTTTCATTTCCCTTTAACTGTCAGTCCATAATAATAAAAGTGAAGCATCTTTGAAGACTATCAACTACAGATAGACCCTCAATGCAGTTCATTTATTAGATAGCTTGTGTACGGTAATCTACAGCACTGTTCTGTTTCTCCGCTGGTCAGGACAGAACATGATGGTTTTGAAGGTCATTGGTCTCTTACAGGGAGGTGCAGAGACCCTGCAGAAGTGGGAATGGTGGTTGCAAATGATCTATAAACATGGAGGAACAAATGAAGTACAGTGTAAAGCCTAATTTGGGCCCCTAAATCATTACCCCTCTGTGTGACAACCCTGGCAGATGCTTGCCAGCGCTCTTCAAAAAAGTGGGTGTTCTGCTAACCCAAGAGCATTCAATGCATCTGGCCAAACACAACACTGGCAGCGTGCCCACCCCGTTTGCTGTGCTAGAGTGAGCCCACATCCAGAGCAGCCTTGGCGATCGTGAAGGAACCTGGCCTTGCGGGTACACTGGGAAAGGTTGCAGGTACTTCAAACCCACGGGCACTGTAAACCGATCACACAGACTGCATTATATGCAACCGTTTGCTGAAATTGTAGCAGGAATCAAGAGACTGAGACATCTTGTGATTTTGGTGATTTTGATCTGTAAAACTGATTTGACAAGACTGAAAAAGACAATAATAGCTTGAAAAAAAAAAACTATGTTATTGTATTATTTGTCTGATTGAAAGGAATAGTACACCCCAAAATTAACATTTGCTTAAAAGTTACAGGCCTTTCCAAATGTTTGTTTGCTCATCGTAACAGATTTGGATAAATGTAGCATTGCATCACTTGCTCACCAATGGATGCTCTGTAGTGAATGGGTGCCATCAGAATGAGAGTCCAAACAGCTGATAAAAACATCACAATAATCCACAAGTAATCCACACCACTCCAGTCCATCAATTAACATCTTGAGACAACAAAAGCTGCATGTTTGTAAGAAACAAATCCATCATTAAGATGTTTTTAACTTCAAACCATTGCTTCCTGCTGAAATACAAGTCCATAATATTGCTTTCTTCGGTGAAAACGTTGTCTGGTCTGAATCAGGAGAGAAATATGCACAGATGAAGCACCGTTTACAAGCCAAAACAGCTTTAAACAAATACAGTCAGAGGGCAACAGGAGATAGAATTTTTCACTGAAGGAAGCGTTATTTTGGATGTTGGACTGGCATTTTGACCAGAAGTGATGGTTTGAAATGCCTCAATGATGGATTTGTTTATTACAAACACATAGCTGTTCACTTCACAAGACGTTAAATGATGGACTGGGGTGGTGTGGATTACTTGTGAATTATTGTGATATTTTTCTCACCTGTTTGAACTCTCATTCTGACAGCACCCATTCACTGCAGAGGATCCATTGGTGAACAAGCGATGTAATGCTACATTTTTTCTACAACTCATCTATATCTTGATTGACCCGAGGGTGGGAACATTTTCAGCAAGTTTTTATTTTTGGCTGAATTATTCCTTTAAGAATCATTGGACCCGCCTTTAATTCAAGGTTACTCAGTCCTGACCTGTTTTGTAAATGTTCACATTTTTCATCTGTTCCTGATGTCCTGGTCTGCTGCTGTATGATATCGGTTTTTAGAAGCTAATGTCAGTGTTGAGGCTAAATAAAGCAGACTACAAGTATGCTACTGAGCTAGTTCCAATGTCATGACAGCCTTTCAAAAAAAAATTCATATTTATTTTGCATGCAATTAGACTGGGGCCTGTTTTCTTCAGTCTCTTGTGGTTGATATTTTTATCAGCCAGCTAGGATTATACTTTTTGTAAAGTGCCAACACATATTTCTTAGTGTGTCTGTGTGTGTGTGTGTGTGTGTGTGTGTGTGTGTGTGTGTGTGTGTGTGTTTGCATTCATATGTATGCTAATTCAAAGCACACCTTTCTCCCAATGCCCTTTACCACACTTGGACTGAGGAAACTTTCTTGAGAAAAGTCACTACAAGTCCCAGTGCGCACTGCATATACGTAGACCAGCAGCTCTGCCAGGATGACGGTGATCAGTGGTGTGTGTTAGCAAAAAGTTGAGATGTAGTCTTGAGGTTTCAGTGTACTTTGCTTTCCAAGGGAATGTATAGAGGGCATTTCAGTATGCGACCTGAGATAACTTCAAAATGAAGCTCTTGGCCAGTACTGCTTGGAAGCGAATGAATGGTGATAGCACGGGCCAGTTCTTTTTAGGGATAATTCATCAGTGGTTGATTTATTAAGGACATCATTATATTTGGAACATGCAGGAATGAACTGTGGAGGCCAAATTCAATGCATATATCTCTTAACTGGCTGAGTGTTTCAGACTCATATTCATTAAGGGCTGTGTGCTGATGAATGATTCAGGGAAGCTATGTTAGGCAGTAACTTGAGACGAACATGAAAACAGACTTGGCAAAACCTTCACAAATACCACATCAGGACTTTGAAAACCATAATTATGGGTTACATTTTTCGGCATTGTTTATTTCAGAGTCTGGGGTTACAATTAAGGGAATTTGCCTTGCAATTAGTATGTTAAAAATAATAAAACAATTTACCTAAAATACCTGCATTTTGTGTAATGATTTGGACCAGCAAATTGAAATTACAATGTTTCAACATTGCAGAGTTCTGTTTAGATGTTTAAGTGAAGGTACCGCATTTTTGCGAATCAGAAGCAAATTGAGAATGACAAGCCAACGCCATCCGTTGGAATTTTATTTTGACCAATTCCGTTGGAATTTTATTTTGAGAATCTGCGAATTGATCCTCTGACTTATTTTAAAAAGCTCCTCCAAGCTGAGTGATGATGTCATTTTAAAGTGATAGTTCACTCTAAAAAATTCTAAATTCTGCCATTGTTTACTCACCGTCATGTCATTCCAAAGTTGTATGACTTTCTTTCATCTGCGGAACACAAAAAAATATATGGTTGGTAACTAAACATTTTTGGCAAACACTGCATGGACAAAAAACACTGAGACATTCCTCAAAATGTTGTTGTTGCACATCAGGGTTGGCAAATGATGACAGAATTTTCATTTTTGGTTAATTCTGGGTAATTAAATTTCATCTTAGATTCAAGTCAGTTCACATCATACAATTTTTAAAGAGTACAGCTCTGTTTGTTGAATGTGGGGTTTTTGTCTCGCTTAGAGAAGCGCTTTAGTATGCAGCTGGGAATGAGAATGATTTCTGAAGATGCCCAGAGGGTGAGACGTTTTAATGACAGACAGGTCCCCACTGCTGCAAACTGTGATAGAGCTGAGGAAACTTTTGATATCACCATTAAACCATAAAAAAGCTTTTTACTTTCCAGCTTAGTTTTACCATAAAACAGATACGGATGAAAGCTTATGAGGCAGTAGAACTCAAATCTGCTAAACAAAGCACATCTCATTATCTAAACTGAATGTTCCCTAAGTTCTTTTGACTGATATATTTATATGAAACGATTTGTGACTTTGGTTATTTTATATACCAGATTGTTAAAGGGAAAGTTAACACCCAAAAATTAAAAATCTGTCATCATTTCATCCCATGTATCCCACTCTTGTGACTTTCGTCTATCGAACAAAATGAGATGAATATCGTTACTGCTGTTTTCCATACAATGGAAAAGAAAAATGACAAAAAACACCATTTAGGTATCATAAACAACATCTTTCTGAAGATACACTCTTAAAAATAAAGGTTCCAAAAGGGTGATTTTGCAGTGATGCCATAGAAGAACCATTTTTGGTTCCCCAAAGAAACTTTCAGTGAACAGTTCCTAAAAGAACCATTTTGAACAACATTTTAAAAATCTAAAGAACCTTTTTCGACTATAAAGAACCTTTTCTGCATTTGAAGGGTTCCATGGATGTTCAAGGTTCTTCATAAAACTATTGATGCCAATAAAGAACCTTTATTTTTAAGAGTGTATACAATAGCTGTGTGTCATCCCTATTCACTTTCACTCTGTGAAAAAGAGCAGCCAGGACATTATGTAAAATAACTCCTTTTGCATTCCACTATCAGTGACTGCTTATAGCTTTTCAAAGGAGTTTTTGGCGTTTAGATTATGGTCATGATGGTCGAATTAGTTGACTGACAAAGTTCACAACCCGTTTTATATCTTGTATATCTTTATATTTTTCCATGAGCTCTTAAGTTTATGCCTTTGGTTATTTCCTCTCAGTTGATTAGTTTAATATGGAGTACACAATTAAGACCTAAAATAGCCAGATAAACCCATTTTCTGTTCCATTAGCTACATGCCTTTGCTTTTTGAGGTTTGTAGCTATATTTGGCCAAAGCCAAGTGTCCAGTCATCTCTGTGTGTGTGTGTGTGTGTTGCTATAGAATCTGCGCTTTTTCCATTGAGCGTGACACATGTGCTTTGAGGAGAACAGAGTAAACCATAAACAACTGCTGCTCGTCCCACGCAAGCCACTCGTGCTGGGGGACCGACTGAGGTCTGGACCTGTCGTGCAGGACTGGAGCTCTCAGCTCACGGAAAGCTCTGTCTCTCATCGGGGCTTCTTCTGCTGAAGACTCGTCGGCCGTAATTAGATGTGATGTTTCGAGTCCAAAACGATGTAATTAGACACAGGCTTCAAACTTTCAGCGGCTACAGAGGCAGATGTGCACAGGCGAGATGGTTTTGGATGAAGCTAAGCGGGACATTTGCCGGTTCCACAGTCACCCGTGCATAAACACCCGAGGCTTTAGCAATGACTGGCATTCAACAGGCATCGCGGCCCTGTGCCAATGGAGCCAGGCGCTCCTTATCTCCCGCCACGCGGTAATGTTTGCTCTGAATCCCCCGCGTCTGTGTGTCTCTGTCTGTCTGTCTCTCTCTCTCTCTCTCTCTCTCTCTCTCTCTCTCTGTCTCTCTCTCTCTCTGTCTCTCTCTCTCTCTCTCTCTCTCTCTCTGTCTCTGTCTCTCTCTCTCTCTCTCTCTCTCTCTCCAGCAGCTCTGAATTGCTGTAATAACGTTTGATTTCCCACATGCATGCGGTTGGCTCGCCATGAGAAATGCGAAGACAAATTCCAGCATATATTTAACCGGCCCTAAAAATAGCAGAGTAGAATTCAGATGACCTCGGAAATGAAATCACTTGTCACCTTTTGCTTCGGGTATTTAACACGTTTTAAGATGTTCTAAAGTTACTTATTAAGCAGATAGCTACTCAAGATCATAATGAATTGTGAACATAGACATGCAAATGGGAAACATGGGCGATTCAAATATTCAAATATCGTTTGAAATGCTAAACAAATCGCGATTCAATTAGGGGTAGGAGTTTATATGAACGTATGTCTGAGGGGAACTTACTGTCTTTATAAAAGTTTAGATGGTATTTTTTCTTTTCATCTTGCCTCTGTATAATGCATATTAAAGTTCATAAGTGCAAGGCTGCTTTGTTTACAGCGGAAACCAAGGAAACGCTTTAAGCGCCGCCTGCTGGCAGAGAGTGAACCTGCGTCTCATTCAGCTCATCTGCTGTTTCTGTTTCACGCAGATATTTTTTATGTACAGTTTCACAAAACTGAAGTCAAACCATTCTGTTTTTGCTTCAAATTTCGAAATTATGCAACCTAATTTAGATTAAAAACAGTTCATGCTGCATGTATGCTGCATCTTTGTTTGGATCATGATTAAAATGCAGTGGTTGCCCCTAATTTTAAATGGAAAGAGCACAGACAAAGCCTTATTTTGTTTATATGAAGAGATTTCTTTTATTGGTATTATTTATTTGATGGGGCTTGTTTTCAAATTTCAGTTTAGTTTTGTTATTTACATTTACATTATATTTAAATTTTGATATTTAGCAGACACTTTTATCCAAAGGGACTTACAAATGAGGACAATAGAAGCAATCAAAATCAACAAAAGAACAATAAAATGCAAGTGCTATATTAATATATTATTATAGTGTTATATTTCAATTTCACAAAGAAATGTGCAACATTTTGTCCAAGCAATAATAAAAGGACACATTTAATTTATAATTTGTCTTAAATCTCATTTTGTTAAAAAAAATTGTAAATCGAATTCAAATCGTGAAATCAAAATCGTGAATTGAATCGAATCGTGAGCTGAGTGAATCGTTACATCCCTATGACTTTATAAAACCATAAAATTTGAAACAGAATTAAAAAATTGTCATCATTTTGTCACCCTCTTTACAAACCTGTATGACTTTCTTCTTTCAAAACATCTACACAAAAGTAGATATTCTGAAAAACGTCTCAGTGTTTTTTGTCCATACAATGGAAGTCAATAGTATCCAAAACTGTTTGGTTACTATTTCATGCCATAACATTCTTCAAAATATCTTCTTTTGTGTTCCATAGAACAAATAAAGTTTGGAATGAGTACCTAAATGATGACAGAATTTATGGTTTTGGGGAAACTATCGCTTTAAAGCAATAGTTCAATAGTTAATGAAATGGCCATCCAAGATGTAGATGAGTTTGTTCTTCATCAGAACAGATTTGGAGAAATTTAGCATCACATTACTTGCTCACCATTAAATCTGCAGTGAATGAAACGAAAAGCTGCATTTTTGTAAGAAACAAATCCATCAAGAAATTTTTTACTTAACTAAATGAATCCTCTATCAATAATATTGCTTTCTCCAGTAAAAAAGTCATCTGGTCTGAATCAGGTGCGAAATATGCACAGATCAAGCACCATTTACAAGTGAAAACATGTTGGCTAAAATTCTTTAATGATGAATTTATTACAAACAAGCAGCTTTTCACTTCATAAGATGTTAATTGAAGGACTGGAGTCGAGTGGATTACTTGTGGATTATTGTGATGTTTTTATCAGATGTTTGGACTCTCATTCTGACGGCACCCATTCACTGCTTAGGATCAATTGGTGAGCAAGTGATATAATGCTACATTTCTCCAAATCTGATGAAGAAACAAACTACATCTTGGATGGCCTGAAGGTGAGTTATTTTTCAGCAGCTTTTCATCTTTGGGTGAAATATTCTTTTACGATCTAACATATTGAAGGAATTGTAGACTACTTCCATCCCTCACAGGCACGTTTTCCTTTGTGAAAATTAAATGTACCCTTAGAAACTGTCCTTTATATTTCACTTTATACTACCTTTGAATGGCTTTAAATACCAAGATCATTACATTCACATGGTGTTCTTTTCTGTTCCATTCTACATTCAGGAATAATTGTGTTAAAGTGCAGTTAGAGATGAGGACATTGGTGGCAATTAGATATTGGTAACACGTTGTTATTAGTTTTCAGTGCTCAGTTTGTGGTTTTCAGGACACAACAAAATACAAAATCTTAGAATTTCCTCTCAAACAGCATTAAATTGTCTTTTGAGCTGCTGCCTTGAGAATCAGCCACCTTTCAAAATCTTAAATTACAGTGCTTTTAACTAGCGAGAGCACAAATATCGAGTCATGTAATATGCTTTTTAGATATTTCAACCAGTTGTTTTTGCTCTGGAATTTCCTCAAGGACATTTCTACTTATAGCACACTTCGGCATGCATAATTTGTCAAATATTTAACATTTGGTTTTGGTTATTCGCTCCACATGCAAAGAATGACTGATGATAGCTAAATAGGAAAGTAAATATTGTTTGTTCATGGTGACACTCTCACGTTTATGAAATGCCATTTTAGGTTTGTTAGTCATCAGGTGAGTTTATAGGCTCAGATGTGATGCAGTGATGGCAGGTCTAATGGATCTGTTGAGTGTTTGGGCATGTGCATGTGTGTGATAATGAGGACATAAAATTTCAGCTTTAATATATGTCAATACCATGCACAAGAAACACTCATTCTATTTGAAGTCTGGGCACTTGAATGCAAGCATTGGGATCAAAGCATTACGTAGAGCTTAATCAGAGGGTCTGTTTTTCGCTACAGTCGTCAGATGTGCCGATGTGCCTGCTAGTGTTGACAATCACAGCTGTATATTAATTGTTAGAGGTATGAGGCTCTTTTTGCCTTTGTTTAAACATTATATTTGTCTGGCTTAATAAAGCCATTTTGGTTATATTTTCGCCATGCTGAAACTTCTGATTTTTTGCAAAGCAATCCATATCACACTGACAAAAAGAATCAAGCTCGACGTGACCCACTGTGCTCTTCGCTAAATAGAGGGAACTGATGTTGAATTAAAGGTTTTTAACGCCAGTCCATCCTACAAAAGCCAGACGAGATGTAATATTTCCATAAATATCACTCTATACACTCCCGGTTCTCGTGCGCATGTGAGTATGTGTGTACAGCCGCATGCACACGAGGAACGTTACACCGATTTCTGCCACAAAACAGTCCCATGAGCCTCGAACACAGTAGCGGGCCTTGTGAAATCTGTCTCTCCTCACCATAGACAGAGGCACTTTGCTGAAAGAGAGACAGAATTTCTGAGCAAAAGGAAAAAGGGAGAGCAAATAACAGCTTTGAGAATGTTTGGATTTTAAAACCAGAACATTAGTACAAACCATAATAGCTGGCTCAGAGAGCGTCGGGTAACTCCAGAGTCTCTCTCACACAGGCAGTGATGTAATGCCAAACATTTCTGATGAAGCATTCGGTTGTTGTGCTCTGAGAGATCTATTTATACTTTGTTAATCCACTCCAGAAAGCGCTCCGTGTTTTGTTAATGGCTTGCCATAAATTATTGCAACCAGCTTTTCTGATTTCTAATGGTTTGGCTTCACTGTTGGTAATCTTCAGTGTCGTTATCACGTAGGATAACAAAATACTTCAAGGGATGAGAGGAATCCAAAATAGCTGCAGTCAATGGAGAAAGGGAATGAAAAGCAACAGTCCAGTAGCTGAATTAATGAAGTAAAAAACAAGTCTGTGAGCGACTGGTTAACTCATTTTTTTGTGAGGCCAGGTTAGCTGCTGTGAGACTGTAATGGTATTTTTGATCAGCCCACTTTGTGTTGAGTGTGCCATTAAATCCCAACAGAAAAATACACCGAAGGTGTTGAAATGGTGCTTTTTGATTTCATGTTGAGCGAAACTCTTTTGAGGAAAATTCCTGGCTTGGTTTTGGTGGTCAGCTCTACTTCTCAGTGTAAACAGACATGTGGATGAATCTCGCTGTTAGGTAGAACTTTTTGCTCATCGGTCAGTACATCTATACTGTTAAAATGTATCATCCTTGTATTTTTAAAAAGCAGAGCACACTGCAAATGATATAAAATTGACATTATAGATTAAAAGGTCATGAAATGTAGCAGTTTATTATAAATGAAATAATTTTGCCCCCTGGTGGCTACATTTAAACAATCATCACAAACTCTTCCTTAAATCATCTCTTTGTTTTAGTCCCATACAGGCTTATATATATACACTACCAGGCAAAAGCTTTTGAACAATAAGAATTTTAATGTTTTTTAAAGAAGTCTCTTCTGCTCACCAAGCCTGCATTTATTTGATCCGAAGTACAGCAAAAACAGTAAAATTGTGAAATATTTTTACTATTTAAAATAATTGTTTTCTATTTTAATATATTTTAAAATGTAATTTGTTCCTGTGATCAAAGTTGAATTTTCAGCATCATTACTCCAGTCTTCAGTGTCACATGATCCTTCAGAAATCATTCTAATATGCTGATTTGCTGATCAAGAAACATTTATTATTATTATTATTATTATTATTATTATTATTATTATTATTATTATTATTATCAATATTTAAAACAGTTGAGTGCATTTTTTTCGGGGGGGGGGGGGGGGATGCTTTAGGATGCTTTACATTGATCAAAAGTCATATAACATCATAAATAATGTTACAAAAGATTTATATTTCAGATAAATGCTGTTCTTCAGAACTTTCTATTCATCAAAGAAACCTGAAAATTTCTACTCAGCTGTTTTCAACAAAATAATAATAAATGTTTTTTTTTTTAGCAGCAAATCAGAATATTAGAATGATTTTTGTAGGATCATGTTACTGGAGTAATGATGTTAAAAATTCAGCTTTGATCACATAAATTACATTTTAAAATATATTCAAATAGAAAACAGTTATTTTAAATAGTAAAAATATTTCACAATTTTACTGTTTTTGCTATAATTTATATACACATTTAATGTTATCCTTAAACTGGCTCAATGTTTAAACCATAAAGATACATGAATTCTTAGCAACTGCATTTCATTCTAATCAAGATCAATTTTCCAGGTATGTCAAACCTGTCAGTGCCTGTCTTGAAGGAAACGTTCATTCCTTCAGGCATTTCTTTAGCCGTTGCCATTGCCACTTTCAACGTCAAATAGTAAATATATCTTAGAAATGACCTTGGTCAAGGTTTGACTTGAGTTGTAAGCAATCATTATGGCAGAGAGCTTCCTCAGCCTAAGGAAAGACTTTTTATTGTCTTCGGCGGTGGGTGGTGTGAGTTACCTTACACAGGGCGGGAATACAGGAAGTGTACAGGAAGACATGCTCCATTTCAAATATTTTTGGGAAATGTTAATGTCTGTGAGTTATGGGATGAAAACCATAAATGTCAAGGAGCGTCTTTGCTTTGGGCTAGCGGAGAAGATGAGTGGCTGGTCAGGCGCTCTGCTGGACTTTGGTTCCCATTCTGTGTCAGATTTGGACGAGCCCCAAAGTGACAAGCCAGAACCACTTACCAGGGCCGTGTTTGGTCCCACGCATTTCCCATGCTCTCTCACACCAAACAGTGAGGTTTACCACAACTTCTCGCTCTCTCTCCTTTCCGACTTCCTCCACCGGTCCATGTGCTTGCTTTGTGCCGTCGCACAAAACCCCCATTCTTGAGCCCAAGGTTTTTACACATGGGAAATCATTATCAAATGAGGACACTTAGGGTCCTCCTTTTTGCTTGTTCATTTGTCTATTGTCGTCTTTTTGCTTGCTGTCTTTTCCAGACTCTTCCGTACAATGGCTTTATCATAGGCGGCGAGTATGTGCGTATAGTGCTCTCTGCCCCGTTGTCTCCTAATTGTAGTCATTGTCCATTTTCACATAAAATGCCATGATCTCACAAACAGAGCAGAGAGGAACTAATTAGTGCCTGCTTCTCGCACACAAGGACTTCTCTGTCAGTCTGGTCATGACCTTTGACGTTCTTAAGTGCAGCATCACAGAATCATGGATAAGTACTCAATCAGTCAGAAAACCTCAGAGACCCCCTGAGAGTATAGCAAATCTAATCAGCAAATCTGATTATGTTTAATAAATCTGATTTTAATGTATAATGTTTTTTTGCCATCTTTTTAGCAGATTTGTTATCAGTTTATCATCATCTTTTTGTATGTTGACCATTTTTGCAATATAATCAGTGAAATATGTCAAAAATATATATTAAATATTAACTCTATAAAGCCTACTGTACCATATTTATTAAATTTCAAAGGCCTCTAAATGATCAACATAATCAAAATTCTGCTAAGAAACCTGTTGTACATATTCTACTACATGCCTTCTGTCGTCTAATTGATAGTTTAGACTTTTAGCAAAGTAAAAGTCCTTTTAGTATAATTGCAAAAACTTTCAACTTCTGGTTGTGGTGTCTTTTTACAGTGAAATCTGATTCGTAAGTTTTATATTATTAGTAACATTTCAAGTTGAACACTTTCTGGATTGAAGCAACTTAGTTTACTTGATTATCCATGCACCATTTTTTATTTTTTATTTATTTTGTAAATAATGTTAAAATGGGAGCATCAAATATGCTCATCAGGCTTTTGATGAACATTTATTTGTTCATCTCTCATCACCACTGTATTGCATTGCATTATATGTTTTGCCTCCACAATAAAAACTATAGAGCTTTGATCATAAAACTGAGCATTCAAATTTCTTACTAAAACATTATTGGGAGATAAAGAGTGACAAATGATATTTATATTTACATTTTTGTAAGTAGTCTGCTATAGTGTTATAAAGATCTCATTGATTTACATTACAAGCTATCAGAATTTCATCTTATTTTTTGGCCATATAAATATCAGCAACTGCACCAAATATTTTTTGCTCATTTTGGGTCTCCAAATAACATTTTTATTCAGTTATTTTTGATGTATGATACTCACCAAAAACACATATGCAAGCTGTTTTTTTTTTATTTATTTTATTTTTTATATGTATATATTTTGTCTAAAAGTTCAATAAATGGTTCCATTTAAAAAAAAAAAAGATTTTGTAGTCAAAAACAAAAAAACAAAAATAAACAACAACAACAACAAAAAAAAAACTTTGTGATTTTCTTTACATGGTTAAGATACTATATATTATCTAATTTTTTATAATATTTTAATATTTGATGTATCATTCATATCCATATATAAGTTACGGTTTTGTTCAGTTACTGTGTTAACAAGCATCATTAACTACACTTGATTTTGAATGTAAGAAAATGTACATTTTGTGCTACTTTGTGGGTTTTTTCAAGGTTTTTTTATTTATTTTTTTTTCAAAATTTGATGGACAGTTTTCTCAAAGTGCTCTACATATTGCCATCTCTACTATAATTTTCCCAGCACACACTTAGAGTTGTAAATCACAAGTTTGCAGTGGTGTATAAAGTACCTGAAAGCCATACTCAAGTAAAAGTACAGATATCTTACCAAAAAATGACTTTGGTAGAATTTGAAGTCAACGTTTAGAATAATATTTGAGTAAAAGTCTTAAAGTATGTGATATTTATTGTACTTAAGTACGAAATGTATTTTTTAAATCTTAAACTTACTTAAGTATTGAAAGTAAAAGTACAAGTAAATGCAAAATGGAAAAGAAGCAAATAAATAAATATATAGAAAAAAATATTCATACAGCTTGAGTAGCAAGTTCAGTTTTAACTCTTTCTTCCATTTTGTATTTTTGGGTAAGAATAAGAAGAACTTTATCTGGTACTTACTGTCTTTTATTCCAACATGAGAAAACATTTCTGGAATCTGCATCTGAAATAGCATTTAGATGTATTTACAGAGTTTATGTATCTCAGAGGGGACATGGATGCATTTAAACTGGAGTTACAGATGCATAAATAGGCCTAATGTTTTGTTTTTAACAAAACGTTGAATACTGATATTTGAAATAATTTAAAACATGAAGAAAAAAAAAAGTCGAAATGTGAAATTAAAACCGCCGATAGGTGACAACAAATGACTGTTAATGAGTGAGTCATTGAGATTCAACCAATTCATTCAAACGACTGATTCATTCAGAAACAAAGCATTTGACTGTGTTAATGAGTGAATCACTGAATCATTTATTCAACCAATTCATTCAAAAAGCTGATTCATTCGATAAGTAAACACCGTCCATTGCTCAGAGATGCAAAACAGTGCTGTGATCTTTGTTTGGAACTATTTTCGCTGGCAAAATTGAGCAAAAACAAGCAATATTATGTCTAAAATGTAAGTCACTTATTGCTTTACTGAACTTGTATGGAATGATTATAAAATGATTATTAAACGTGTTCATGCTGATATCTGCAGAAAAACGGTACTCTTTGTGTGATATAGATAGGTATAGAAGTTAACTATATTAAATTATATAAATATAAAAAGCATACAGAAGCATTTTTGCCGTCTACTATTTAGAATGCCTGGAATTTTGAGTTTTAATAGACTTATAAATCAACGTGCGTGCACTCTGTGTGTGATTTGGTGATATAGCCTACTTGAAAATGTCAGATCGCACATCATTACAACAACACTTACCATATTATCACACCCCAGACTCGACTTGAGTGGAAATTGAAATCATCCGCGGTTGTGCGCGCACTTGTTTGCATGAGCAAAGGTGTTTTTAGGAGTCTAACTTGCAAATGCCAGACCACTAATTCGTCAAACCTGCTTTCTTGCCGTCTATGTTCTGACTATTTTGTAGTAAGTAATGAATATGCTTAGGGGAAATGTATTGGAGTAAAAGTATACATTTTAATTAGGAAATATAGTGGAGTAAAAGTAAAAGTTGGCTTAAATATAAAAACTCAAGTAAAGTACAGATACTTCCAAAAAATACTTAAGTACTGTAACGAAGTATTATTACTTCGTTACAATACACCACTGCAAGTTTGTCAGTGTAATTTACATTATTTGAGTTTATGTGTATGACCTAGTTAGCATATGAACAACCGGTCACTCTGGGGCTAGTGCTGTCAGGCTGGCATTTGACTCGCCTGGTTGTGGAGAATGTTGTGTATGGTGGAAAGGTGAGGATCCAACACCCTTCAGCCTGCAGCAATCAATCCTTGTCCCTGCTGGGCATATTTCACATAGCTGAGCCTGATTCTGCGCTCGCTGCAGTGAAGTCTGCGCTCTGCCTCTGGAAGCGAAATGGCCCTTAAGTAGGTGTACGTGTTCAGTGGCCACTCACAGAAATGAGGCATGTATGTGCAAAAACGCAAGCCTCTCCTCCAAACACTGGGGTGGCGCACAGCTCTGGCCAGAGGAATGCGTTGTCTGTCTGTCAACAGGATAGTTTTTACACCCTGGCAGTAGCCGAGGATTTCATAACTTGGAGGATTTGGAGGACACCTTTTGCCATGGGCCCAGCGCTCTGTTCCCTTCTGCACTGGAACATAATGATCACTATGAAACAAAAACACACATGGCCATGTTTGGCTACAGCGGTGTCTTATTTTTTTTGATGGGGTTCGAGTAGCAGCTCCCTAAGCAAGATACTGTAAGACATCTAAAGAACAATTAAAAAAAAACAAACAAAAAAAAAACTACTTATTTACATACAGAGGTTATCAAGCTTTTCAGGTTTCCAGCATCTCGGGCCACAGACAGGGAAACACCCTGGATGGATGGCCAGTACATCATAGTAGTTTATACTGTCTTGAAATTACTTTTACCGGAGTATATTCTGAATTCAGAATATTCTGATTTAAATGATCCAATCAGAACGAGTCTCCAGTAAACAACTCACTGATTCAAATGATCCGGTCATAGAAAATCTCCAGTAAA
The DNA here is from genome assembly GCA_039654775.1 of Spinibarbus caldwelli. Classification (NCBI taxonomy): domain Eukaryota; kingdom Metazoa; phylum Chordata; class Actinopteri; order Cypriniformes; family Cyprinidae; genus Spinibarbus; species Spinibarbus caldwelli. The sequence goes on along the minus strand of CM077247.1, from coordinate 3,343,878 downwards.
CCACTCATTGACTCAAATAATCCAATCAGACGAGTCTCCAGTAAACGACTCGCTGATTCAAATGATCCAGTCTGAGCGAGTATCCAGTGAACAACTCACTGATTCAAATGATCCAGTCTGAGCGAGTCTCCAGTGAACAACTCACTGATTCAGATGATCCAGTCTGAGCGAGTCTCCAGTGAACAACTCACTGATTCAAATGATCCAGTCTGAGCGAGTATCCAGTGAACAACTCACTGATTCAAATGATCCAGTCTGAGCGAGTCTCCAGTGAACAACTCACTGATTCAAATGATCCAGTCTGAGCGAGTCTCCAGTGAACAACTCACTAATTCAAATGATCCAGTCTGAGCGAGTCTCCAGTGAACAACTCACTGATTCAAATGATCCAGTCTGAGCGAGTCTCCAGTGAACAACTCACTGATTCAAATGATCCAGTCTGAGCGAGTCTCCAGTGAACAACTCACTGATTCAAATGATCCAGTCTGAGCGAGTCTCCAGTGAACAACTCACTGATTCAAATGATCCAGTCTGAGCGAGTCTCCAGTGAACAACTCACTAATTCAAATGATCCAGTCTGAGCGAGTCTCCAGTGAACAACTCACTGATTCAAATGATCCAGTCTGAGCGAGTCTCCAGTGAACAACTCACTGATTCAAATGATCCAGTCTGAGCGAGTCTCCAGTGAACAACTCACTGATTCAAATGATCCAGTCAGAGCGAGTCTCCAGTGAACGACTCACTGATTATTATTATTATTACGTTTATCTGAATAGGGACTATACAATAGACATGATTCCAGACAGAGACTGGAAAAAATGCACTGCACATAGAGATTATAGCAGAAGCTAATTTGCATCTCATGTCCTTAGAAAGGCTTTTCTAAAAAATCAATACATATATAAATAACCAAAATAATTATAATAAAATAGCTAACTATACCTAAAACCATCATAACAAATTCATCATACAATATCTTCATACATTGCAAACAGAATACAGAACAACAACATACCCAAGTTTTATAGACTCTTCCAGTCTTAATAAATAACTAGTCAGGAACCATATAAAAATTCAAATATGCGTACAGGTCTGATTTATTTTAAGCCAGCGTTTAAACGTCATTGTGAAAGACTTTATATCATGTATCACTTTAAACTCATTTGGCAACATATTCCAAAGTTGTGACCCCTTTACAGAAAATGCTCTTTGCCCTTGTGATGTTCTACAAAACCCAATCCTACAGTTTCCAACCTCTGTACTCCTAGTGGTTCGTCCTATTGCATCATGTCTATTTACCAAATTACATAAAACTGAAGGTGCCTTATTATGCAAACATTTAAAAATCAGTTTCACGTATGATAAATTTTTTAAATTTGTAAAATTAAGTATATGCCATTTCTTTAAAATATGACAGTGATGCCATTGGTTTGGCTTTTTATCCAGTATTTTTAGAGCCCGATTATACAGCATTTCAATTTTTCTAATTAAAGAATCACTAGTTTGAGACCACACTGTAATACAATATGAAATACGGGACAAAATCATTGTATGCAGAAACAAATGAGCTGCCTCAGTTGTAATGTAATACCTAATAAGTTTAAAACAATTTAAGTTCATCTTAACTATTTTTGACAGCCTATTTATGTGTTTGTCAAATTTGAGTTGAGTCTAGAACTACTCCTAAAAAACTAACTTCATTTACCTCCTCTATTTCTTCATTAAGTACCTTAATTTTTATTTTTTCTGTTTTCTTTCTATTAGAGAAACACATAAAGACGGTTTTCTTAACATTTAACGTAAGATTATTTTCCTGGAAGCCATCTAGATATCTTTTCCATTTGCTCATTTAAAAGTGCAGCAACCTTAGCTGATTACTTAGCAGATGTATATATTACTGTATCATCCGCGTAGAGCTGACATTCAACATCTGGACAATTACATGGCAAATCATTTATAAACAAACTAAAAAGCTATGGACCTAAAACTGAGCCTTGAGGTAAGCCCATTTTATTCCTTATAAACAATGATTTTGTATCCTCAATTTTTACACACTGTTCCCTTTGTTTTAGATAAGAGGTAAACCACTCAATTGATTGCTTACTAAAGTTAAATGTATTTAGTTTAGATATCAAGATAGTGTGATTAACTGTGTCAAAAGCTTTTTTAGATCAATAAAAACAGCACCCATTACATGCCCCTGATCCAAAGAAGATCGAGCCTTTTCTAAAAAATAACAGATAGCTGTTTTTGTAGAATGCAGTGGTCTGAAACCAAATTGATGCTGATGAAGGAGTTTATTACTTTCTAAATAATTTATTAATTGTTCAGCCACAACTTTCTCTAAAAACTTAGACATAACCGGTAAAATTGAAATTGGACGATAATTTGAAATCATAGAATCTCCTGATTTAAAAATTGGTGTGACAACAGCCTTTTTCTAAATTTTTAGAAACTTACATTCTCTGATTGATAAATTTACCAAATGGGTTAATGGAGGTATCATCAAGGAGCTATATTTTTTAATAAAAATTAATATCTAAATTAAAAATATCCTTTGTGGTTGAATTTGGTAATATTTTTATAATTTCAGTTATTTTATTTTCATCAATCTCCTTAATATTAAATAAATTTAATGCCTCAGCCTCCACCCTATTTTCTAATACTGTCAATTTGAAATTTTGAGCTAATTCATCTACTGAACAAATAAAATATACATTAAACTCGTGTGCCAAAGTAGCTTTATCATTTATTACTTTACCATTTAAATTTAACTCTTTAACTACATTTTGATTATGAGTCTTATTAGCTAAATTATTTAGTTGTTTCCATAAGACTGTACTTTGTCCTCTAGCACTCTCTATTAGTTGTGTATAATATGATAATTTTGACTTCCGTAATTCTTGTATTACTTTATTTCTTAAACCTCTGTAAATTAAACTATCTGTATTTAGTTTAGAAGATAAAGCAGTTTTTAGCATATTTTCTCTTTTTTTCATAAGATTACGAATGTCACTGTTCAGCCAAGGTAACGATATTCTTTTTCTTGAACTTTTCTGAGAGGTATAATACTTATTTAACAAACTGGTCAAATTTTCCGTTAAAGAAGTGCAACACTGATTTACTTCATTTAAATGTAAAATACCCCAATCAGCATTGTTCATTTCCAATTCAAACTGACTTACTCTTGATTTTGGTAACCCAAACTTAAATCTATTGGGTCTCTGATTTTTGAACTGCTGTAATCATTGTTTAGTTAGTTTCCTTGCTGTTAATACCATATTATGATCTGATAAACCTGTCAGTAGATTATAAGTTTTTATGATACGCTCTTCCCTATTTGTAAAAATAAGATCTATTACAGTCCTGCTATTTCTAGTAATTCTAGTTGGTTTTTTAATTAACTGATGATAACTAAATTTAGTCATGATTGTTTTTAGTTTTTGTTTTCCATTTTTATCTGCCCAATTTATATTAAAATCCCCATAAAATATTGTATAAAAGTATTTTGACAGGAAAAAATGTCATTTGTAGGGAGAGAATATGATGACAAATTAACCCTTGTGGGATTATTGATGTGAGGCCTCATTGATGTGAGCTTATGCGCCTCAGTTTTTGAGTGAACACTGCAGAAATGTATTTACAAATAATGCTTTTTTTACTCATAAACTGAGATGCATAAGCTCAGATCAATTACAATCAGTTACAAAAACAATACAATACAAAACCTGTGCTAATTGAAAGAAAACAAATGGATAAATAAAAAATAATAATGAATTAAGATTTGATGATAATATGTGACCCTGGACCGCAAAACCAGTCTTTAGTAGCACTGGTATATTTGTAGCTATAGCCAAAAATACATAGTATGGGTCAAAATTATCGATTTTTTTCTTTTATGCCAAAAATCATTAGGATATTAAGTAAAGATCATATTCCATGAAGATATTTTGTAAATTTCCTACCATAAATATATCAGAACTTAATTTTTGATTAGTAATATGCATTGCTAAGAACTTCATTTGGATATCTTTAAAGGCGATTTTCTCAATATTTAGATTTTTTTGCACCCTCAGATTCCAGATTTTCAAATATTTGTATCTCGGCCAAATATTGTCCTATCCTAACAAACCATACATCAATGGAAAGCTTATTTGTTCAGCTTTCAGAAGATTTATAAATGTCAATTTTAAAAAAAATTGACCCTTATGACTGGTTTTGTGGTTCAGGGTCACATATAGCAAAATAAGAGATTTACAAGCAGGTCTTTTTTTTAATTTTTTTTTTTACCAGGAATACCACAAGTTTAACAAGGTAGTGGAAAAGTCCTTAAAAAAGTACAAAAATAATCCAAATTCTCCCTCTGTCAGTAAGTCAGTAAATTTCAGTCCATTGCAATGACATTAACAAGCATTTTCAGGAGAAAGAAAATCCTCTCCAGGTCAAAATGACCAGAACACAAATTAAAGGATTAAGCAAATGATCTGCAGAAGGTGTGACTTGACTGGAGTGAACACATTTAGAAATGTGAATGTGCGATTTCTGTCACTGAGTTTTAAACAAACACTTTGTACCTAATCATGCTTAATAGTCAAATATTCAAACATTTATTTTGGAAGTTGCTTTTAAAATCCACTTGGCCCAATCTGATGAGGCACGTGCCTCTGACAACAGAAGAAAGTGTCAAACACATTTAACTGTGTGCATGTGCAACCTCAGGACACTCAGAAGTCTGTGTGGTGTTTTCTGGCTTTCACTTACAGACCTAGGCATCACACTAGGGCCTCCTCCTCTTACTCCTCCTCTCCAGAAGCCAAGAGCTGATGAATGCGGTGCTCTATGTGGGGCCTGGCCTGCACCACCTGAGTGATGAATCTGTCTTCGACTGAGCGTCTCCAGCATGCCTGACCTGCTGGGAACACAGACGCCCCTTCTGTCGCAATGGCAATTAGAAAGTTCGGCACAGGGAACACAAGCCCTGCTCTCATGCTGTCAGGCTGTATTAGAGAGAAGTGTTGGATCCAGGGACACTAGCTCCCCTGTGGATACCTGCGAGGTCAACACTTTACTGTACAGGACGTGCTACCCCAAAATGGCCCGGTGACTCCACAGTACTCACCTCACACAACGCTTACTGTCAGCCTCGATGTTTATTATTAGCCAAATGAATTTAGCATGCTTAATCCTGGTTGGTTTTGGCACAATCAGTCACCACACATCATTACATTCTGTTCTCTCCGCTTTAAAAAACATACATCTAAATTTCTTGTTTGCCACAAAATATGATAACCATAGATTCTGCCAAAATAGTTACTTGATTTATTGTTATTCCTTTGAAGCACTGATATATTAATGTGGGATACCATTCAAATACTGTAAGAGGTCATATCAAAATCTCTTTCATCACAATGGCCCTCTTTCCATATTTCATCTGTGTTGAGTTCACTCTGATTTATTTTTTTATTATAAAATTGTAATATTAATATTAATATTTTAATTACAATATTTTAGCATTTAAAATATTTGTGCTCACAATTACTGCATTTAATACATGTGTTATGCACATTATGATTATTTTGTCAATATGATTTTTATGTATTTATTTATGAATGAATTAATGAATGAATGAGTGAATGAATGAATGAATGAATGAATGAATGAATGAATGAATGAATGAAATCAAATGAAATCAAAATCCATTTGAAACCATGATCTCAGTTCATTCATTCACAAAAGTGTATGCTATATTTGTTTATAATAAATATTTGGAATATGTTTTTATCTGATGGTGATATGAAAAGAAAACACTTTGATTGATTGATTGATTGATTGATTGATTCATTCGTTCATTCATTTATTTATTTAGAAAATCTTATTAAATCTATCCTGAAGTCTTGATTCATTCATTCTCTTCAGTGGATTTGTTTATAATTGGCATATATTATTATTTTTTTTTATCAGATATTGATATGAAAACATTTTATTTTATTTTATTTTATTTTATTTTATTTTACTGAAATATCTATCTATCTATCTATCTATCTATCTATCTATCTATCTATCTGTGTATAATCTGATGGTAATATGAAAAGAAAACTCTTTATTTATTTACCTAAATATTAATTTATTTAGAAAATCAGATTAAACACATCATGTAGTCTCAATTCATTAATTCACTTCAGTGGATTTGTTTATAATATATTTAGGTATTATTTTTTAATCAGATCTTGTTATGAAAACATTTCATTTTATTTTTTTTTTTTAGTTTTTATTTTATTTTATTTTATTTAGCTATTTTTGTTTTATTGCTGAAAATCAGTTTGAAACCATCATGTGATCTCAATTTATTCATTCACTGTGGATGCTAGATTTGTTTATAACAATGATTTGGCATAAATTATTTTTTAATCTAATAGATGATATGAAAAGACATGTTTTGTGAGAAATGGAAGAACCAGGAGATGCACCTGAACATTTACATTTATGCATTTAGCAGACGCTTTTATCCAAAGTGACTTACATAGCATTCAAGTTACAGTTTTTACATTTTGATCAGCTCTTGCTTTCCCTGGGAATCGAACCCATGATCTTGGCGTTGCTAGCGCCATGCTCTACTATTTGAGCTACAGGAAAGCATACTGGATATACTGAACACATTAAAGCAAAAACATTTCTTGACACATAAACATTAGTTTTGTTGTTGTTGTTTTTCCCTTTTGTCCAAGTACGATTTTACCCTGCAGCCAACACAACACAACAAAGTCAAGCCTTGATGCTATGTACACAGTCCAGTAGGATTTTTCACAAAGAGCGTAAATGAGCAACTCCGGACACCCGTGTGACCGAGGCAAGGCTGGCGTCACCCGCAGCGCTAGAACTTTGGACAGGAACTCAAATAAAAGTGCCAAGGACTTTACGTCCGCACACACAGAGAGGGTTGTGGTTAACAATGCCCTGTGTGGCCCTGCAGGGCAGTTAGGGACCCAAAACAGAGACGTGCTCAAAGTCCAGTGCACTCTCCGAGCCTGCTTTTGTCTCCTTATGAATAATCTATAGTCAAATGTGGTAATCAGACCTTCTAGGCAAGCCCAGTTACATTGCTCATCATTTACCCCCATTAGCAATGCCGTTACCTCATTTCTTGGTTAACTCAAATTGCATGGAAACAAGTCAGCGTGTAAGTGGCCTGCCAGCAGTCTGTACTAGATCTACAGCGGTACATTATGACGGGGGCAATTACTGTTGGATAGGTGGACTTTGCCATTGTACACCTTCTGCGTGGTCCGTGTGGCACTGGGAAGTGCAAACAGAAGATGATGAGGTCATTATTGTGCAAACCCACATTTATTGGATATGACATCAACAGCAACACAATCTTCTGCGTTCACACATGGACAATCACACCAAACCACACACACACATAAACAGACACACGTACAATCAATTAGTCTGCACAAGAGCGCTTTACGGCATGGTTTACTGGCAATTCATAAAACTTGCGCTGTGCCACGGGCTTTGCCAGCTCATTTTTCCAACTGTCTTCACGCTGGCTTGTATAACAAACACACACTTAAATGATGATAATGTGGTTTCAGTGTCACTGCTAAGATAAAGAAGCAACGTTTCCTTTTGAAAAAGAAGTACACTTCAGCATACTTCTAGTGCTTATAATGGAAATAATATACTTTTTGGACAGTTAACTGCATGATTTACAATTATATGAAAATGTATTATAGATTAAATTTATATAAAATGCAATTAGTTGAACTTGCAGTTAGTTGATATGCTTTTTTCACCCAATTCAGTAAAAGTACATCTTTAAATGTAATTTCACAGTTGCTTGATTGTCTTTAAAATATTGTTAATATGTACTGCCAAGTATTTCTGGTAAACTAAATTATACTTTAACGTCATGTCTATTGATATGTCATGTATTTGAATATACTCATTATTACACATTTGCAATGACTGAGTTGCATTTTAGTACTTTTAAAATAAACTTTAAATGTACTCTCAAATAATAAACAGTTAAAATTATGATCAAGTACTTTGCATGTGCTTTAGAATGTTAGTCAACACATCAAAACAAGTGTACTTCTTGTTTTGTGATTTAAAATTTACTTTAAAGTAAAACTTTTAATTTGACATTATTACAAAGTGGACTTTTTAAGTGTACTTATATATATTATCTTCATTATATATATATATATATATATATATATATATATATATATATATATTATCTGGGGCAAAAGGCCTCTGAGGTACAATTGAGATTCAGTGTCTAAATGAGCCAAATTATTTTAGCAAATTAAAGAAATGCTATCAAAATAATCAATTTTAAAAAGAGTGTACCGTTTCTTGTGTATTTATATTAGTAAAACAAATATATTTTGGAGTCTCCTATACACCTTGGAGCTACATTACTGTGTTTACTATGTTTTATTAAATTAATCTCCATAATAACTTTTTTAAAATTTATTTTTCAATATATATTTTTAGACCTTGTTGCCCCTGCAATGTTCATTAATTTCATTTATTATTTTTTAATAAAAAAAAAAAATGTTATTAAAAATAAAAAAGTCAAATTCTGCATTGATCTGAAAAACTTAGAGGAGGAAACGAATTTAACATTGTAATAATCTTTTGTACCACTAGAGGATGCTGTCTTACTTATTTTATGTATCTTAATTCTTAGGCTGAATTTGAAAAAGCATACTAGCAAACTACTCTTACAATTTGTGTCTTGATGTGGCAGAAACAGTAAAAGTAGTATGGTAGTATGCAATAGCAAATTCAGTAGAATAATGTGAGCTCTGAGCTGCAGATTTATATATAACCAAATGACAGTTTATTGTGTGTTTGGACTGAAGTTTTGGACAAAATTGTGTGTTTCATAGATGATGCAGTGTCTTTTGCACCAGCTTTTTTTCATACGTAACTTGAAATAATCTCAGGCAGAAAAGCAGAAAGTTAGAAAACATCAGTGAATTTTGTGCAGCTGAATGAGTAGAGTGAAACTGCAGTAAAGTTGTTGAAGTTTTAATGATACTGGCCTGCAGCCTACATGACTCTGCATGACTGTCTATTGATTATATGCTTTCCCGCTGATATTCTTCACAGAAAATTGCCAACAGGGGCAATTTAACTTCAACACACATTGTTTTCGGCATTGCTCAGGCCCTGCAAAAGCTGTTTTTTTTAACAGTTACAGAGGTTAACATCTCTAAACGAGTGTGTACCAGAGAGAGACAATGAAAAAACATCTATTTTTTAGAGCAACTGCACATTAGAAGTGTAATATTAAACAGCATTACTCACAATACAGAGTAAAACAGGCTCTTTGTGTTGCATTTTCAACAGTGATTCAAAGATGACTCATTGTTTCATATCGTAACTTGATCATGAATAACACACACATGCACGCACACACAGACATCAACCGTTTTTAATAACAGAAATGTAATGAAGCTCTGTGAGCTCACATATACACTCCTTCTTTTAAGTGATATTCTTTGCAGTGAATATGACTTTAAATGTATATGACAATCCTAAAGCAGTGAAAACTGTATCTCTATATTCATCCTATGTGTCCTCTTAAGGTTAAAAAACAAAAAAACAAAAACAAACAAACAAACAACCAAACAACCAAACATGGTTACTATAGTTAAACCATGGTAACCACAAATTAGCCATGGTTTTGCTATAGTAAACATAGTTTGGCCATGTTAACTGCAAAACTGTGGTTATACAAAAAACTCTACACTTTTACTATAATAAAATCCATGGCTAATGTTCTTAAAGGATTTGTATTTGTGTATTCTTTCTTTGTTTTTTCTTTGTTTTGTTTTTATGTACTGCCTTAATGGTTTGATGTTTTGTACTTTTTAATAAAAAGAAATCAGAAAAAAGATTAACGATATGTGCTTTGAAGTCGTGATCTGAATCAGAAGAATCACGAACCCCGCTCCGAAGTCCCGATCTAAATCAAATGATTCGCGAACCCGCACCCGAAGTCCTGATCTGAATCAGAAGAATCACGAACCCGCTCCGAAGTCCCAATCTAAATCAAATGATTCGCGAACCCGCACCCGAAGTCCTGATCTGAATCAAATGATTGACAAACCCGCTCTGAAGTCCCGCTCTAAATCAAATGATTTGCGAACCCGCACCCGAAGTCCTGATCTGAATCAAATGATTGACGAACCCGCTCTAAAGTCCCGATCTAAATCAAATGATTCGCGAACCCTGATCTGAATCAAATGATTGACGAACCCGCTCCAAAGTCCCGATCTAAATCAAATGATTCGCGAACCCGCACCCGAAGTCCTGATCTGAATCAAATGATTGACAAACCCGCTCTGAAGTCCCGCTCTAAATCAAATGATTTGCGAACCCGCACCCGAAGTCCTGATCTGAATCAAATGATTGACGAACCCGCTCTAAAGTCCCGATCTAAATCAAATGATTCGCGAACCCTGATCTGAATCAAATGATTGACGAACCCGCTCCAAAGTCCCGATCTAAATCAAATGATTCGCGAACCCGCACTCGAAGTCCTGATCTGAATCAAATGATTGACAAACCCGCTCTGAAGTCCCGCTCTAAATCAAATGATTTGCGAACCCGCACCCGAAGTCCTGATCTGAATCAAATGATTGACGAACCCGCTCTAAAGTCCCGATCTAAATCAAATGATTCGCGAACCCTGATCTGAATCAAATGATTGACGAACCCGCTCCAAAGTCCCGATCTAAATCAAATGATTCGCGAACCCGCACCCGCAGTCCTGATCTGAATCAAATGATTGACGAACCCGCTCTAAAGTCCCGATCTAAATCAAATGATTCGCGAACCCGCACCCGAAGTCCTGATCTGAATCAAATGATTGACGAACCCGCTCCAAAGTCCCGATCTAAATCAAATGATTCGCGAACCCGCACCCGAAGTCCTGATCTGAATCAAATGATTGACGAACCCACTCCAAAGTCCCGATCTAAATCAAATGATTCGCGAACCCGCACCCGAAGTCCTGATCTGAATCAAATGATTGACGAACCCGCTCCGAAGTTCTGATCTCAATCAAAAGATTCACAAACTCCTTCCGATCTAAATCAAATGATTCGCGATCCGCGCTCCATAGTCCCGATCTACATAATGATTCGCAAACCATCATTTCAGATCGGGACTTTGGAGCGCGGATCACAAATTATTCAATTCACAAAATGATTTGCGAACTCACTCTGAAGTTCCGATCTGAATCAAAAGATTCACGAACCCCCTCCGAAGTTCCTATCTAAATCAAATGATTCGTGATCTGCGATCCGTAGTCCTGATCTAAATAATGATTCGTGAACCATCATTTTGTCAGGGTTCTGGACTGTCTGTGTGTGTTTTTGTTCTACCTGTGACCCAGTTTCTCCCTCATGTTGATTTGTTAATTTGATTACAGGTGTGTCTCGTTCTTCCCTGATTATCCTGTCTTTAAAAGCCCCAGTCCTTTCAGTTAGTTTTGTCAGTCCTTGAACATCTTTCCATGTGTTCCTGTGTCTAATACGTGTTTGGATTATTAAAGACTGTTTTTGAAGTACTCCTCACACCCTCGTTCCTTGCTTCCTGTGATACGTGACACATTTCAGATCGGTACTTCGGAGTGTGGATTGCGAATCATTCAATTTTGCGAAATGATTCGCGAATCGCCTCCAAAGTTCCAATCAGAAATCAAAAGATTCACAAACCCGCTCTGAAGTTCCAATCTGAATCAAATGATTCGCGATATGATTGGAATGCTTCGAAACTGTGAACCATTTTGCGATGCAATGGTTTAACTGATTCGGAGTTTCGAAAAGCTCCGTTTCACCAATCACTATACGTGCTTTTTAATATCATTACAAGCTATGTTGAAATTCTAACATGAATGGCTGTTTTGATCGTATACATATCTATGGTTTTGATCTGGTTTTGCTAGTGAATCGCTTGAACAGAATGATCGAAATCACGAGTTTGAATCAATCGGAGCGGTTTCAGTGTAAATGACTCTCAGTTGATTCGGTTTGTCTGTTCCTCTTTTCGCATCTTCAGCCATGTTTACACGACACTGTTAGTACTACTACTGGGATAGTTTTATGACATTAAATGAAATAAGTGAAAAAAGTACAGTTTACAGCATGTTTACAAATAAAATATCCCTATTTCCTTTTCAAACATCCAACACAAATCTACTAACATATTCGGGTGAGGTAACCGGTTTACTGCTAACTAATGAAACACTCCATTAATATGATGAGCTCAACCTCAAAATGCATGTTAGATGGAAACATTGAGCATTATGATCAAGGTTGTAGCTTAATTCACTATATTTTAAATAGTTTGACCATTGCAGTTCAGTGACAGTTCAACAGAAAATCAGTTGAAAGCATCCTCATCTCATACAGTGAATTTTCAATTTCAGTATATCAGTATAGTATTATACAACATATATCAGTATATATTGTAATAAATATTTGAGAAATGATTGTTGTATCTGTTGTATTAGTCTATATAGAGTGATAGTCAATGTAAAAAGAACAAATGGGAGAAGCAGATGAACACAAAAAAAAGCATAACAGCATAAAGTTAAAGAGGGTAAAATTTATCATTCAACTGAACTGTGCTCGTATGTTTCAAACACTTCAGCTTCCTTACATGTTCTTACTCCGCATATGTATTAAATGTGCATCCTTGAAAGTGTGCAGTTTTCTAGCTTATTTAATTGAATTTCAAATGCAAATCCGAAATTACAACAACAGTGGTTACATACACATATATTTAATTGTTTGCTCAAAATTATTGCTAGGGACAATTCAGTAGTCGCTGGATATTGGTAGGGACATGTCCCTACTACATTCTACGCCCTTGAATCACAGTCACCAATGCTAAAAAAAAGATGGTGTCATGATTATAAAACCTGGAAAGTTTTGAGCACCAAGATAAACATCTGCCCTAGTCAGACTTGAATATCATCAAACCACTGTGGCCAGTATGAATCTATTCTAAGAAGATTTGGGGCTGTATTGAAGGTAAATTGTAATAAAACACCTATATGTAAGGAATAATTGACGATGGGCCATTGGATTATTAGAGAATAATGCACACCTGAGGTGGTGATGCATTACACCTCGGGTGTGCATTATTTTTCTAATAATTCAACGGCCCGGAGTCAATTATTCCGCTTATACTACGGTTACCACACCTCAAGACATCGATCAGATGGCATATTTCAAAGCATTCGTCCGGTTTTTGTACTTAAATCGCTATTGTGAGTATGATTAATTTCTTCCGCATCTCATCCAAACGCCTCCATTGCTAATTCCAAAACGTCATTTTAGACCTACTGAAATCATCTGGCGAAGTGATATGGAACTGTAATGCGGTCAAGAGCTGCCTGGAACTACGTTCGCCGCGTGTTTCCCTGAAAATAATTGCACACCTTAGAACGTTCGTCAGCCAATCAGAAAGTCTAGATTTAAATAAGCAAACATGTATTTTTTAAAGATTTTTAAGCTTGCAGTGATTAATATGTTTCTGATATGTTGTATGATTGGCAACAATTCTTTTAACCCTAAAAGATGCAATGCACAGCTTTCATTTATCAGCCATGTCAAAAGACATACCCATGTCCATATTCCAGGATGACAATGTCAAGATTCATCAGGCTCAAATTGTGAAAGATTGGCCACCACAGAGTCCTGACCTTAACCCTATTAAAAGTCTTTGGGACGTGCTGGAGTCGACTTTACACTGCCGTACACTCTAATATTTCTTTGGTGCGCTTTTAGCTTTGATCAAATTGTTCATTCCTTGTGCCATTGTTTCGACAGCATTATGCAACATCACAGCATTTATTTACATCAAAAGTTGCATTAATTTTTGGCTGAGATCTTGTATTGACAACGGGAGAGTTGAATCACACTGTAAAGTCGACTCCAGCACATATTCAAGACTTTAGGGTTGAGCTCAGGTCTCTGTGGAGACCAATTCATACATGAAAATGATTCCTCATGGTCCCTGAACCACTATTTCACAGTTTGGGTCCAATGAATCTTGACATTGCCATCTTGAAATATGGACATAATAATGTCTTCTAACATGGTTGATTAATAAATGGAAAGCTACACACTGCATTAGTTAGGGTTAAAAGAATTGTTGCAAAACATAAAACACAACATGCCAGGAACATATTAATCGCTGCAATAACGATCCAATAACTCATCAATACTTGCTTATTTAAATCCAAATGGCAACTTTTTTGCTCAGGCGTTGTTTATTTCTTCAAAATCATATATGTTTGGTATCTGACCAATACTGATAAGTGTTGTACGAGAGTCTCCTCTGGTGTAACAGTTGTGTGTGTGTCTGCGTGGGGTGAGAAATTGACAGATGCTGCATGCCAACACTGAGGGTTTGTGTGCTGTATGGGCTGCCAGCTGCTTGGCTGCTTATCAGTCTTAGTCTCCAGTCACCGTTCTGGATAAGATGGGACACTGTTGCTATGGCAGCCGCAGTCCCATCAGGCATGACAGATTCACAGTTCCGATACAGGTTATTATAAGGTGTGTGATAGTATAAATTTTGAAATGAAATGTGGTGGTTTATTAATTGTTGGGTGGTTGTCTGAAAACTGAGATATGGTTTTATGAGAATATGTGATAAAACGGCTGACTCTTTGACCGATATTAATCTGAATTCAACCTAGCTGATGTGTTTTTAGAGAGATACTGACTGTATTATTATTAGTTTTGAGTCTTTTACCCAAACAACTGAAGTGAAAACGGTCTTGAACCGTTTTAGCCTGGTCAAGTTCATTTCTCCACAGCAACTGTGCTTTCAGAAGTTGTGAAATAAAACATGCTTTCCAAAGCACACCCCTCCCTTGTGTACATCTGTCGATGTCATTCTGAACACAATATAATGCACTATGCAACTATTTAATGGCACTAAACTCAAGTGGACCAGGTTCATGATAATGAACATGGAAATAATAATTTCCAAGGAATTATTTTACCTAGCTCTAGACAAGGATCTGCTTGGTTCTTTGCCTCTGTCCTTCAGTTATAAGAATATATATAATCAGTTACATATATGTATATATTGGGACATACTGCAGTATATTATGATAGCACATATATTAATGCTATTAATTTGTTTTAGTGTTTTGGGACAAAAGAAAAATTCTGATTTGGTTAATTATTATCATTTTTATCATTCTTAATCAGAATCAGAATCAGAATCAGAATGAGCTTTATTGGCCAGGTATGCTTACACATACGAGGAATTTGTTTTTGTGACAGAAGCTCTACAGTGCAACAGAAAGACAGCAACAGGACAGGGCACAGATAATAAAAGAATAATTTACAAATAGGCAATGTACAAATAGCAAAAACACAATATATAGACAATTATGGTGTACAGGTCTAATATGTGCAAATCTGAAATGAAAAAAAATAAGTATGTGTGTTGAATAAATAATTTATAATAGAATATATAAATAATTTATAATTATAATATAATAATTTATAATCATTTTAACATGTTAAAATATATTATTACACTAATCAACATTTTCCTGGATGCCTAATTCATGCCGTGACAATATTTTTTATAAAAGCAGGTTTGACATTGTCACCTGCACTCCACTATTTACTGTTTTAACTTCAAAACAAAACATCCCACATGCTCCTCTTCAAAGAACACAATCATCCTGACACAGCAACACACAGAGGAACACACAGAGGACTAGAAAAGGACACACGTTATAAATCAAAGGCCTTTCCGAGAGAAACTAAAGCTTCTAGGATCTACGTGGGCCATGAATAAGTGATCAGGAAAGTCTGATGAATAATGAAGGTGGTTTGGAGATAAAGCAGACAGCCGCTGAAATCCCACTGTTCTCAAATCTGAGGGTCAAAGGTTCAAAAGCTATTTGAGATTGTATGTTTACTTATTTTAATTTTGTGCATGCATTAACCAGGACTCATCACCCGCTTTACACTTAAAGATCCCATGCCTAAACAAGTTAAAACCAGTTCTTGACAAAATCAGTCCAAGACCTTTGACCGAGCCAACCACTTAAACACAGTAGATTAGGCAAACACTCATGCAAAATTACAACAAAGACTTAAATCTAAGTCTTTATCCTGGTTCACAGGATCTTGATTTACCGCTGTTTGTGTTTGCAGCCATAAATTTACATGGCCATACATGTGCCATAATTCTGCACTATACGTAGTCCATTAGTGTGTGAGTGTGTGTAATCAGTTCTCTCACATAGCGAGAGCTCCTGCAGGTGTAATCTGCAGACCAAAGCAGAGAGCAGTGCTTCTGTTGAGCTATTTCTGTTCTGTTCACGCACTCAACCCTGATAATACAGCACACACTGTCTGGCTCATGCTCCTTTAGTCTGCATGTTGTCGGCTAAGAAACACGTGTGCATGAGTGTCTGGGTGTTGGTTTTCCACCAAAAGCTGAGGAATAACAAACATTACAATATAAAGAATAATTATACAAAAATTATACAATGGGTTTTTTTCTAATGATTGATCAAATGACAGGTATGAGTTCAGAACATTCATACACTCTTGAAAAATAAAGGTTTCAAAAGGATTTTTGCAGTGATTCCATAGAAGAACAATTTTTTGGTTTTCTGAAGAACCTTTCATGTCACAGTTCTTAAAAGAACTATTTTTTGTCTTAGTGTGAAGAGAATTTTAATAATTTAAAGAGCCTTTTTCGACTATAAAGAATCTTTTGTGCAATTGAAATGTTCCATGGATGTTAAAAGTTCCTCATGGAACCATCAATGCCAGAAAAGAAACTTTATTTTTAAGAGCGTATGTTTAAACATAAATTAAGAATGTTTTAAAAATAAAGGTTCTTTATTGCCATTGATGGTTCCATGAAGATCCTTTAACATCCAAAATAACTTTTTCTTTGTGCAAAAGGTTCTTTACAGTGGAAAAAGTTTCTTCAGATGAATAAAATGCTCTTTACACTAAAGAAAAACAGTTCTTTTAATAGCTGTTCACTTTATGGTTATTTGGGGAATTTTTTGTGGGAAAAAACCTTTTGGAACCTTTATTTGTAAGAGTGTATATTTAAAGTTTGCGAATGAAAATTTGGTTTATATGTAAACCAATTTTTTTTTTTTTTAACAGTCGTGCAATTTCATGTGCATGTTACATTTCAATCCAAAATTTGCTGATTGTGCATGTATTTAAACCCAGTTTTCATCTCTCTCTCTCTGCAATATGTCCTACCAGCAGTAAAAGGAGGCCACAAGCATGCTCTAGTCGTAGCGAGACTGGAAAAACATAGGAACGTGAGCCAGTTTGGGAGCCTCAGGCTTAGGTGTGTGGCTCTGAGAACACTCAGAGAAATCATTGAGTTCCACTTGAAAGAAATTAGACAACATCAGCACGTACAGAGGCAGGCTGAAACAGTACAAATCTCTCACTTTCCTTTTCACTTCCTTAAAACATTCACACAGACAGATGCATTATTGCTTTTTCAGTATGCTGTCTCATTTACCTTCGACTCAACATGCTCTCTTGGCAGGATTTAATACTTTGGCCAGGGTTAAAGTGGACTTAGATGTACAATACTGCTGTGTTAGCCTCAAGGCTGAAGTCTGAGAAACCCACTCAGGTGTAAAGAATAGGAAAATGGCCTGTCTCCATTGATTAGACCTTCTAGAGGAAATGATTGCTCACATTCAACAGCACATCCACAGGGACAGTGAAGCATTCCAGGTCTGAGAAGGCTGATTGATATCATTAGCCTCTGCAACTGCAGCTATTTATTTGTTTTGCATGAAAGTAAACAATTAATGAAGAATTATTTTTTGTAAAGGAATGTTAGTTTTATAATGAAATAAGCAATGGGAAACAGAAAAACCACGAGCAGACGTTAGATAACAAATTGGCAGTGCAGTGAGGTGCATTACTTTAGTTTAACAGAGGTTACACGCTCTCAACAAGGCACAGGGAGTGAATCAGAGGTCAATAAATACTACGCTGACCTTCCTTCAGAGTTATTGACTGACCCATCCAAGTTCCAAATTGATATTTTATGGCCACAAGTTCCATCAATGCTGTTCTCTATCGTTTTCTGATTGAATTATCTGATTTGCTCTTTATTGTATGAGTTCAGCTATGTTACAGAGAGTCTGACGCTAGTGTTTAGGGATCTGTCAATAAACCTTAATCAGAGGAGATGCCATATTTAATTTGACACACACAAAAAGTTAGGCTTTGAAGGTATTAAATCACATCTAATTTTCAGAACCAAAACGTTTTTGTCCACTTGAATGTTTTGGAAATATGTATTTTCAAAGATTTGTGAGCTGAAAGATGCATAACCAACAACACAACCACATCCTCACAGCCTTGTGTGTATTTTGTGTCAAATGGACCATTTTCACATTTCAAGGGTTCTCAGAAGCAGAAGTCATCATTGTTGGGTGAACTTCTATAGTGATGAACAGAAACTACAACAAGTGTATTTTTCGTGATCTCATTTGCCCCATTAGCAAAAGAAAAAAGTCCACAATAGTGTTTCTTTGACTTTCCAATGATGGTCAAAAGAGTAATAGACAAGCTTTTGTATTAGAAACACTTGCACAGCAGCATTAACTTGTTTTGTAATGTAATTTAATGCCAAGGTACGAAACACAAAGTATAGTGTTATATATGTACAATAAAATTATTAAAAAACATTTTTTAAAAACCTTTGCTATATTTATAATGTTAATAACTGTGGAAATGCATCATCACAGTCTGCAAAAAGGGTCCATTGTATCATGACTAAGGTGCATTCCAAACTCGAAGTAAATAAAATATATACAAGATTCGTATAAAGCATATAAATTCATGGAAAATTCCCTTCAAAGTTTTACTAGAAAAGCTTTGTTGCTCTGTGAGCAACATGCCTCGTGAAGTGGATGTTCAGAGCGAGAACAAAACTGTCATTGTACTCCTGCACAGTGTGTCTTGTTGCATTGCACTCTGTGTATGTGTCTATGTGTGTTATTGTTCATCCTCTTGCGCTGTGACTCTCCTCTCTGCTGCCAGGCCAAAGCAGAAGTTCTCACATGGCCAAAGCCCTTAGTCACATGGCCTGGGCATGTGCCACATAGCGCTAGCAGTCAAAGCACAGCAACACTAATGCTTCTCCCCTTTAACATAGATAAAGGACAGTTTAAAAAAGAACAGGAGAGAGACGGAGACCTGAGGCCAAGAGCTTGAAGATTTTAATTGAAATCGAGAACCTGAAAAAGGACTGCAGGGGAATCAATGTGAGAAACTGACTGAGGAAGGTGAAAAGAGGAGAGAGAGAGAGAGAGAGAGAGAGAGAGAGAGAGAGAGAGAGGCAGAGCCTCACTGCCACACTGGCTGCTGCTAAATTGCATGGTCATCTTCCCAGCTGTCCCTGAATATACACTGACATTGGCTTAGCTGTAAGCCACACATCAGGAAAGACAGAAAGGGAGGGAGACGGAACACTATGTGTGTGTATATACGTGTGTGTTTTGTCAGTGTAACAGTGTAGGAACAAGAGGGAGGGGTTCTTTCCCAGCTGTTGCAGTGTTTGCACATGGTTTATGACACTGTAGTAAGTGTAGCTCAATCCCTCTCCTAACACTGCTCACCGTTCACCCATCATGGGCCTAAAATGTGGCAATGATCTGCTGGGGTCAAATGGGAACTTTAGAAATTGGGTTTAAGAGCTTCTGAATGCAGTCAGGCTTCTGATTTATATGCTTTATTATCAAGACGCATCTTACTTACTTCTACCAAGCACAGCTCATTTTTGCTGTTCAAAACTAGCATTTTAAGTAATTTGATAAACATTTTTGATTGGTGAGATCATGCCTTTCACATCTTTAACCTTGAGGGCTACTGCATAATACAGTGTGCTATTCTCTGCAGCCTACATTTCAAACAGCAGCGTCAGTCATACTGTTGCCATGGAGAGATATTAATTGCTTTATTTCAAAAACATCCACGCCGGCAAGCACTGAGATATGCAACATTACAATAGAATAGCAGCTGAAGGAAATAGTGTAAATTGGTCATTTTTGTGGCACCTTGAGCTTGCAATTCTTTTGAATTCTCCTCAATGCTAAAATTAAGGTCACATCCTTTTCTTCAATCCTTGAACATTATGAGAAATAATGCAAAACAACTGATCGCATCACCTGGGGCGATGTCTAACATGCAACTACAGTGCAGATGTGTCAGACGGAACAACATTGTGAGCTACAAGTGAAGATAGCTGTCTTTTTAATCCTCTGAGCAGCACTTGTCCTTCTGCAAGATGACCTTGTGCACGGTATCTTGTGACAGACCCACAGACAGACTGATGAAAGGAAAGACCACAAATGGTTATTCAGGTCCCAGCTCTGCCTGGTTTCTGGGAAACAGAAAGTGAGTGATGTCAATGATGGATGCATTTTAAACACAGCTGATTCATTTGTGGCTGTTTATGGCTGCTTTGATTTGCATCTTTAAATACACGGCATGAAAGCCTTGCATGCAAGAGCAATTATTATATTCTCAGACTAATTTCAATGTTATTGCTTAATTTACGGGAAACTGTGCTATCTGAAATGTTTTGTATATTAACATATCATATGCAAGTGTGCAAATGCTGCACAGAAGTGGTTAAATTTGGACAAAGCAAGAAAGGTTGATTCGATCTATTCCCATTTCAGTAGACGGACCAAGTATGTCAGTTCTCCTTCAGATAAATCATTAGTCAGTGTACAACAAACACTAAACGTGACATATGCACAAAAATGAATTCTTTCAAACAGATTCATCCAGCGGATGTCATACATGTTTTTAATCCAATGCTGCAGAGAAATGGATTGATTTTGATCTGGTCCAGGCATGAATAGTCAAGCGCTAAAACTCGATTACAGGCTGAAAATAGTAGCAGCTTACTTTAATGGGATTGCAGGCTGCAGTGAGCACTAGAACCGGCCCACTGAAGGCATCCCTGAGACTCCAAACCCATCATTAAAAAGATATAGACTGTGTCTGGCCATATGTAAAAGCAGTGTGCAGACTGAATGAATGTGAAGAAAAACCAGGCAGGAATCTGTGGACCATCATCAGATATTTCTCTTTAAAACGTGATTTCTCATACTGTCAGAGGAAGCTGTGAAGCATGCATTTTTCAGACCATGAAAAGGCTAAAGTTTATATAGACATCTCATATTTCATTATTTGTTTAATACGCATTATTTGTTTAATAATTACAAAGAAGCTGCTTTTTCATTTATAGAATACACATGTAGGTTCATTACAGGCACTCGGTATATTATTTCTAGATATTATTTATTGTTATATATTTTTACTGTTTAAACTTAAAGATTTTAATCAGTGTCGATCTAAAACGCACAGTGTAGACAGCAAATATTGAAACATTTCAAAACTGGTCGTATAAGGTATTTACATTCTGGGCAGGTACAGTCACCCTTCTCTTTGTGACAGAAAGTAACTGGTTGAAAAAGAGGTGTGGTTGCGATACTCAGGTCCAATCAAATGCCGCATATACGCGAACCTGGGCGGAGATTCTACTATACAAGGGCGGGGTTAAAGACGGAAGTTCAACTGGATTGGTTGGTCGATTGCAACACTCACAAACCATGGTCATCTGCAGCCTGTCCTTGCAACTTGGAAACGTAAGAAAACCTGTATCATTCTCAGTGTAGATTCTGTAAATCTTTAGCTAAATCATCCAAAATGTGTCGAGCGTAAATTGCTGTACGACGACGATTCGTGATCGTTTTTAACCGCTGTCTTTATTATAACGCCGACTGCGATGCACGGTGTCATTAAGAAACCAGAACACGAACGCTGTCGTTTGCAGTGTGAGATATGAAATAATCCAGCGTTGCATATGAAGCAAATGTATCAGAAATTCACCGAGTAGCGTTCGGCATCACAACCGTAGGATTTAATTGACGCGTCAGTGTAAATTTAAGGATTTATAAGTTAAAATTCGGGACACTACCCCTATCGCACATAGACTGAAACGTCATCAACATTTCCCTGTATTTAAATGGTTGAGAGAGAGGAGGTCATTGCTGAAATAAGGAAGAACGCCGGTAGGTCAAATGCATTTTCTTGAAACATTTGCGATGACAATGCTTTGAAAATGCGTGCGTGAAAATCCTCCATCATCGGCCGTGCTGAATTATTAGATAAGGTGGCCTGTGTCATGATGACTTGTCGTGATATGTTAGAAAAACGACCTCGATTGTCGATGAAATCAACGGTGCACTGCCTGCGGCGTTTCTCGTTGCACGTATTTTCCTCTTGATTTCAGAAAGATTGAGAGCAAAGTGTATAAATCCATGATAGAACCGTATTCTGTGTGTGACTATGCATGACTGGTGTAAGTGTAAAAATGAATAGAGAATGCCTACAAGAATGTATAATGGTTGGATGATTTGATTCATTAGCTGTTTAGTATTCTGAATATTTTCCATTTCTCCCTCTCTCACACAAGGGTATTAAAAGAAACTGAGGGAATTACACACAAGTGAAGATTTACTCGATTAGGCTACATAAATGGGGGATTACGGCTTTCTGGTTAAAAACAACGCTGCAAACAAATCAGTTTTTCCAGCAAGAATTCATCCACACCTGCAGCATCCGGTTCACCACCAGACAGCACCTCCAAGCCCCCCGGCTTTCATCAGCAACAACAACACTACCAATGGTGGAAGTGTTGGGTCTGCTTGGCTTTTCCCAGCTGTGACGACCCACTCTAACATGCAAGATGATATTTTGGAGTCTGAGACGTCCAAGGCTCCGCAACCGCAACAAGAGAGTCAAGAAGGACAAGACAAGCAGGTGCTCTCTCCGCCAGGTCACCAGGAAGCACCGGGAATCATTTCGGAGTTGGACAACACCATGCCAGAGGAGAACCAGCTGGAGAAAGGGACCATGGAGAACGCTAACGGAAAAGAAGCGCTGCGGCTGGAATCTCCAGTGTTATCAGGGTTTGACTATCAGGAGACGTCTGGTATTGGTACTTTAGCACAGTCTAGTAGCTCCTCTTCGTCGTCCCTTACTGGTTTCAGCAGCTGGTCCACTGCTATACCCCCCAACCCTTCCACCTTGATTGAAGAGGTTGGCTTTTTCAACCAGGCTGCTACTACTAACAATGCCCCTCCTCCGCTGCTATTTCAAAGTTTCTCTCATCACACCAGTACAGGATTCGGGGGGAATTTCTCCCACCAGATAGGGCCTCTGTCTCAGCACCATCCATCTCCTCATCCCCACTTCCAGCACCCTCATAATCAGCACCGCAGGTCCTCAGCCAGCCCCCATCCACCTCCCTTTTCCCACCGCAGTGCTGCTTTCAACCAGTTGCCCCATTTGGGGAACAACCTAAGCAAGCCTCCTTCCCCTTGGGGCAGCTATCAGAGCCCCTCGTCCACCCCATCTTCTACTTCATGGAGCCCAGGTGGAGGGTATGGAGGCTGGGGAAGCTCTCAGGGACGGGAGTATCGCCGAGGGCTGAACGGAGGGGTCAATCCCCTCAACTCGATCTCTCCTTTAAAGAAGTCTTTTCCAAATAACCAGACCCCAACGCAGAAGTATCCCCGCAACAACTCTGGCTTCAACACTAAACCCTGGATGGAGGATACCATAAACCGTAATGATAGCATCTTTCCTTTTCAGGTAACTAAACCTCAGTTTCTCCTAACCATTGATGATTTTAATAGAGGAGCATATTGTTTAGCGATAATATGGTTGCAGAGACGTGTATGTGTGTTTGGGTATTGGGGATGAGATGAAAACAAATCTGTTGCTTTTTTTTCTTTCTGCATTTGCTCCCTTTGCCCTAACCTAATCTGATAGTGACAAAGCGCTCATGTGGCATGTTTGTTAGATAAATGTGATAGATCAAAGGTCAGATGAGTTATGCGGTGCTGTCGCTCCACTTCTGCAAGCTGTGAATGTCACCGATATAAAAAGACATGGATGAGTGAGTCAAAATCAGGGGATGGCACAGGCAACAGGAAGAGAACTGGAAAGTCTGATAATCAGATATAACCATCAATTATTCCAGAAATTAGCATTCACAAATACTAGGGACTTTTCCAAATTTAGATAAAGAGGCTATTCTAGTTACTTCTGTATCTATCATAGATTTAGTAACAGTGGAAGACCAACAGATAATTTGATAAACAAAACCTTGCGATTTGAATTTGACTACTTTTAGACCATAATTGCTTATCTGGCAATATTTGTAGCACTGTAACTAATTATTTTTGTAACTGTCTGATTTGCATATTACCAGCGAGTCTGAACTGCATTATGTGCTTTGGTACACAGTGAGATTATGTTCTTGTTTGAACCGCAGTGGTAACTCACTGAAAACACTCACTGTTTCACATGCTCAGTGTGTCCTCCCTGTTCAGTTTGTAGCCTAATACCAAGAACAAACCTTGTATTGTGTTTGCGAGGCTTTTTCCTCTTGGTAAGCAGAGGCCTGTTGTGCTACAACACCCAAGGGTAAGGGATAAAGGCTATGAAGGCACTCTAAATCAGGTGACTACAGACTCCATGTAAATTTTTGGATTGCCAAGCATGGGTCCCTTTGCAAGCAAACAGATACAGAGAATGACCCCTTTTCTTTAGGTCTGTAGCCTTAGGGAGCCTTGATGTATTCATTTATTGGTGTACATATCAAGTGCCCAACTGAGTCTCTGTATGTTAATGTGTGCCCTAGTTGCAAGCTTGGACGGGTGGGGTGACCGATATCATCTGCATTTTTACTGGTGCTTATATTCAAATTCAAAACTAAATTATGTGCATGTGAACAGTTTCAAAAACTGTTGATATCACTTAAAGACAACTTTGTCTGCATTGTTTGATAAAACACATTTAAGACAGAATGGCAGGGTCTAACGACATCTCCCTTGTCGTTTTTGCAGGAGCGCAGTCGGTCCTTTGATGGTTTCAGCATGCACTCTCTAGAGAACTCTCTGATCGACATCATGAGAGCTGAGCAGGATTCCTTGAAAGGTACATTATTCACTGCCATCATTACAGATCCTGCCTCACATCAGTATTAAGTAATATGTCAAGTATCTTTACAAGTAAAAATCACCAAATTTGATTATTAAACATCATTTAGAATTTCTAGGCAATGCACTTTCAATTGTTCAATTTATCTGCTAGTTTCGTTTCTTTTAATTTATGACTTCATTATTGAAAGCAAACATTTAATATAGCATATTTAAATGTGCAGATATCAATTTAAATGTAATAGATTTCTTTAACAAAATAACCTGATATAGTCTTGGTTTACTTTGCTTTGATGCTTCTTATGTTTTCTGCACTACAAATCATGCATCCAGTGTCTTTGTTGTTGTTGTTGTATATCCCTTTGATATTTATGTTTAAAATCTTTGTTGAATTAGTTGTTGTAAAAATCTGGATTCACTGACCAGTATGTTGTAATTTCAACATCAATCAGTAGTTTCAGTGTAACATTTGCCATCTTTGTTGCCTCAGTGCCTATGATGCATCAGATCTGCAATATGCAATTTTTGTATTGTATATTTTGTTGTGAAGAAAAGTCTTCTGTCTTGCTCAGGAGGCAGAGTTCTGAAGTAAAAATTAGCCTTTTTTTTTTTTTGTTTGTTTTGTTTGTTTGTTTGTTTTTTTTTTTTTTTTACAAGGCAACGAACAAAGCCGAGATGACAGCTGCCATATCTGACCATCTCGCTCACAGTTTACACTTCTATAGTTTTTAACCAGTTCTCTTCCTTTTCTCTCCCTGGAAACCCCCAATACTCCATAATTAATTTATTTAGTTAGTTTATTTGTATAGCACATTTAAAAACAACTAGAGTTGGCCAAAGTGCTTTCCATTAAAATGTCATTCAAACAGCTTGAATAACAAAAATCCATAAATTATAAAACACCCAACAAAAATACAATTTAAATACAATTTACAATAATTCTTCCATCACGGTCACCTCATTAATTGGTTATCTTGTTCTCTTTCTAAGGGTTCTCTTTCAGACTGCCAACTAACCTATGTCAAAACATTTTAATTGAATCATAAAGTGATTATTCAGTGCGTTTGCCTCATTATTTTTATCCAAAGAACATATTGAAGGCCATGTGACCCCAAAAAACCAACTTGGTGTCAGTGCAGATGGAATTTCAGCTGAAGTGAGACATAGTGTGAATCACAGAGGCCGAAAATTATGGTTTCATCCAGGCTATTCTACAAACTTATCTTAAGTCTAATAAAACTATACCATAATTTTCCCCCATACTCAAAATATGCCAAAATATGTAACTTATGTTATTTCCATTCATCATAACAGAGATGTGACAAATACAAACCATACTCCATACTAATGTTTTCCTGCATTTGAGTAACACCTATAAATGCATGCATGCATACATACATACATACATACATACAACCCTACGTTCTAAGTTGGCTTTGGAATCTGTTACAGCTTAGTGATTTATAGATGCCATAGGATGAGTGTTTCAGAAAGCACAGCCACGGAATACGTTGAAAGAAGGGGCATGGAGATGCTCTCCCAATATATCACCTAAGCTCCCTTCAGGATTTGAAGGCTAATCTAGGACAAACACTAGAGAGTTGGACATGTAGTTTCTGCACAGACCTGGTTTGGTTATTTTCACATAGTTACATAATATATGCTACGTTTTAAAAGCATGACATTAATATTGCTTAGTAATATAGGATTTAATAAACTATGTATTCGAAAAGCACAAATGCGATAAACCAAATGAACTTTCATGGTTTGCTTGTTCTGCATGAAGTGGGTTATGTTATGCTTTCCAATACTTGCGGACTTGGATATGTGTTATTGTGCATTTAATACAAATATCATTCTTATTTACCAATAGTGTTTTATACTGTTTGATAGCATGTCTTAGACATTTCCTTGCTCAAGTTTATTTTGTCTTATTTCACATGCAGCGAGGAATTACGGGAGGCGACGAGGTAAAGATCTCGGAAGTGTCTGTCAATTCATGTGATTTCAAGTTACAACATGCCTTTGTGTTAAATTGTGTTGGTTGCCAGGCTAGGTTTTTGTACTCTGTTGTGTTTAGAAACTTTGCTCTCTCATTGCATTCAAATGAAGAAGAATGTTAATTGCTACTTTATAGAATCTATGGCTGCTTTTCAATGCATATCAAGGTTTGTTTGGTGACTTCAGCATCACCGTGTGTGACAGGTCACTCATCGTTGTTTCCCATGGAGGATGAGCGGACTTATGGAGAGGATGAGAGGTCTGATCAGAGTCTGAGTGGACTGGGCTCACCGCACAGTTTCCCTCACCAAAATGGCGAACGCATTGAGCGCTATTCTCGCAAGGTCTTTGTTGGTGGTCTACCTCCGGACATAGATGAAGGTACTAAAGCATAACAAGCATTTCTTTCCAGGTTTTTTAAAATGTGTATCAACCACAACAAACACGTTGTATATATTATGTATAAAATTTCAGATGAGATCACTGCCAGTTTCAGACGCTTTGGACATTTGTTTGTGGACTGGCCTCACAAAGCAGAAAGCAAATCATATTTTCCACCGAAAGGTGAGTTTCAGATTGATTTGCACAGAGGTTTATTAAGAAATGAGTCATGCAGATATCAGCTTCTCTCATTTCAGCTGATGAATTTTGCACTCCTACAGTACGTAGGTGCACATACGGCACGCCCATTGTTTAAAGCTGAGCTCAAGATTAATATCATCAGTGGGGCCTGAGCAAAGGCTACAGGTCAAGGTTATAGAAAGGTTCTTGCATACATACCTTCAATGCACCCGTTGTCCTGCAGGTTATGCATTCCTTCTGTTTCAAGACGAGAGTTCAGTCCAGGCACTGATTGACGCTTGTATGGAAGAGGATGGGAAGCTCTATCTCTGTGTCTCTAGCCCTACAATCAAAGACAAACCAGTAAGATATTAAAAGGCTGTATGTTTGCAGTTTCTGTGGTGCTGCAAGTTGTGAGAAAGCAGTAGAGCATTTTAAAGTTAAATATAAACCTGAAAGTTGTAACCTGCTCCAACACTGTTTCTACTAAATTCCACTGCTGTTTGCTGTATGGCACATGACAAGCTAGTGATTCTCTTATGTTCACTGTGTCTCTTCAGGTCCAGATAAGACCCTGGAATTTGAACGACAGTGACTTTGTGATGGATGGCTCTCAGCCCCTTGACCCCAGAAAAACAATCTTTGTTGGGGGAGTTCCACGACCTCTACGAGCTGGTTTGTTTGGCTTTCAGATATTACCAGGATCAAAAAAAAGTGTATTTAGCTGCCACAGTTAGCACAATGTTGTTTTTGTAGATTAGTTACAATGTGTTGTAACAATCATCTAGTAAATTTTCTCTGACAGAATACAGGATTGTTGCATGATGCAATTAATGTTTTCAGTGTTTTTGAAAGCCATTTTAATATTTAAAATGTATATAATTTTTAATTGATATGTTACCCCATGACAGTGGAGCTTGCAATGATTATGGACAGACTGTACGGCGGGGTGTGCTATGCTGGCATTGACACTGACCCTGAGCTAAAGTATCCTAAAGGGGCTGGACGGGTGGCCTTCTCCAATCAGCAGAGCTACATTGCTGCTATCAGCGCTCGCTTTGTGCAACTGCAGCACGGAGAGATCGATAAACGGGTGAGAGTGGGGGTTGGATCTTTGAGCAGTGTAGTATATGCAAACTGATATAGTCAAGTTAATTTTGCTTTGCAGAACAAAGTTCTTTAGCTTTCCATATATGCAATATTAGCACCATCTACTGCAGGGCTGACAGTAGTTTTTATTCGGCCATCCAACTGAATCTCTGCACTGCCTGATTGTTCTTGTGAAATGTGTAGTTTTTTTGCTAGTTTTCTCCAGTCTATATTCAAACTGGGGTGCAATTTAAGTGCTCAAACTTAGACTATTAGACTATTTTTATTTAAATAAACACAGTTTGTATTTCATGTTGAAGTAGTACTTCCAGTAAAACCTGATATTGAGTAATTACTTTAGAAAAAAAAAAGTCCATCTAAAGTTTTCATATGGATAATTATCTTCTGAAAGAAAGTAGAGCTATATACTGTATACTAGAACTACTATATACTGCAATATCAGGCCTCTTTAGTTGGAACTGACCGAAAAAAAAAAAATAAATAAATAAAATTACTTTTTGAATTCAAATGGAATGCTTCTTAGGAATGGGATGACACTTGGTGACTTGTCGCATTAGATATGTACACACACAAAAAAAAAATCATGGACATGATTCGGATATGTTAAAGGGCCAAAAAATAAAGTAACACTTGGTACCTTTGTGGTCAAAAATGGCTGTGGAAAAAAAATAGCTCTCAAAAATTGTATAAATCTTAGGCCCCGTTTACACTAGTGGGTTTTCGTTTTAAAACGGCGTTTTAGAATGAAAACGATCCCCATTTACACTGGCGTTTCCGCAGCGTTTCAGAAACAATCTCCGTTTACACTACACAACCGAAAACGCATGTCACGTGACCATTCATGCAGGTACAACTATAGATATGTATAGGTAGATTCCCTATTATTTAGATGGCGGACGCGTCTGCGTGCTTAGAGCGGTCAAATGGGGAATCTACCTATACATATCTATGGGTACAACAATGAGCATAATATTATTGTTTACACAGTCGTCAAGGATACGCAGTGAGAATGTGGGCAGCTATGCCATTGTTTTCAAAAGTCTCCGTTTTGGTCCGTTTACACTGAAACGCAACCCCGGAGTTTTCAAACTAAAACGGGGTCTGCAGCGTTTTCAAAATCTCCGTTTTCACCTTCGAAAATGCCGGAATAGTGTAAACAATATGCGTAACCGTAGCAAAAGTTATGCGTTTTAAAACGAAAACGCACTAGTGTAAACGGGGCCTCACATTGTGTCATAAAATCCCCCTCAAAATTCTAAATAATAATCAAAAAATATGATTGACCAAAAAAAAATTACATTGATTTTCCTGCAAAAAAAAGTTACATTTCAAGGCTTCAGTCACTTTTGACCGCGAAGGTACCAAGTGTGACCCGCAGATGAAGAGGCCCAAGGGATTAAATGGTTTCTGGTCCTTGTTCTTCATGGTCAGCCTGCCTTTACATGTGCTAATCTAAAAGTGTCTACCTTTCCCAGGTGGAAGTGAAGCCATATGTACTGGATGACCAGCTGTGTGATGAGTGTCAGGGCACGCGTTGTGGGGGCAAGTTCGCTCCATTCTTCTGTGCTAATGTCACTTGTCTTCAGTACTACTGTGAATACTGCTGGGCAGCCATTCACTCGCGTGCCGGACGGGAGTTTCACAAGCCTCTAGTGAAGGAGGGAGGAGACCGGCCTCGCCACATCTCCTTCCGCTGGAACTGATCCGGGAGGTCAAGGCTGTGCTATTTGTATACATGCACTTTTCATTTTGCTAAGTCCTTTTTATTTAGAGTTCTTTTTTAAGTCTAAAACTGTATTTATTCTTAAGTTTTAAATTTTTTTTTTGCAGAAGAGAATGCTAAAAGAAAATGGTGTAATCCTGATTTTTGTTGAAAAGCTACATTGGTGCGCATGAAGACTTGAATGCATTAGATTTAAAAATATAGATGTTTAGCCTGACTTGACTCTGAATTACTGTTCTATCTTTATTCTCTCGGAGCCTCATCTTTTGTTTGTAATGGGTCACATTTTCACTTTAAACCATTGAAGGCTACACACACAGAGGCTGGAAATGTAAGGGTTCGAGCCTCGTTCATATGACTTTAATGTTGAGGTTTGTTCTTTCAGTGACTAATTTTAAATGGCTGCATGGCAAATGTGGATTCACAGTTAGTCCTTCAACAAAATGCACAGTAACAACTAACAAGACACCACAAGCTATTGTATGAATAACTTAAAATGACACTTTAAGGGTACGTTCTGGAATGAATTACATGGGCTGGTTTTAACGTTTAAGGCAAATCTTTGGGATTAAGTGGGAAAAAAGACTTATAATCTTAAAATCCTTCAGAGGTTCTCATCCTAACAATGCTCAGACACTGTAAGATTACTATTAAACTGCATCC
Organism: Spinibarbus caldwelli; assembly: GCA_039654775.1. NCBI lineage: Eukaryota > Metazoa > Chordata > Actinopteri > Cypriniformes > Cyprinidae > Spinibarbus > Spinibarbus caldwelli. Next base: position 3,312,733 of record CM077247.1, on the reverse strand, counting down.
AAGTTACCTATTACTTAATCAAGCCTAAGATCTGAGGCAAGGCTAACGGACAACAACTAAGAACAGCAGTGATGCAGGATGTGACTGTTTGTCGTGCTTAATGCACAGTTTTTGGTCAGGCAAACCAAAGATGAGCCTTAGAGATGTCCTACTGTCTGTGATTAAATGAAGATTATATATCTATGATAGAAAGCTTAAATCTAATTGGTTTGATGGGTTAAAAAACAATGAAATCTATTAACTTAAGTATTTATGATTCTTGTAATGGTTATGGCAGTAACTTTGGCTCATTTGTCAGGGATTTTTTGCTAAAAGCTAACTCAATGTTGTAGTATCTGCTAATGAGAAATTACCATGTGTTGCATTGATAGTGTTTTACTGCATGGGTTTTGCCATGGGTTAATTGGTGTTCTAACCGAGCATTGCAGTAGCTGAGCACATTTCAAAGAATTTGAAAAACAAATATTATTTTTTACATGGTCTGCTGATTTTTGTACTGTTTTATAGCTAATTATTTTGTCATGGATGTAAAACCATTATGCACTACTTTTCTAAATATTGTTTTTCAAGTCACTTTTTTCCACAAATGGAAAGTTCTTTTGTGATAACTTTTTTTTTTCATTTTTTTTTCACTTGTTGAATATAGATTTTGTACCTTTTGTTACTGAGAGATCTGGTTATAACGCCAAGCATACCTTAAGGAAAAGAAAAAAAAGCTAATATAATTTTGTTTAGGTTTTACGTGCTGAAATCCCTAGATTGTCACATATATATTTAGGTGACTGTATTGTTGAAACTAATATCTAATATTTTCAAAATGCAAACAGTGTTCTGTTCTGTCTTAATGGACAAAGTAAATATTGAATCTAGCATGACACAAATTCCTTAAAATGTGTGGTACATGTAGAAATATATACCTATCCAGTACCTACCCACTATCAGTTATGAGAATGATGATGCCTCCCTCATTATTGGCTGTAGAAAATAAAATAATTAACACTGTAAATTAGAATAATGTTAGGATGCACCTTGTATCACAATGATTAATGTTCCATATTGAAATATCAATGTTTACTGTTATGTATAATTCTGAGAGGCAACAAGGTTCATTTATTCATTAGGTATGCATGAGCTAAATGAATAAGTTAGGGTTTAATTCTCTTCACTTGCTTTAATAGTACTTTTGTTTGTTAAACCCTTTTCCCACTCTTTGAGTTATATGTACCTTGCCCATGCACAAAGTGTGCATGCATACCCCACTTTACCGTGTTTACTAGTTGACAAAAAGAAGCATACGAGAGGGCGATTAGTCGCATATTGATTCAGGGTTTACTTGAATACGCTTTCAAAATATTGACAGTGAGATCTGTGCAATACTTTTTCCCAGAGACCTTTACAGTGTACTTCTAATATAACCATTACTTTCAACGAGTCTCACCTCACAAACTCTCCTTCCGCCATTATAACCTTTATCATTCTCTGAGATATATATATATATATATATATATATATATATATATATATATATATATATATATATATATATACACACACTATATTGCCAAAAGTATTGGGTCACCCCCTTCTAATGAACAGGTTTGACTACTGTAATAATTTCCATGAGTACAAATCTTAATGTTTAAGCATATAATGATATTCTAGGGAATTGTGTGCTTCTAATTTTAAACCAACAGTTTGGACAGAACCCTTTTCTAGTCTAACATGACAATGCCTCTGTGTATAAGGCAAGGTTCAAAAAGAAATGATTGATTGAGTCAGTGTGGAAGAACTTGACTGGTCTGCAGAAAGTCAAGTCCTAATCCAAGCTGAACACCTCTGGTGTGACTTTAAATGCAGATCTTGAGCCAAAAACTCATCACCAAACACCAATGACTTGTACATATGGGTACAGTCATTTTAGACACTTCCAAAACTGCTGCAACAGAGATGGAAACATAATTCATGTATTTAAAAATTGTATTTCCATTTCTGCTGCAACAGTTTTGGAAGTGTCTAAAATGACTGTACCCATATGTACAAGTCATTGGTGTTTGGTGATGAGTTTTTGGCTCAAGATCTGCATTTAAAGTCACACCAGAGGTGTTCAGCTTGGATTAGGACTTGACTTTCTGCAGACCAGTCAAGTTCTTCCACACTGACTCAATCAATCATTTCTTTTTGAACCTTGCCTTATACACAGAGGCATTGTCATGTTAGACTAGAAAAGGGTCCTGTCCAAACTGTTGGTTTAAAATTAGAAGCACACAATTCCTTACAATATCATTATATGCTTAAACATTAAGATTTGTACTCATGGAAATTACTAAAGTAGCCAAACCTGTTCATTAGAAGGGGGTGACCCAATACTTTTGGCAATATAGTGTGTATAAAATACCACTGAAATTATAGGTGTTTTTACTTTTGTGTATTCACATATTTTCCTACTTGAGTTCATGCTACTGTGATTACAAACAATGTAAATATTAAGTGAATAATGTTTTAACCATTTACTGATATATTTTTAATTGGAATGTAATGTCATTTTGATTATAGTTTTTGATCAGTACACTTATTAGATTTTCTAGTTTTAATAATCACTATATTGTGCTTCATGTCTACAGAAGGATAAGAAAAAATATCAGAAAATTCTCTATGTAACTGCTTATTTAAATTTACATAGTTTATAACTGTGTATGGGAAGGTGTATTTATCAATAGATTTTTATAAGAGGAATAATTTTTTTGCTATGTCATTTATAAGTTTTAATTTTTATATTTTAAATCCATATGGAGTTATGTAAAGAAAAATATCATTTTATAGTTGGGTTAGTCAAACATGTGCTTTGGTAGTTGAGTCTTGATTATTTGCAGTTAAATATTTATAACAGAATGCTTCAAGTATTTGTAATGTGAAATGTTGAATGAATAAACTTGATTGCAGGAAATGCTGTGGGTCTCGTCTTTAACCGTGAACGTGAATCAAAGTTATAGATAAATTCTTTGAAAGAAAATTTGATCTTCCCATGATTAATTTGGCTCAGCCTACATAAAATCAAAGTGCAAGGCATCATCATTTGATAGAGCACAATAGGAAATGCAGTAAGCCTCTGGCATGCTGTCTGAGAATGGGGTCAAATCTATTTTCAGCTTGTCTGATACAGCACATGCTGCTTAAAAGACAGTGTTATGATGACACGGAGGACATCCGGGTGAGACCTTGATTATACTGGAATTACTAAGATGAATTACTGTTGATTGATTGATTATTGTAAGGTTGAGCTGATGAGAGGGCAGGCCTCAGAATATATGCACAGACAGTGCATTTTAACCCGTATATGCAGTTGCATTACTTGAAGCCCATCATGCTGCAATGTTTATCTATGAATCATCTACATATGCTATATCATTTGTTTAGGTTTGAACAGGGTATCTTAATGCAAGCACTCTGATTCAGAGGCCGCCTACACGAATACTGCAGAGGCACACAACAACACCCTCTGGCGGTAATAGTGTGTATGTTTTGTCAAAAATAAAAATATTACGTGTAGTATAACAAAAATGAAACTTAGTATTTCATTCATTCATATCTCAGAAAAAAAAACTCTAACCTTTGAAGGAATTTCAGCGTGTAAATGAGAATGAATATGTTTGTGTATTTTTGTTCTAATTGCATTACTTTTCACTGAGCCACGCTGTATGTGAAGTAACTTACAATGTAACTGCTGGGACAGTTCATCTACAGCTTTCTGGAGTATCTCAAGGGCAACAGTGATGAGTGTAAAGGAAATCTGAAATGAAAAGTGCATTTTGTCATCATTTATTCATCAGCATGTCTTTGTCTTCAAACCTGTGCCATAGGCGCCATATTTAAAAGCTAGAGAATAAGATTTTGAATGAATAATGATCTTGATCATGTTCTTCACACAAATCTATGGTGCTTCGTGCACAAGAAGACTTTGAATATAGTACACATACACAAAAGAAGCAGAATGGCAGCGTCTAGAAACACTTTCACTGTTTTGAAAAAAAAAAGTTATGTTTTGTGTTTAAAAAATGACAAAGACATACGGGTTTGGAACACAATGGAAGCCCGTTTCCGCCACTGAATAAAAAAATAAAAAAAAGGTTATTGCGACTTTTTATCTCACAATTCTGACTTTTTTTTTTTTTTAAATAAAAAAAGGTTATTGCGACTTTTTATCTCACAATTCTGACCTTTTTTTTCCCCACAGAATTGTGAGATATAAACTCGCAATTACGAGTTATAAAGTCCAATTTTTGTGGGGGGGGAGTACTGATATGGGAATTTCGAGTTTATATCTCACAATTCTGACTTAATAACTCGCAGTTGCGGGTTAAAAAGACAGAATGCGAGATAAACTCGCAATTCTGAGAAAAAAAGTCAGAATTGTGAGTTTATATCTCGCATTTTTGACTTTATTTCTCAGAATTGCGACTTTATGTCTCGCAATTGAGAGTTTATATCACGCAATTCTGAGGAAAAAAAAGTCAGAATTGTGAGATAAAAAGTCGCGATTACCTTTTTTATTTTTTTATTCAGTGGCAGAAACGGCCTTCCATAGGAACACGAAACATGAGGATGAAAAATAAATAAATAAATAAATGTACTGCCTTTTTTCGTTAACTTCTCCTTTAAGAGCCTGTTGTGCGTGAGCCTCCATTTTAAACCTGACGTGACCGTTGATGAGCGTATCCTCTTCCGGTGATAATAGTAAGATTTATTAAGTTTAACTTTAGTTAAGTTTCACAACACTAAAACAGAACTTTTTTGAATAACCTAAGACAGCTACTCTAGTTCGTAAAGTTTGGTGTCGTTGTTAATAATGGCAATTTCCCTAAATTACTCTTCTCTAAACTACTCAAACTGACAAGGAATCGGTCTATTACGGGAAAAACAACAATCACCATAAACTGAGTACGAACAGGTTGACTCAAGAAGCGACTCCCTTACTCTTCCTCGACGTTACAAGTCCCGAAATAATACCATGCTTTTCAAGAAAGGTGAAAACAAACCATCTTTTGAGGTTTTACGCGAATATGAGATCAACGGTTAATCTGAGGGCATTTAAAGGCGGGAAATCGCAGCGCGCCAAAACGCGCCACTCACGAGCGCGCGAGGAGTGCAACCACACAGCAAGTGATTTAAAACGCACATATTTTATATATAATACTCTGTTGAACACAGTTGAATGAATGTAGCTGCATAATTGATATGTGCTTTGCCCTTTTTAATATAGTGGCCTCATCTGATACTTTTGGATTCCCATCAAAAGATGTTGAAGCAGCAGGTGGGTTTGGTACAGTTTCAGCATTTTATGGAATTTCATTTTCATTATCATGACCTGTTTTATTTTCTATGGCTATGTCAGTCCCGATCCCGAGCAAAACAGGATGTATTGAGGACAATCAAGAGAATGGTGGAGGGGAACAGGGTCATCAGAGAGCGGTTACTCACCTTGAGGCAGCAGAGCCGAAGCAAATGAGGTTTGCCCAGTTAAAAGGAATAGTTCACCCCAAAATAGAAAATTCTGTCACCATTTGTTCACCCTTATGACGTTCTATACCAGGGGTGCCCAGTCCTGCTCCTGGAGGCCAGTATCCTGCAGAGTTTAGCTTCAATCAGCTCCAATATTTGCCTGGAAGAGTCTGAAGACCTTGATGACTTTGGTTCAGGTGTGTTTAATTAAGGTTCAAGTTAAATTCTGCAGGACGGTGGCCCTCCAAGAACAGGTTTGGTTTTAAAATCTAAATTCTTATGACTTAAATAATGCTAAAGTTATGGAGGAAATGAGTATGACTTACAGATGATCACTAGATGGTGATATTTCCAAAATTAAGAGCAACTACATGCAGTGTTCAGGGCTCTTACTTCCACACTCTCCATTTAAATTATACTGTATGTACTGGTTTCTGTTTCTGTTATTACTTTTTTGATATTTATAAAAAGAATGGCCTAATGTGTTCATTCATTAACTTTAAAGGGCTTCTTTAATCACTAAAACTGTTCCTCTTCCCACTGTTTTGTTCTATTGTCAGCTGTAGTGTTACTATTTAAGCTTTATAGTGAACAGTGTATTTTGTTATTGCATGTCAGGTTGTTTGTACCAAAAAAGAAAAGAAAAAGAAACATTGAATGGCCATCACTGATTACATTTATTTATTTATTTATCTGATTCTACAGGTTTTTAAAAAAACGACAAAAGGTATTAGAGAAAAGGTTTGTTATTGTATGTTAAGTTCTTTGTGACAAAAATGTTTATTAAAACATTGAATGACCATCACTGACTACATTTATCTTATTTTATTCTATATTCTATTCTATTTCTGATTCTAGATGTTTCAAAAAGCAACAAAAGGAGACTTACTTAGATTTCACTGAACTCAATTGTCAGTAAATGTTTTGCCCACAGTAAAATTGCATTACATTCCCAGTGTCTAAAGAGCTCAACATCTTGCTTATGCAGGTTGTGGGTTTGTGGCAGAAGTCATCAAATAGAAAAGCTATTGTAGAGAACATGACCTCAGACATTTAAATTGAGATAGATTAATCATGTTGTCAAGTCAAGTCTGTATAATGAAGCAATAAACCCAAGGTTTGATTACAGACAATGCTTATAGTTTAGGCCCCTCTCCTGGGCGCCTGTGATGATTATGTGTTTTCCTCGAGCATCAGCTAAATGGCAGTGGGTAGATCTCTAAGATTAAATGCAGGTTAAATGCAACTACTGTAAATGTTTGTTGTAGATTAGGGTAAATTATAGAACTCGAGTAAGAAAAGGAATAGTTGCTTGGGGATGTTTAGATCTGACAGTAACCAGCTAAACGTGTATTTCGCAATAGATTATATAGCCCTTACAACGTGTTTGGTTCTCGAAATTAAATATCTCACAATGAATCAGCAATAAATTGATAGGAGCATGTAAAAACTGAATTGAACTGCCATAAACTATTAAACAAACTTAGAAGAAAGTGGAAAGTCCAGAACAATGAGCTGCGGTTGTGCATGACTGCGTGACATTCAGGCCTTGCACATTTGATACGGATTCCAACATTGAATTAAGCTGTAATTATTTTCACCACCAGACCAGGCTTATTTAGGTTCATGTGTTGAAACATGCTAAACAAGTGGAGCCACACCTTCTCTTTAGCACTGTTATGAGTCCTTAGCCACAAGCAGAGGTTGCTTAATGTAATTTTTATAATGATGTGCGGATAAACAGGGAAAACACAAATTATCTCTCACAGGATAAGATAGCAATATTGGACCACACCGCATCAATGTACACAATTTCCACACACAGTATTACAATTACAGCTCTGACACACACACATATAGTGGATACATCCACTAAAAAAAAAAAAAGAAAAAAAAAAAAGTAAAATAGCATAGTGTGCTGTGTTAATGTGAAGGAATTTTGATTGATTTTTTTCAAAGGTGATTTTAAAACGTCTTATATTATGATGTGTTTTAGTGTTAAAGGAAATGTCTGTAAAGTTAATGGATCGTATCCTGGCAGAAAATTACCAGAACTTTTTCTTTTTTTTTTTCTTACAGTGTCCTTTTTATTTGTTCCAATTTATTCAATTTATTTTTATATCAATTCTGTTGTAAATCAACTAATGTATTGCTTTGCTAGTAGATACACAGTAAGATCTCCAGTGTTGAAATGCCGGTGTTAAGGACTTTTAAAGTTGTTAAAGTTAAAGAGTTAAAGTTGTGGTGTTGAATTTTAAAGGATTAACACTAGCTAGTGTAAACAGCGCTCTCTGGCCGGAGTAAATACAGAGAATTACCCTCATTACCACTGCTGAGTGTTATTAGTCACATCCGGGACATTTTCTCGTGTGCGCGCCTAATCCGTCTGAAATATTTTTCACAGACGCCATTTACTTTGCTCGCAATGCGGAGCATATTAGGACGGAAAACAGCGAAATAAAGTGTTTAATCTTACTCACAAAGTGTGTTTTGTAATATCATATCGTTTTATAATGATATTAATGTGTTGTGTGCGCCTAATGTAAACTTTTATCAATGGCATTTCCTTTCATTCGCGATGCGGAACGGACGCGGACTTTTCTAAAAGGGAAAATCCGAAAGTAAGTGTTTTTATCTCATTTAAAATATGTATTTTATAACATCATATTAATTTATAGCGATACTTATGTGCTGTGCTCTCCTAAATTTTTTCTCAGAGAGATTTTCTTTCTCTCGCGGTGCGAGCAGACGGGGAAGTTGGTTTAAACAAGGAAAACACCGAAAGTAAGTGTTTTACCTCATTTATTATATGTATTTTATAAGATATTACTTTATGACGATATTTATTTGCTGCGCGCACCTAAACGTTAACCGTTTCTCACAGATTTATATTGCTGAGGTCGCGGAGGTCGCTTTAATAGAAACACCTGAAGTAAGCGTTTTACCTCATTTAAAATATGTATTTTATAACATCATATTGATTTATAGTGATATTTATCTGCTGTGCCCTCTTAAACTTTTTCTCAGAGATATTTTTGTTCACTCGTGATGCTCCGGAGCAGATGGGGGAGTTGGATTTAACCAAAAGTAACGTTAAGTGTTTTACTTCATTTACGATATGTATTTTATAAAATAATATTACATTATGACAGTATCTATAGATGCGCGCGCCTAAACGATCCGAAACGTTTCTCACAGATGACATTTGAATTTGAAGGGAAAGGCCAAAAGTGTTTTACCTCATTTATAATACAGTATGTATATTGCAAGGTCATTTTGTCAAATCAAACCACTGTAAACTGCCCAAATCTAGATGGCAATATAAGTAATTTGTTCTTGTGTGTCTCATGACCAATTTTTGTGATTTCAGTAAGCATAAATTGAGTTTTCATGATGCTGATGTGTCCTTATATTGGATTTAGGTGCTGTTTTCATTGAATTAATTTGAAAATAACACTTTCAGTAAACTCAAACTCTTTATACTGAGTGAATCTTTAAGCATTAAATTGTGTTTAATTTTTAATTTTTTGTGTGTTTAGTTTAATTTTAAGTAAACTAGTTCTTTAATATTGTTACAGATGGTTCATGCTGGCTTAACAGAAAAATCAAAAGGAGATGATGTGCTTGAAGAATATGAAGCCACCAATACATGGGTAAGCCACAGTTGCACATTTTAAGATTATTGTCATGTTTATTTAAAACAACAACAACAAAAAAAACCCCAATAATAATAAAGAGTCTGATTTCTTTCTAAAAAAATAAATATCAACTGTAAGTTTTTGATATGCTTGAACTGTCATTTATTTATGTGCTGTCCCATTTATGTGCATTAATTTTGATAGGAGTCATCCAACCTCAATGCAGAGAGATCAGTATGCACTTGGAATTGTCGTTAGAAGACCCATTTTCCAGTAAGACTGACTTTTATTTTTACAAAATACATTTACAGTGAATTAAATGCTTTTTCTTAAAGGTATAGTTCACCCAAAAATGAAAATTAAACGGTTAGTTCATCCAAAAATTAAAATTATGTTTTACTCACCCTCAAGGCATCCTAGATGACTTTCTTCTTACAAATGAATCCAATCTGAGTTTTATTAAAAATTATCTTGGCACTTCCGGGCTTTATAATAGCAGTGGGTGGGTGTTGCTGTTCAACAGTCCAAAAGAAGTGCAATAAAGTGCATCCATCCATAATAAACAGTGCCTCATATGGATACGGGGGGTGAATAAAGGCCTCCTGTAGCGAATCAATGCGTTTTTGTAAGAAAAATCCATATTTAAAACAAACACTTTCCTCTAGCTTGCGCTAACTGTCGTGTGTGCAAACTGTTCCGGGTGGATGACGTAGGACTTTAGTGAAGTTTTGGCTCCAGTGAAATACGTTAGTCTCGCGAGTTTGTTTACAGGAGCAAAGGAAGCAAATTTTCCTTACTTTAGCAAAGAAAAAACACTCTTTTCTTGGCTTACATCGAAATCCTCTGACATTTCTCTTTACAAATCCTTGTTTTGTATTTCTAATTCATGATTCATTTGTTTTGCTCTCTCCTCTGCTCTTCCGCGTTCGTCACTTCTCACCGGTGCATGCAATACACCGACGTTTTGCGTCATCCGCCCGGAAGGGCTTTCGCGTACAACATTTAGCGCAAGCTAGAGAAAAGTATAAAACGTTTATAAATATGGATATTTTTCTTACAAAAACACATGGATTTGCTACAGGAAGCCTTTATTCACCCCCCAGAGCCGTGTGAGGCATGTTTTATTATGGATGGATGCACTTTATTGCACTTCTTTTGGACTGTTGAACAGAAACTCCCACCCACTGCCATTATAAAGTTTGGATTAGCCAGGAAATTTTTTAATATCACTTCGATTGGATTTGTCTTAAAGAAGAAAGTCATATACACCTAGGATGCCTTGCAGGTGAGTAAATCATGGGGTAATTTTAATTTTCGGGTGAACCTAACCCTTTAAGTTATTATTTACTCACCCTTGTGTTGTTCTAATACGGTATGCCCTTCTTTCTTTTTCGGACCTGCTTGTCCTTGTAATGTCACTATATGCCAGTCAATATCAAGCTTTTAAAAAAGATTCAAAAGGATCAGAGTGGTCCCATGTATTTCTTCTGTAGATTATTCAAAATATAACCTTTTGTGTTCCTCAGAAGACAGAACGTCATACAGGTTTGGAACCACATGAGGATAAATAAATAATGACAGAAGTTTCAGTTTTGGGTGAACTTCTTGTATTGCAATTCATACTTGTCTCTGACATTTCACCTGATAATAGTTTTGATAAATGGAGGTGAAATGATCCTGTTTTGGTTTTGTATTTATATTTATTTATTTTTCAATTTTACAGGGGCAGTTTTGTGATGCTGCAAATAGGAGTGGATATCTTGCTTGGCTGAAAACTGCAGAGAAACGCATCTCATCGTGCTGAAAAAAAGAATGAGACTATTCTCTCCAAGGAGGTCCAAACACCAGCACAGAATTTGATTAGTGAGCATTAACATGCATTCAGCTTTTATGGTAATGAATGGAATGCTGTTGTTTAACCTCCTAAATGTCAGCATTATAAACCTTATGACATTAAGAGTACATATGGACCAATTAAGAATGTTTTTTTTGTGTCTTTGCACTGATTTGCTTCTACATTATGATGTTTAATTGTTGTAAGAACATGTTCTTTACATGTATTGGAAACATTGAGTGTGAAGACATTTTGGTGCAGGGAAAAAGGTTTACAATGTTTCAATAAAATAAATGTAAACGTATATTGTTTTGTGAGTTTATTTTTTAATATTTTCACCTGAACACTGGTGCAGTGTTGACCAGTTAATCCATAAGTGTTAACTTTCAACACCAACTTTGGTGTTCTCATTATCAATTCTGGTGTTAATATTTTACATTTTAAGAGTTTTTTAGTTAACACTGTCAGAGTGTTAAAAATGTTAACTCTTTTAAAAGTGTTAATTTAACACTTTAGCAGTGATTCCCATATATACTCTGGGTAAGTGTTAATTTTAACTCTGAGGGAGTTAAACTCACTCTTTTAAATTTGCTGTGTATAGTATCTTCTGTGACCAGCCCTGCTTTATGTTCCCTTTGAATTTAGCTTCAAAGGGCTCATTGAACTTCAATACAATACAGATTTCATTTTGGTTGGTTGTATTTTCTCCTGTCTACATCACCATAAGGCTATTTAACATTCTTTCCACTTCGTCTTTGGCATTCAGATTTAATTTATTATGTTAAATGACACATTATGTTATAATGAGCTCCAGTAGACAGATGAAATCTCTTCACTACTCTGTTTTCCGCTCTCAACTTTGCACTGCCTTGATGTGGTTGGATGCACACAAAGCAGCACAAAGACAATGACAGTGACTCAGCTTTATGCTTCCACACACACCTTATGCTACTGGTTACATTTGCACATCTTTTCCCTCACAGCTTATTTCCTTTTAACGACAGCATCCATAATTAATAAAATATCACCCCTTGAACAGCTGGAATTAGTTCTGAGGCTAAAAAGCTCTTTGTTTGAGGCACATGGGAGGAGTTATTGTGAAAGCATGGGCGCTTTGTAGTTGCTTCTTGAACACAGTTAATATCACTGAAAACAACTGACTGCTGAAACTGCTACAGAGTTTTAATATACTGCACAGATTCAGCAACAATTGAAAAACACAGGACAACCAGCTTGGGGATGTGGTCTTCGGTGCTGGGTTAATTACAAGTTAATTGCTTGTAATTATATTTACATTTTAAAATACTCGATCAGATTACAGTTACTTTTTTGTGGATTACATGATTACATATTCACACAATGGCTTCAAATTATTCTTAATTTATTGATTCACTACAGAATTTTTTTTTCTTTTAAATTTTTCTTTCTGAATGAATCTACCACTTATATAGATGAGACTAATATTTATGCAAGTTACTAAACAATGTTGATGCATAACTGTGTCTTCATCATATCCAATATGATAATATGACAATATGATGTCCTAATTATTAATATTGAAAGTCTGGACAAAACCTGAAAAACTTTGGCCATGTATTGTCAAGTTTTCATGTTTATTAATGGTTGTTCATATAATGTAGGAATTCTCTAGCTTTTGCATTTTTATGGTTTCATTAATTAGCTTTTCATGAACACCCTACAGCTTTTTCATGAAGTTTGGGAAACCCTGTTGTTATGTAATGTTTAATGTATTTTATGATTTTGATATAAAAAAAAAAGAACTATATTTTCTTTCCCTTTGTTTTTTGTTGGTAAAATGGTACACAATAATCACATTCAAGTCTATTGATATTTCGTGATAAACGAATTAGTTCAAAAAGTAATCTAAAAGTAATCAAAAAGTAGTCAGACTACATTACTTAATATGTGTAATCTATATTACGTTATTAACTACAATTTTCATCATGTATTTTGTAATCTGTAACAGACTACAATTTGCAAGTAATCTACCCAGAACTGATGGTCTTAGATGGTGTGAAAAAGCCCAACATGACCAAATTCTTAGTTGTGAATGATATACAGCTACAATTTAAGACTGAGCACAGACAATAAGACTTCATTTAATAGACGTGAACCACTGACCCTGGCTGACGGCGATCTCATCAACCAATGCTTTACGGCTTTTAATTCACGATGTGACAGAGAGCAATAAACTGCCCTGTACCTCCTGAATTATAAAAAAAAGTTATAAAAAAGTCCTTGATAGAAGCAACCACAGGGTTCAGTTGCTTGTGTGAAGAAAATACCACAATACCACAAATCTGTAAAGAATTCCTCAAAATCTGATGCTTAGAAGCCACACCGAAATGATTCTCAAGGAAATAATCTTACTTTTGCCAGAAATGGTTTTGTCATCTTAACTGCCAGCGCACAGGTATAATTGCATATTGCCGTGAGGAAATAGATCACTTTACGTTGTGTAAGCGCTGATGAGGGTGTAATAAGAAGCTGGATTCATATAGCCAAGAGGGACACAGACAGGCAGTCCAGCTGTGTCAGAAAGATTAGGCACACTGTGCATGTTTCATTTAGTATGTGAACTACTCACACAACAACACTTCCAAGTTCAGTCACAGTATAGTGGCTTCCTTCTTGACTGGCACTGCATATTTGATCGCGTGGGGTCTATTGGAAAAAGCCATCAAACAAACACTATCCGGGTGCAATTGTGCTGAATGTCATTGTTGCTAGCCATGTGAAGAGCCTCATCTGGTGTATTTTTACATAATCTGAAAAACGGGGTCAAGTTTGATATTGTGCTGCATTTATGAACTGAATGTTCCCGTAGTTCAGTTCAATCCTAAAAGTGGGGTTGTCTGCTGCATCAAATACTTCGCCTCTAGGGACACGAATTGTGCATAATGGTCTGCTTACATTTCAGTGTAGCTTAATGAAGAGAAATGAACTGTTTAAAGGCTCTGAACGGCGAAATTATTATGAGGTCCAAATGTAAATCTTTAATTTTGTATATTTACAGAATTTCAAATTGAATAATGTAATTGGAACTCTTGGCTTCTTGTCGTTTATATATATATATATATATATATATATATATATATATATATATATATATATACTGTATATATATATATATATATAGTGAAGTTTAATGAAATGTATTTTTGAAATAGAAAATAGATTTAGTTTCAACCCTCACATACCAAAATATTTTTCAAAATGTATTTCAGGGCCAAGAAAATACATTTCCAATTTTACAGTAGCCTACATTTAGGTTAAATGCAAATGTAGATGGAATAGCCAAGAGACAAAATTTCATTAATAATGATTTAATAATGCTTATTTTAATTTTTTGAACATTGTAAAGTATGTTGTTCATACCTGTTATAGACAACAAACAAAGTTGTTGTTTTTTTTTTCAAATTCCATATGTGAATGTATTTTCTGAAATATATAGTGCAAAATATATTTTTCAGTGTTTATATATATATATATATATATATATATATATATATATATATATATATATATATATATATATTTTTTTTTTTTTTTAAATATATTTTTAAAAATATACAAAAATTGGCCCAAAAATATATTGGTAGAAAATATATTTATTCAAATATATATTGAAGCATATTTTAGCAAATACATTTTTTGGTGATTTTTTTATTTTTTTATATTTTGAAATATATTTGAAAATATATATTTTTTGCTGTATACCTTAATAGCTATGACGTTTTCTAAATCCATCTGAACTGTGTAGTACTCAAAATGGAGTAATTGCAGTTCAGATTATGTCGTTCTCTGCGATACTGGCCCAGTGTCATGTCCATGATGAATTACGAGCCAAAGCAAGCAAAAGAAATGATGGCTAAAGTGGTTATAGTATGCTACATTATTCTGTGAATTCTCTAAAATAATACAGAGCTTTGTTTTGTGTTCATTTCTGCTCATTTTCCCATCCTCAGACTGAAATAGCAGTTTGAGTTTGTTTATGGTTTTGCTTGGTCTCTGTTTGCAATCTGGGCCAAACAGTTAAAAAAGCAAATCCACTGTAAAGCATCAGTATGAGTACTAAACGTGTGATGTTTAACATTTATTTGGCATGCCAGTTGTATAGTTTGTGTCATGCTTTTTAGTTCATATCATGTTTGAATACAAACATAATTGAAACCAAACTGTGTGAGCATTGCTTTCAAATTAAAAACACATAGCAATGCCAGTTTATGTCAAATCTTATTGACTGCATGTTCTTCGTGATTTCTTTTTTACAGAAAAAAAAAAAATGTATCTTTACATAATTAGGTCTTCCACTTCAATCAAATCATAGTCATCCAATATCTGAACAGCTTTTCCAATGCCTTCCCACTCTCTGTAGCAATCATTCATTTTGTCTTGTCTAGAGCGCCACAGGGCACAGCAGCCAAATCCTTGTCAAGGATTATCTGTTAAAACTTCCCTCCAGTGTTGACCCTGTACATAGAGTTTGTATTGCATATTATGTGACAGTATTGGCAGAAGTGAACTTCCTGACGTTTTCTCTTTTTCCACTAATGAGCACAATACGCTGTTCTCGCTGACATTTTTTCTTCAACTTAATTCTCTAGTATAACAATCTAAACATCTTTAAAGACGCCACAAAAGAACACAAATTACCTTGATTTTTAAGCGTGCACCCTAATCACTGCTATTACAGAGGGGAATATGTAAAGGTGAACACTAAAATGATTCCCAAAGCATTTAAGTATAGAACGCAAGTGATGCGAACACAGTGATTCATAAAGCTTAATGAAGCCATAAGCCGAGGCCTTTGCCACAGAATTAAACCTGTCACGATTACAGAGTATGACTCCTCTGGAGAGCTGTAATAATGGTGCAGGAGCCCAGACTTGGTGGAGACACTTAAGTGTTAGTTTTGACAGGACTGACTTGTACTTCTGCATTCTCTAGGAATCAAATAATTACCATAGTGCAATGCAAATCCTGCAGTGGGAAAAAGAGAGTTGCATGTTAAGTTTGTTTTGCGTTGCATTTGTTTAGATTTCTCAGATAAATCTCACAGAGAAGCTTGAATTGTGCAAAGAGCGCAACTTAAAATGCACATTTGGTTTTCTAACAAACCTTTTCCATCAGTTTAGAATCAGTTTTAATTTCAGTGCATTTCATGGCATATCACTTGTGAACTCTGACGAGCAGAGTTCATAGCCTTTAAATTGACAGACTCGGGCTATACGAGTGGGCGCCATACACCTTGAGAGGGTAGCAATTTTCCGGTATTACGGTTAAACCCTGGTAAAAAAGAACCGGATTCCAGGAGCCTAATTACAAGGTGTTAATAGCAACAACAATATAATTACTGTAATTTACACACTAGCCTGAAACCTTTATTCCCCTCCAAATGTATGTCACAAATGTTATCATATTTCATGTTTTGCTGTTGCTGTGTTTAGGTTTTTTCTAAACATTTATTTTAAAAACAGTACTAGGCAACTTTGGATGGAGTCAGTTTGTTTTCTCAGACAATAAAATAGTTTTAAAATGGTTATTGTAAACAAAAAAGTGGCTATATGAAGAATTAGTAGAAGTGAGTATATTTTAGCTCGATTGTGCATCTTAAAATGAACAAATTACTGATGTGAGAGCAATTTGAAGAAAAACTTCAAGCCTAATTTTAGCTTATATATTTCCCCACTATAAACACCACATTAGGCTCTAAATATAACCACTTTATCCGTCAAGAGTATCATTTAACGGCTTAGGAACTAAACTGCAGATCTCCTGATGAGGCAATAGCGCATTCACATCCCTACAAACACTCATTCTGTGTCCAAAAAGCTGTCTAAGTAGGCGGCTCTCTAGGATTTGAGACGCAGCCTCTGAGTGAACGGTGATTGGTTCAAACTTTGGATAGTCTTGTAACTTTTGTCAAGTTATTGTTAGTCATGTAAAAGTTAAGCAACGGAGAGCAAGCGCGTCTTTCTCAAGTTTCCATGTGGAATAGTATAGCTGTAGTTATTTTTTCCCGGAATGATTTCAGCTAATTTCAAAGGCAAAGCGTCTTCCGATGAAGAAGATGATGATCAGGGTTCACGGTCATCTCCGCCGCAGCGTTCAGTCAGGACGCAAAGTCTGCCGTTCAGCGTCGAAGCCCTCATGTCGAAGAAAGGACGGAGTGAATCAACTTCACACGAACCGATTCAGATGCCCTGCGTAAGAAATCCGGATGATCGATCAGTGATTTATTCAGAGTCTGTGGATTTCCCCAAACGCTGTGAATCTGTCAAAGAGGACTCTTCTTGGATCAATAAACCCACATTATCACCACGTAAGTTACCATATACTATTTGGACGCTTAAATAATAACACCACAATGTTTAAATGAAATTATTTTAGATATTAAACAGCGTGGCATTTGTAAACAATAACTGACTTTCTCAGAACTAACTTTTATGAGACGTTTGTTGCAATCAACTGGTGTCAGAGTGATTTTTAGTGAGTGATTCTAGCAGAATAACCACAGGTCTTCATTTTAAATTGTATATATGAAGACTTTAGGTGCCAAAGTCCGTCTGAGATTTTTCTTTTAAATCAGCATTTTATCAGGCTCCTATGAAAATAACACATTTTTGAAAAATGGCATTCAGTAACTGACTTTTCTTTGCCAATAAAGTGAAATTATTGAACCTAAACACAGGAGCCTGATAGAAATGCTTATTTAAAAGAAAAAATCTCAGATGAGGTTTTCATCATTTTATCATTTAAATGTGATATAATAGGAAATACATAGCCTAAGGAATATAGATTGCCCCCCCCCGAAAATGTAAATTTTAAAAATTATTAATGTCATTAGATAACAAAAAGGTGACAAGCATAGCATCACAGATGAAAAAAGAAACAAAAATCATATATTACAGGCATAACGAGAAAGTCTGATTTCCAACGAAGTATTCAGACACAATATACAGCAGATCTGAGTTTGTCCAGTGTTTAAACAAAACAAATTAGCTTGAGCTGTTTGTTACTGAGTAACTAGTTTACAAGCTAATTTATGAACTAATTTTACAGGGCCGCAGAGTCCCGCGACGTGCACTCTCCGAAAGCACAAGACGAACCGTAAACCCCGAACCCCTTTCACCACCACTCAGCTCTTGGCCCTGGAGAGGAAGTTTCGTCAGAAGCAATACCTGTCTATCGCAGAACGTGCCGAATTCTCCAGCTCTCTCAGCCTGACCGAGACCCAGGTGAAGATCTGGTTCCAGAACCGAAGAGCGAAGGCCAAGCGGCTGCAGGAGGCAGAGCTGGAGAGGCTCAAAATGACCAGCAAACCCATCTTACATCCCGGCCTCTCTCTACCGTTTCCACTCTGTACGCAGACCCAGACAGCAGCTCTCTTGTGCGGACAGTCTTTCCCCTTCAGCAGACATATGCTGCCCTTTGCACCTGTAGGAATATACTCCACACCGATGGGTTACAGTGTGTGTCCTCTCTCTAAAGACGGCTTCTCGGTGGAGCCAGTCTAGAGGATCTATTGCATAACTATTCATGGAAACACTTCTGGTTTATCTGCTGGACATACTGACATTTTGATGTTTGATAGGGCGTTATAAAAATTGATGTATGCTTAGGATTACTTTTTATGTTTTTTTATTTCATTTTCATTTTTGAATGTGACATAACACTCTTAAAAATTAAGGATCTAAAAAGAGCTTTTCTGATGCCGTCAGATGCTTTTTCTTCGTAGAACCGAAGACTCCAATAAAGAATCTTCATTTTTAAGAGTGTAATCTACTTTGGAAGCCACAAAGAACAAATGAAATGTAGATTTGCAGGTTTTTTAAAGTGTAACAAAATGTAATGCCGTTCTTGTAAGGCTTCTCTAACTTCCAGGGCATTTTAGGATATTATATTACCCAATATTTTGCATTAAAATATTGATCTTAGTGTGATTTTGAGTCACACTGAAGAAAATGTCAAAGTATATGAATTATTTTACCACATAGCCTTAGAATAAAGTATATTTGTATGACAAATCCAAATTCAAATGTGTTTATGTCAAGCAAAAGTAATCTAATATTGTCACACTTTATTTTAAGGACCAATTCTCTCTATTAACTAACTATTAACTACAACCTTTGCCTCAATAAACTTATAATTTTCTGCTTATTAATAGTAAGTAAGCTAGTTGTTAAGTTTAGGTATGGGATGGGATCTAAAATATGGTCATGCAGATTATATGCAAATAAGTACTAGTAAACAGCCAATATGTTGGTAATATCCATAGTTAATAGTGAGAATTAGTCCTTAAAATAAAGTGTTAATCATAATATATATTTTACACTTTGTATTTACATTTAAGAAATTGAATTAAATTCTACTTACAGAATTTGCTGATTTAGAGTTACACCAAGACCTATAATAAAGGTCGGTTGATTTGTTCTTAATTGGAAATTCTAGTGTTAAAACTATTAAGATTAAACCATTTTTGCTCAGATTTGTGAGGTGTGAGTGTTTTAGGGAAACTTTGGAGACGGAGATCCGCTCAGCCTTAAATCCGCAGGATTGCTAATGCTTTTTAAATTGAGCTGCTGAAAAGAGGCTTTTAAGCGATCATGCTCATAATCACTGGAAATGTCGGTTGACCTGTGCAGCTCTTTTCATGCTGGTGGTCCCAGGAAAGTTAATTAAACGGTGTCATTACATGACGCACTAAAACACCGGGTCAGCTGCGTAAGTATTTCACTTCGTAAATCTCTCCGTGTGCTGCGACGGAGGAATGTGTCGACCTGATGCTTTTCTAAAATGATCCTAAGGAATTCAGTGTTGCATGTAATTTATGACAGATTAATTGGCATTTTTGTACAGCTGACTTTCCATTAAATAATCTATAATCTTCTGCTGGTGTAATTACATATACGTGGGGTATCTAGACAGTAAAAATAGCCCGATATAATAGCCCCCTTCAGTCACAGTCCCTGAGCTGGAGTGAAGTGAACACAACTGCTTATTTTCCATAGACACCAACCGTGTCTTAGCATGTCCCTTGAAAGGTCTTCTCCGTCTGGAGAAAAACCCTTTCCTTTGTATTGTGATTTGACTTTGAGCCTTAACTGATGGTGAATGTCGAGCTCTACATCAACCAGACCCTTTACTAATTGTCCTTACCCTCCAAATTTAACTCCACCAGTGTGAAATGGTCTATGCTTAAGAGCTCAGTGATAAAGAGCAAAAGCATTACATGATTGGCTTCACCTTCTTTTGCTCACTTAGCTGTGGCATTGTCTGGCACCGACTAAGTGTTTCTCGTTACTGAACGACCATGTTACAATTAGCAGTCATTTCACAGTCCAGTTCTTGTTCTTTGTTTATAAAACAAGCTGCAACATTAGTTTGATAACCAATCTTTCTGACTTTTTTGATAACAGATCTCTCTTGGAGTTTCACTCCTTGGTTGAAGTTTAAAAGATTTCATGCCAAGTTTTTCTGACTGTTCAGGCCATTGAGTGGAAAGCTTTGATCCTGAGTGACTACGACCAGGGAGGTCGACAAAGGTGTTTTTTATTTGTATTATTATTCATGCAAATGTAGCACTTCAGACTATTAAACACGGAGCCTGTGAGAAAAAAAAGAACCATTTACTACATAATAGCCTCCCACTGACCTTAAAACTGAGCATCACTTATACTTGGTAACATTTTACAATATGGTTTTGTTAGTTAAAGTTGATAAATGCATTGACTAACAGTGAGCGACACATTCAATTAATCAATCAAGAAATAAAAGTACTGTTTACTGTTAGTTCATGTTAGCTCAGGTCCATTAAATAAGATGTAGCGTTTGATTTTAATAATGTGTTATAATTTTTATATATTTATTTTTTATTGTATATATTGTTTGTAGCACTTGACTTAAAAGTAAAAGTGCACAATGCATTTAAGCGAAACAAAGTGATTTTTATGTTTCACAAGAGAAATAATGGTAGAAAACAAGAAATATGACTGGAAAGACAGATCACCACTAACATCTGATTGTGACCCTGGGTATATTTTATGTCGCACACACAGATCTTGTGCAGCGTTTTTACTTTCTCAAGGTTGATCTGTAATCTTGATGCTAAAATATAATTAAAATGCTTTCATTTATTATGATAGATAACACAAAGTAACTACATGGCACATCTACAGCAGATATTGTGTTTAACAATACATTCACATCTGCAGAAAAGGCATTTTCCATATGAGCTGGAATTCCTTTTGTGGACTACAAACAACAATTCTGCTAATGGCAGAAGTAAATAATCTGTAACTAAATACTGATAAAGCACAATTTTAATTCTTTGGTTAAAAGATTAAAGGAGGGAGGTTCCTGTATGCTCCTATACTGCTATACAGATTCATTTCATTTATCTAACTGATTCTGTCCCTGTAACCATATGCAATTGTTTTTTTTTATTTTTTATTTTTTTTTGTGATATATGCACAGGATTATTGTTAACCAGCAGTGCAAAATGTTGGTGTTAACTAAATGCCCACTAGGTGTAGCAATTTCTTTGAGAAAATAAAGACAAGGCAGTCTATTTACAATGCCCATGAAATTAAAAAGAGATACTTAAAATATAAATAAATACATTATGTATATATATATATATATATATATATATATATATATATATATATATACATACATACAGTACAATATGTTATATATATTATAACATATTGTATCTCAATATAATATATTTTAGTACAATTTTTTTATTGTATAAATAAATGTAATGATTATATTAATTATACCCACTTAACAGTAAATAGTACATTTTAGTGTTTTTTTTTCACAAGAGAAATAAAAAGATTAGATAAAAAAGAAATATGAATGAAAAGACATACTACCACTAACATCTGACCCCAGGTATATTTTATGTGACACAAGCAGATCTCGTGCAACGTTTTTACCTGCTCAAGGTTGCATCTGTGAACAAATCTCCAGTACCTATCATTTTTTATAGACACACAAATGCAACTTCCATCTTCAGAGGAACAAAACATTTGTGTGCACAGTTTACACAAAATATGTGAGGTGTGTCCAGGGTGGAATAAACTGTGGTAATTGCTCAAAGCAGCACACAAGTGATTGACAAAGAGCACAATGGCTCTGATGGGGAGGAAAAGATGCTAGCTGATGCTGCTGTGCTGAGCTCCACACACCTGCCAACATGACCAGTGGCTCAGTCATCTCTCTGCTCACCGGAGCATGTAGCAAAACCAGTCTGAGAGAAACATAGTTTCATGTGACTTTTTCTATCTTTGTTTACATCAATGTGGCAAAAACACAGTTCTATTCGTCCTAATGAGATTAAATGTCACATTTAGATGGAGGAAGACATATTTGCACAATGGAAATCCATCTTTGGGCTACAGCAGAGCACAAAAAGAGTCATATCTGAGCACACAGTGACTCCAGTACTCCAGAGGCTGAAATGGCTCTTTTTATTTCAGATAGTGTCATTATGGGAAATCCCTTTATCTCGCTTCAAAGCCCTTGAGCAGGTGTGTTTTATGAAACAATCACTTTATTCAGCCTCTTAACGGCAGGGGAATGAGGCTGTCTGAAAGCAATCCTCCAGGAAGATCTCTCTCTCTAGTTATGCAGGTGCCTTCGATGCTTGGCCTTATTTGCATTTTCAGCTCATTTTGGCAATCATTAAACACTACTAACACAAACTCAGGTGGCTAAAGAGGTTAATTTTCTATCCTTTAGGCCAGTTATTCTTAGTCGGTGAGTTGGGAATCAAAAACGGGTCATAGGTGTGTTCTGAATTGCAGACCGCAGGGGAAAATGATGCTAATGCAAATAGTAAGGGCAGTGTCTGTTTACACTCTGTGCAAAAAATTATCCTTGTTGGCGAAGACTGTTTTCACTAATTCTGCCCAACATTGCTCAGATATTTTACCTTCAGTACAAATAGCATATTATTTACTATTTATACTTTGTTACTATACAGTGTAAGCAAAATGCTATGCATTGCTATTGGTGTACGTACCAATATTTACACAGTATAAAAATCTACTCTTTTTTTAAATGAAATTAATGCTTTTATTCAGCATCATTTAATGATTGCATTAAATGAAATCAAAAGATTTCTATTAAACATAAATGTTGTTCTTTTGAACTTTCTTACATCAAAGAATTCTGAAAAAAACAACAACATGAAGTTCGGCAACAATATGAAGTAACTGTTTTCAACATTGATAATGACACTAATAAATGTTTTTTGAGCAGCAAATCATCATATTCTAATTATTTCTGAAGGATCATGTTACACTGAAGACTGGAGTAATGATGCTGAAATATATTCAAATGGAAAGCAGCTATTTTAAATTGTAATAGTATTAATATACTTATACATTATTAATATAATATACATTATTACGGTTTTTACTGTATTTTTTATCAAATAGACTTCTTTCAGAAATCTTTTAAACAGTAGTGTAGCTTTTTAATAGTCAAGTCACCTTTATTTATAGTGCTTTATACAATACAGATTGCTTCAAAGCAGCTTCACAGTAATAAAATATCAGAATCAATGATGAAAACTTGTTAAAATGAGAGAAATTAAAATTCTGCTGTATAGGCAACGGTGTCAGTTGAGCTCAGGTCAGTTCAGTGTTGGTTCAATTCAGTTCAATAAACTAAAGCTCATCAATTATGAAACAAGTTCAATTCAGCTATAAGCAGCTCTACAGAAGGCTACAGTATCATTATTTAGCTCGAGTCAATTCAGTGTTAATTCAGTGTTGACATTGCAAAATTCATCAATTATGAAACAGCTGATTCAGCAGTAAAACAGCTCGACCGATGACAATAGTGTCATTATTCAGCTGAATTCAATTTAAGTTTTGTCCTCATCCAATAGTGTCAGTGCCGTTATACAGTATTTCTCAATATTACATGTTTTTTTACTTAGTGTGTTTAGCCACTACTTTATATTAGTGTAAGAGTTACAAAGGCAATAAGCTTAACTTTTAAGGGAAAGCAGAAAACATCAAAGGGAGTGTATCCAGTCAAACTCTTCTGTATTTTGACAGTTCATTAGTAGGAACTAGCCAAATTAGGCAGAATCTAACAAGCGTGATATTTGTGACATCCTCAAACCATAAACAAAATGATACAAAGAAAAGAAAAGAAAAGCCAGACTATATTAAACACAGGTTGACTTGCAACATTTTGCCCGACCACAGTGTGTTTTTGTTAATGAAACCATCAAAGAGTCACATTTAGAAATGAACAGTGCTGGGTAGATTACTTACAAAATGTACCCAATAGTTACTGATTACAAATTACATGCTGAAAATTCTAGGCAGTAATGTAATCTTGATTACTCATTTTAGGTAATGTATTCTGATTACTTTTAGATTATTTTTGACATAACTTATTTATAGATTTAAATAGAATTATTGTTATTAAAAAACGAAGGAAAACAAAATGTATGACCATTAACAGACTTTAGAAAACGTAAATAGGATGCTAAATTACTGAAATGTTAACTTTAAATCTCAGGGGCACTTCAAGTAAATATTTTAGGTCAAAAGTTTGGGAATCCCTTCATCACATATAATCATGCAGTCCATTAAAAATAACTGTAATCTGGTTATGAACATTTTCAAACATAATGTAATCTAATTACAAGTACTCAATTTTTGGAATCTGATTACATATCCCAGATTACATGTAATCAGTTACTACCCAGCACTGGAAACCAATAAGCCAACTATTAAATATAAGATGTCATTTTTTGTACACTTCATTTTTTTGTTAAACAGTTTTGTTCCCGTGTTGGGTCATCATCACTCAATGTCCAATGTAAAACCCGGGTCCTGAAGCAAAACCAGTTAAGAACTGCCGCCTAAGGCTAAAGTGTGTCAGATTTGAAAACAATCACACGGAGAGAGGAACATCCTCACATCCAACACTTTGTGGATCACAGCTCTCCCCCCATGGCTATTACTGTCTGAGAATGTTATATCGCCGTCCCTACGACTCTCCATCACAGGATGTAGAACAACCCAGTTATGGTCCTCTGATTCCAATGGTGTGGACATTGTTTGGCTGAATGAGAGCTTGCACTTCAGTGACTTTGATCTCCAGGCTGGAAGTGGAGCTTTTTTTCCCCATGTGCAAGGTTGAGAGGTCTTAGCTTAGAGGTCGGGCCCATTATAAATATTTCACTGGCAATGCAAAGGTGCTAAAAGAAAAAAAAAAGCCAGCAAACTAAAAATACAGCAGCTTTAAATAACCTCAACCGCGACCGGTGAATTTAGTTTAGTGTACACCTCAGCACTGCGAGAACAAGCCATCTGTATAAATGACACAGATTGTTGCCGTGGTTCAACAAAACACTATTTTTAGGGTGAGATTCAGTGTATGCAATCTATGTTCCCAAAGGCTATATGTTGTGCATGTTTTAAGGTCAGAATAACAAGTACAGTGTGTTTTGATGTCTCTGTGAGGGAGTGTTTGTACAGCACGACGAATGTGATGATGGTGGGAATGCTGTAGGAGATTTTGTACGCCGCAGCATCTGCTTCAGTGTGTGTATTAGGATTGGAGATGAATACTGATTCTGTTTGACTGATGGGATAAACTGGATTTATCAGGCCAATGAATATTGAAAGAATCGTGTGACCATTTCTGCCTCTGCATCTCGATCATTTATATACTGCAAGAAACAAATCGCATAGATGTGTGCATTGCTCTTGCCTGAAATGAGCGAGGTTCATGCAGCTGTTTTCAGTTTTGTATTTATTTTTTTCTCCTCTGGAAGCTGTTGCTCTTGTTTTGAGTGAGTCATCAAATTCTGGGTCGGACTGTAGGGCGCATGTGACATGCGAAGATACGGCCTCTTTTCTTGCTTTTATCAAAGAGGAAAGGTTTCTAAGCTTGTTCAACAAAAACTAAAAAGTTGTGGACGAAGACTAGACTTTTTTCAAATCATTTAATCTGTGTTACAAGTTCAGAGACCTGATGGCTTTTAACACAAGGTTACAAAGCAGAAAACAGCACATTAGAAGATTTAGGTTAGTGATGATTTTGGAATAGAGTTGCTTTGGGAAGATTTTTGCAGATTAAGTTTACATCTGCGCGCACACACACACACACACACACACACACACACACACACACACACAAAGTGCAAATGAATCAACATTTTATCATGGTTTTCAGTACGGATGAAACTATTACCGGTTTGACGATCAACCATGATAAAAAGCCCTGAAATTTAGTATTATCATCAAAACCACATTTGCTTATCTCAATTTGAAAAAAAAAAAAAAAAAAAAAAAAAAGTTTCATCTCTCATTTTCAGTATGTCAACTAGCAACACTTTCCAGCACATTAATCAGGGTTATTATCCTTAACAAAACTACTTTTGAAAACATCTTTGTTAATTGTAATAAAGCTGATATAAAATATTCACACTAATCAAAATAAGTTTAATTTGAAGCTCTAAAATACTAAATTATAAACTGATTTATAATTAAATATTGGCAGTAATATTTAAAAACATTTAAATATTTAAAAACAAACAACAAAAAACTACTAAAAATGACAAAAGCACATATGAAAATTACAAAAAAACTAAAATAAAAATGAAAACAGAAAAAAATAAAAATGAATGGTCAATATTAATTAAAAAGTATAATACTATATAAATAATACTAAAATAAATGCCGTTACACTTTATTTTAAGGTGTCCTTGTTACAGTGTAATTATACATTTAAGTACTGAGTAATTTTAATTAACTACATATACTTACTATATGGTTAGGATTTGGATAAGGGTTTGGTTTAGGGTTACTTGCATGTAATTATGCATAATTTATTGTTGTTATAATAGTAAGTACATGTAACGTGTAACAAGGACACCTTAAAATAAAGTGTTACCTAAATGCATTTATAATTAAAGGTGATAACACTTTATTTTACAGTGTCCTTGTTACATGCACTTACTATAGTAATAACAGTAAATTATTCAGTGACTAACATTAAACCAAACCCTAATCCTAACCCTAAAGTAAGTACATGCTGTTAATTATTATTACTCAGTAATTAACTGTATAATTACACTGTATCAAGGACACCTTAAAGAAAGTGCAACCTTTTGATTTTTTGCTTAAAATAACCATTTAAAAAACAAAGTGTATCTAAAAGTGGAAAAGTGAGGAAGACTAAAAGCCCTTGTTGTTCATGAAGTCATTTTCTGGATTACACTGTATATGAAATATTCAGGATGTAAAAACCCTACACAGCTGCGGCTGAGTTTATTTGACTCTTCCTTTTCAGAGGGGGCCAACCGGCTCCCAGGAACCCATTTGACATGAGCAATATTTCCAACAGGGCCATATTTAGCCTGCTATTTGTTGTTTCCTTTGTGAATCTAGAATTTCTACTTCAACGTGGGCACCAGTGCGATATTATTTAAATCTGTTTTGTCGAACGCTGGAGCGTTTGTGCTTCTTTGGCACGGCCAGACTCAAATCTAAGCTTTATTCTTTTGGAAGGAAGTGAAAAGGCTCAGTGCACTTGTAATGCCATAAGCAGGGGGGATTGTTTATCTCTGTAAGCATGTGATACCTTTCTTGATCTGCCATATTGTGTTGCTTTGTTATTTGCATCAGCGTTTTGTTGTGCATGACTCATGCAGCTGTGGATTTCAGGTGCTCCCTAAGGTGAGTCGAACGCGCTGCAGCATCATTTGAGAGCTGGATGCCCTTGTTGGAGGTCTAATTGTTGGCAGCGAGTGGAAATTTCAGTCATGCTTAATTGTGCCCTGCGCTTTTGAACGGCATCCAAACCGCTCTAGAGGTAATGCTGTCTTTCACGATCTGGAAATTAGCACCGTTCACCGCTGAGGTGCTGCACTTGAGTTCAGCCTGTATGTTGCCAGTTTGTGTTTTTCTAAGGGGAATGCAAAGAAAACAAATTTTCTCACTCACTTTTATCTACCTAAGTCCTTCAGACTCATCCTCTCAGCGCAAGGCGGGAGTCTTGTTTTGTTGATAGAGGGCATCTGTCCGCGAAAAGCATTGATGTGATGAGATTAGTCAGATTGGACAGGCCGCACTTCAAAAACAGGCCTAAAGGGCAGTGCATTAGCATTGCATCCATTCAAACATGACACAGCTTCCCCTGACTCCGTCCTTCAATGGGCAATCCTATTTTGGAAAGGCCAAACCATCAACCTCTAATCCACATTATGTTCATTATTCCTGGCTTCATTCTGCATTTCTCACACTTAACATGTTGCTGGGCACAAACCGTATCAAGTAGGTCACAGTTCAACAAGCGATGCTAAAATACAACTTAAGCTTTTTGGTTTAACACACAAATTTACAGCAGACAATGAGGTTAAAGAAAATTCACTCAAAAATTAAATCTGCTGAAAATGCATTCACCCTCAGGTCATCCAAGATGTAGATGAGTTTGTTTCTTCATCAGATTTGGAGAAATGTAGCATTGCATCACTTGCTCACCAATGGATCCTCTGCAGTGAATGGGTGCCGTCAGAATGAGAGTCCAAACAGCTGATAAAAACATCACAATAATCCACAAGTAATCCACACCACTCCAGTCCATCAATTAACATCTTGAGAAGTGAAAAACTGTGAGCTTGCAACAAATTCATCATTGACAGTTTAACTTAAACCACCGGTTACGGCTAAAATATGAGTTCTCTATTCATAATATTGCAATGAAGAAACAAACTCATCTACACCTTGAATGGCCAGAGGTTAAGTACATTTTCAGCATTTTTCTTTTATCTTTGAGTGAACTTGAGTGAGCTATGGCTTTAAAAGAACACCAGGATAAAAGGTGCATTTATTTATTCATACATTTTTTGTTTATCTTTTTCTCTAAACCACCTCAGCACTTTCCTAAACATCAGAATTTCACTATTCAAGTAAACAAAAAAAAAAAAAAGAAAGAAAAAAAAAACATTGTCTGACCTTTGAAGCAAGTCATTTTGCACTCTTTACATCGATTTTTAATGTTTTTAAAAATGTTATAGATTTATCCTGAAATGAAAAATAACATATTTACAAACAAGAGAGTTAGTGTTAGAGGATCATGTTATTATTCTTTTTTATAATAAATAAATAGAAAACAAGTAGATAGAATGAAAATAGAATAGAGAGTGCTAGTGTTACAGTGTCAAGTGTAGATAGAAGAGATTTTAAGTCTCCACCTTAGAGATAATCTCCATGTACATAATGAAAAATATGGTACGTATTAATCATATAATGTAATAAAATATCATATTTATTGTTACTACTGTAGCAAAAGTGTTCCTTTAGCCCTGCTGAAAACTATAATAATTTTTGTTGTTTGAACTCTGAAGTAGAAAGTAAACAAACAAAAATAATTATGTAAATCTTTAAAACCATTATTTACTTTATATAGAGAAAAAAACAAAACAAAAAACAAAAACAAGAAAAACCTAAGTACTACTACCAGGCACTGTAATGCCTATCTAAAACAGCATGACTCTCCTGAATTGGAGTTTCATCTTAATTCACTGGCACATTTTCAATTTTCAACCATTGTCAACACAGTTTATACAGTCCTTGTCTTCTGTCAATTGATTTTGCATAATCTCTCTAACACAACTTGTGCATGTTTTCATTTTTGGAGAGGAATTTACTCACTCACTCTTAAATCCCAGTCAGGGGCTTCTTTGGCAAAATGGGTGCACCATTTGGGCCTGACATGTGAATGGACTGCACGGATTAGGGTGGATTAATGCGGAGTTTGCCTGATGGCTGCTGAGATTTATCTTAGTGGTACAATGTGTTACTGCTCCCAACAGGCCGCACCCACCCATCTTTATTTTGTAATAAGGTTGGATAATGCCAGCCGCTGCTTCCAACTAACGAATCCAATACTCCTCATGTAACAAGGTGGAAACTGAGTGACAGGTTGAACTGCTGTGCGAAAACAAAAACATCACTCGCTTGTGTGCTAGCATTAAGACATCAGTACAGCAGTCACTGTAGCCTTTGACATCAAATGTGCAGATCTGTCATTCGACGTGAGGATCTGTTGACGCATTGCCGCACGGTTGCGACCCTTTACTTATTAATCTGTCACAGCAATTGTATGCGAGCTATTAGAAATGCATTAGTTCTGGTAATACATGCAGTAGCAGTTATGATTCATCTTAGACATTTTAAATGAGGGCGGACAGAATTAATCTACACTGAAAAAAATGACTCAACACACAATTTCCAAAAAAATGACTCATTGAATTTACTAAATTTTTTTAAGATAAGTGGTTGCAATCAATTTATTTTAGCTACATTTAAATAAACAAATTTAATTGAAAGTTAGTCAACTAAATTTGTTTATTTAAATGTAGCTAAAATAAATGGATTGCAACCACTTACCTTAAAAAAAATTTAGTAAATTCAATGAGTCATTTTTTTCAGTGTAAAGGACTGACTGCACTTCCATCATTCAGATGAGAATGTGGACATAGGCAGCGTGTGGCAAATTTCCCCAATTTCAATTTCATCAGTCTTTACATGTCCTTTATGGGACATTCCCCAGTGACATGGAGAAATACAGTTATGATCCTCCCCCATTTTGCCCAAAACTGACATTGTTGGAAAGTTGTGGTAATAGACTGCTTATGCAAGTCTCTGCTTATGTCTCTCTCTCTGAGTTCATCGGTAACCAATTACTTCTAAAGGCTACTACAGCGAACACAGAAGTATTTGGACACTTAGGTTACACTTAAAAATGTATGAATGTTGTGGCATTAGATGACAAAAGCAAGTGGAATTTTTCTTAAAGATAGAAATAAAGCACAAACACACTTTACATAAGCAAACCATTTTAAATAAAATTAGTTACATTTGAAACAATGGTTCACAATTAATTCAATTAACATATTCTGACGCTTCTTGGTTATGAATCGTAAGTGGATCGTGTTTATAGTTAACGTGATTCTCTACACCTGTGGTTACTCTGCTAGGACATCTGTGTGAACTTGAGGAGAAATGACTTCACACGTCCTCTACAAACAACCCTGACACCTGTTGGTTTCAGTCAGAGCTAAAATGAGTCAGTCTGAGAAAAGGTCTAGCATCATTCTTGCATTATTTCCAGACACCATATCTTTGATGATGTATTTCTAATGTAGTGACATTCATACATTTTTTAATGTGGCTTGTGTCCAGATTACAAACAATGTTAAGCTAACCATTGCATTTAGTTAGGTTGCTTCAGTAATGTTAAGAGTAATGTGTGCCCGAGATGTGTGACTTTTTAGAGCAGCGAAATCCTATCTAATTTTTATAAATACTTTCTGAGAATTTTACTCTTGCTTTTAACAAAACCGATCGATATTTCTCTAAATTGCTTTGAATGCTCAGATCTGTCTGTGCTAGAAAACAAAAATACAACATAAAAATACTGTATATATATATATATACACACACAGTATGTGTTTATACAACAGTTTGATGGTGTAACGGTATGTGGTTGTAGCAAACGGCGTGCGAAGGAGTAGACAAAAAGGAGTTTTTAATACACATCAACACACAATTTCCATTTAAACAACATCAATCCAAGACAAAGACTAGGGGAGAACTAAGGCTTATAAAGACAGGGAACGAAGGAGCAAACAAGATGATTAATACAACACAGATGATCTGAAAGAACGATGATTAACTAATGAGAACAGGAAACAAACCAAATAAGGGCAAATAGGAACCGACAGGAACTAACATGTAACAGTTACTCTCCCCTCCCAGAAGGCACGTCCTGCACCGTAACAGTTCCACCAGGGAGGGGGGGTGGGCGCCCTGGAGGCCGGTGCAGGATAGGGACACTGAGGAGGCCTCCAGGGCGGAACAGGAGACACGGGAGGCCATGGCGGAACCTCAGAGAATTAGGTTTTTTAATGCCTGGAGGAATTCTGGGGGACGCTCTGGAGGAGCGGGCACTTGAGGGCACTCTGGAGGAGCGGGCACTTGAGGGCGCTCTGGAGGAGCGGGCTCTGGAGGGCGCTCGCGAGAAGCAGGCTCTGGAGGGCGCTCGCGAGAAGCGGGCTCTGGAGGGCGCTTGTGAGGAGCGGGCTCTGGAGGGTGCTTGCGAGGAGCGGAGCTGGCTGGAACCAGCAGAGACGTAGGAGCCAATGGAGACAATGGAGGGCTGGACAGGACCAGCAGAGACGAGGGAGACGAGGGAGACGACGGGGAGCTGGACGGGACCAGCGGAGCTGAAGGAGACGAAGGAAAGCATCCGGAGCGGACTCTGGGGAGAGGACAGGAGCCGAGAACTCCGGGGCTGGAGCCGGCGGGCTTGACAGCGGAGAGACAGACAGGCTTGAGTGAGCCATGAACGGCGGCAGGCTTGACTTCCCCGTGAACGGCGGGGCTTTAGTGAGCCGCGAACAGCGGCGGGCTTGAGAGAACGACACCTGACAGGCTTGACGGGGGAATGGCGGACGGACTGGACGGCGGGCTTGTTCTGGATCGGGGCTGGACACTCTCCAGACACCGGAGGATCCCTTCCCTCCAGCTTAGTCCAGTGGTGTCTGGGAGGTCCACAGGGTGATGGTAATTGGCCCCGATCCAGAACAGAGAACTCTCCCAAACTCCACCAGTGGGAGATCTCGGCGTGCCAGGACGGTGAAGCGCGCAGCGATCTCCATACTCTGTCTTCTGTTTAGGTCTTGGATTCTGTAACGTATGTGGTTGTAGCAAATGGCACACGATGAAGGAGTAGACGAAAAGGAGTTTTTAATACACATCAACACACAATTTCCATTTAAACAACATCAATCCAAGACAAAGACTAGGGGAGAACTAAGGCTTATAAATACAGGGAACGAAGGAGCAAACAAGATGATTAATACAACACAGATGATCTGAAAGAACGATGATTAACTAATGAGAACAGGAAACAAACCAAATAAGGGCAAACAGGAACCGACAGGAACTAACACGTAACAGTTGGCACAAGTATATAAATAAATAAACAATCAATGGAGTGTCTTAAATACCCTTTTGAACGCAGAAATACTTCCTTCCATCACCGATTCAAATCGCAACAATTCTCCGGTACTAATTCAAAAACGTCACTTTAGAACTAGTAACGAAGGAACGCTCAGTTACTTCATTGAAAACTCACTGTATTATGTAGAGTATTATGAGAGAGAGATGGACTGAGAGAGTGTGATTACCTGAATCTGATGCAGCGTTCATTCTTCAGCTCAATCTCATATTCACAATAAAACAATAGTTTGAATGTCTGCTGAGGAAAGCCATATCTTTGTCGTACTATCCTTTCATCTCTTAAAGGTGAGGTAAGCGATTTCTGGTAGCCAATGTTGATATTTGAAATCACCAAAACAAACACGCCCCTACCCCAAAAGGGTCTCACCCCTATTTTGACAGCTCCGCCCCGCACATACGTACGCAACCCAGGCAACGATTAGTTCTGTGAAACAAAGCAAAACCAATGTTGCACCGTGTCTACACCGGATGTGAGCGGCGCAACAAAATACTATAGAAGTCATTATAATCAGTGAAATTGTCTACACTAGATGCTACGCGGCACGACAAATCTCCGACAGAAAACTGCTGCCGCGTTCTATTTATGACGTGCTGACACAAATTTCAAATGATTTTCAACAGTCGCTTTATCTCGTCCAGTGTAGGCAGACTTTAGCAGTGCGTCCGGTGTAGACACGGTGTTACTCACCTATCAAGAAGAAACAAAGCAACCTCGGCATCCGAACGCAGGCCTTCCGCTCCTTGAGTTCTCTCCAGTGCTGGAAAGCTGATCCGATATTTACACAGGTCCTACTTCTTGCCTTATCGTTCCGCAGATGGTTTCCTCTTTTGTTTTTTATCCGCCATCTCTATCTTTCTGTCGCTCGGCTCGGCTGTTCACTGAACACTATCTCCTCCACATCATGAGTAGACACGCCCTTACTGCTGATTGGCTACAAGTTTGTTTTTGGTACTCGGCCCCGACTCAGTTTTCTAAGGCGTTTTTGAAAAATTACATATCCCACCTTTAAGTGTGATCTCTGATGACAGCGCTGCTCAGTGTATTTGTTATCTGCGTTTTACAAGGTGTTGTTGAATATAAAATAACTTCCTTGTTTACAACCCCTTGCTTCAGTCTCTTTTAATATAAAAGTCTTTACTTCTGACTCACTCATAAAAACAGTCTGTTGTCGTCATCTAATGGCGAAACAATGCAACTAAAATCACCGTCACGAACACACATTTTTCAATACCAAATACTATTATTAAATACTACTAAAACTTTTTGCTATGGAACAAATAATAGGTTCATGAGACCAAAGATTGCCCGTTAGATTTACCCAAAACTAATTATATCTCATGTTTAACCACTATAGGCACATCAGAGACAGCAGGAAATTCCAGAAAATCTGGTCGAAGTAAGGCTGCTCTCGGCGGTTCATGAGTGCTGAATGGCTGCTGACGCCCTGGAGCTCACATCTCCAAAAACATCGAAGCAATTTTGTTTTAAATATGCGCTGTTTATATGAATAATCCACATATTTGAAGTCTAAACAACTACATTCTCACCTAATAAACTCTTAAAACTACATTCTAAAACTATTTTCTGTTGCTAAAGCTGCTTTGAAATGATCCATATTGTGAAAAATGCATATTGTCTACAAATTAATTCAACTTGACTTAATATGAATTAATCCATGTATTAATAACATTTTGACTTAAATTAAATAAAAAAAAATTACCTGAAGTATTTGATTCATGTGGTAACCACTCAATGAATTGATTTTAAGTCAAAAATATTATTTTACTATGCTTATTATTGTTATTGTATCTCTGAATCAACATAAATGAATAAATGTGCTTCAAGTGGTAGCATCTAAATTGCATTTATTCAAGTCACAATTATTAATTAATGAATTAATTAATTAATCAATTAATATTAAAGTTCCATAATCAATACGTTAAACCTTAAATAAAAGGTTAGATTAAAGCATAGTTCTTTGAGGGTTCAGGTTACCACTTTTAATAGCTGTACAAGAGAGAAAAAAGTTGATTTAACAGTTTTACACAAGTGTGTGGCTTGATTTCTGAGGCTGGTAAATTGAATATATGTACACACCTATGGTATCCGTCCATTAAGTATGCACAAGTACGCTATACAATAATAATGCTCTTCATTACACTAATTACACAGTGGCCCCACTGTTTCCTGTCGGCTGACATAGACCAAACACAACATAGCGTACAAATGACAGTGATGACTCACGCACTGCTGTTTCTGGATTTTAAGCACAGCGTCTACTGTTTAATAACTCATCCAATATGCTTCCTATTGTGTCTGATATAAGAGAGCTGTATTTGAGGCTGAACGGGAATGTCAGTTTTGAGGGCCATGCTGTGAGAGCTTGACTCTTACACACTCACGGAGGCTGGCAAACAAAAACAATTTGATTCCCCAGTTCCTCTGAGGCAAGCCTGAGCTTATTATCTCTATTTATGCTAGCTTTGCACAGTGTCAAGACAGCTTGACGGTAACAAATGAAAGTTTAAGAGGTTGAGAGCCACGGTTCCTGCTGTCTGTTATTGTTTCCTATTTAAGTTTCATCAAGTGAAGAATAAGAGGTGGAGTGCTGAGGAATTATTAATCCAGAAATGTATTTTCTAGAGCATGTTTTGCATAGGTTAACAAACACAATGTTCACAAAGAAAGAACAAACACATTTTAATTTACCAAAGGCCAATGAAAAGAACACCATGATGTTTGCTTTACATATGTACTTTCTCATCAGTTGTCAAATAAGTTAAACATCACTTAATTCTATTCAACATCGTAATGCTAAATGACTGAATCAGTGTCTTTCTCTAAACACCACAATAAATGCAGTACTTTGAAATACAAGTAACAGCACCAAATGATGTGTTGTGAAAGCACAAAAATACCATAAAACTGACCACGTAATTAGACTCATCACAATTAATTACATTCAGTTCGCCGCAGACGTTCTGAGGTTCTCGACGTTTTGTTTTCCACATTATCACATGACACATTGCATCACATCCAGTGTTATTTTGTACCGGGACCGAGGATCCCACACGCTTTCAGAACATAATTACAATCTCAACAATAACGTATCTATTACTTGATGACCATAAATGAGCGCTCTGCCACATCTGCATTTTTATTTTACGGCCATCTGTTCTGCCAGTCGTGGTGTTTAGCTTTCACAGTTTAATAATGAATCAGAGGCTTTGAAGAGAACAAGTACCACAGAACAATATACATGTTCATTATGGCAATAATGGGATGGCCATCTCATGACTGACCATCTGCCCTCTTGTTTTGGAAAAAAATGTGAAGTCTCATGAATAAGGCAAGACATAAAGGAAATGTAATGAGAGTGGAGAGGATGAGATAGAAATTTACCAAGCAGCGATGTATTAGATTCAGATTACGCTGAATTTTATTGGAAATGACTGAGATGGTCATTAATTCAGTGATATTTCTGATATTTATGGAATGATGAACATATTCTCCACTCATTTGCAGTAAATACACAACGTTTGTTCCACTGTATTGCAGTTTTGCCCAGCACTTTAACATTATTACTGTACAGCTTTAGCTTTAAAATAAACATTCAAAGAAATATCTACATTTCTTCTTGCAAGTCACTAGTGGATTCAATAATCTGTTCATTGTCTGTAAAAGACACTGGAAACATGCAGATCACCCTTGTGTCATTCTTTGGGCAAGTAGGCTATAGCTTTTTATACACTGTAAAAAAAATGATATGATGTAAAAGTCATGACAACTTATGTTTTTAAGTTATTTTAACTCATAAAAATAA
The DNA here is from genome assembly GCA_039654775.1 of Spinibarbus caldwelli. Classification (NCBI taxonomy): domain Eukaryota; kingdom Metazoa; phylum Chordata; class Actinopteri; order Cypriniformes; family Cyprinidae; genus Spinibarbus; species Spinibarbus caldwelli. The sequence continues at coordinate 3,275,844 of CM077247.1, read as the reverse complement.
TTTAAGCAATTTCAACTATTTTTTATAAGTTATACAAGATTCAACTTGATTTTTAAGTCAGTTTAATGTTACTGAAATTCAAGTAGCCCAATTTAGTTAAATGAACTTAACATTTTAAGTTCTAACTTATTGGCACTAACCGGCCAGATCTCTGAACATGTATTAATGCGCGGAAGACAAATTTGTATATGAATTGAGTTCTTTCTACCAAGAAAAAAAAAAAAATTCAGCAAATCTAGACATTAAACTCATGTTTAATAGATAAAGACATCGCAGTGCAACATCAAACAAGGAGACAATGGGCAGCCCTGCTGAAAAAAACAGCTAAAAGCAGCCTAAGCTGGTTGGCTGGTCTTAGCTGGTTTAAGCTGGAAGTAGCTGGTTTTTGCTAGTCTCCCAGCCTGGCTAGGCTGGTCAAGCTGGTTTTAGCTGGTTGTTCCAGCTGGTCTCCCAGCCTGACCAGCTAAGAACAGCCTGACCAGCTAAGGAAGTGGCCAAAACCCCTCTAAAACCAGCCTGCTGACCAGCCAAGACCAGGCTGGTTGACCAGCTAAAACCAGCCAACCAGCTTAGGCTGGTTTTAGCTGGTTTTTTCAGCAGGGAGACTATACAGCGAACTAACTAAATCGCGGAGGAATTTCAACTCATGGACTTTACGAAGCTGTCAGTCAATTCGGTTGACTGGCGCGAAGAAGCATATTCAGCGTCGTGGATGAGGTGAGTGAATGCTTGTGTAACATAATTTTAGGGAGATTATTGTTCATTTTAGCAGAATAGAGCAGAATTAGTTATGTTCTGTCATCTGTCATCGAACTGTGTTTACCTCAAGTTTTGCATTTGATATGGTGGCCGGTGTGCTGTGCTACATTAGCACTGCAGATTGTAATGTAACGTTACAAGTCCCATTTAACACAAATTTGTTTCTCCACCTGTTAAACATCGTTAAAATGGGCAATTTGAGCGATTATAGGTGTATTTTACCATTAAAGTGCGTACCGATTGGCCTTGTTGAGCAGGCTCGGCATTTTCCCGCCCACTGGAAGTTTATCCCAGTCAGTCAGGCTTCGTGCGTATGAGGTAATGTTATTCGTTACTGAGTAAAGTCTAGCGTAATTTTAATATTTTTATCAACCGTGCATACAAGTTAGGATAATATAAGTGAACTATCTAGAGGTAGACGACGCCTGAGCTGTTTTCTACGACGCATGAACTTAACATCACCAGTTTGTTCTGTTCAAACTAGATGAACATTAAGAGACCACGATTCAAACAACTGTTAACCTTGTTCATTTGTGACTACTTTTTAGACAGACGTTTTTGTCTGCCGAACAACTGGCATGTTGTTAAACATGACAATCAGTTGGACGCACTGTAACGTTACATCTGTGCATCATTTTCAGTGCCATTTGTTATTTTATTGGCCATCATATATTTTATATATAAGTTTGTTTTACGATTGCAAATTGCTTACTTGTAACAGATTACAAGTAACAGTGAATGCAAAAAAAAAAAAAAAAAAAGTATTATGTTGTGTGAATTGGTCATATTTTAATCATGAACAAAAAGTCTGTAAAAGGGTTGTGTACATTTTTGGGCATACGTTAAGTGTAATTAGCAAGTAATCAACAATTTCATGTTTACCTCCCTTTGTTGGCTATGACCGAGCACATTACAGTGAGGATCACCATCCATCTTAAAGGATTAGTTCACTTAGTTCACTTTAGTTCACTTTTTAAATGACCAATCGTTTCGCTAGATAAGACCCTTATTCATTATCTGGTATCGTTTATAGCCATTTGAAGCTGCAGTGAAACTGTAATTTTGACCTTCAACCGTTTGGAGTCCATTGAAATTCACTATATGGAGAAAAATCCTGGAATGTTTTCACCAAAAACCTTCATTTCTTTTCGACTGAAGAAAGAAATACATAAACATCTTGGATGGCATGGGGGTGAGTAAATTATCAGGAAATTTTAATTTGAAAGTGAACTAATCCTTTAAGGTAATTTTTTTTTTTTTGTTTTTTTTTTGTTTTTTTTTTACTAGGCAGCTCAGAGTATTTATGGGTTATGAGGCTGTTGTGTAGGAAACGTTGCTTGTGTGTGTGTTGTGTACAAGTAAATTTAAGTTACATAATTGTTTTTTTTTTTTTCTTTTTACAGGCACACTTTTGTCTGTGAGTCTGAGACTGGATGAAGGGTACGTTTTGCATTTCTGTACTAAATAAATAATATAAACCATGGCCCGGTTTCACAGACAGGGCTTAGACTAAGCCAGGATTAGGCCATAGTTCAATTAGGACATTTAAGTAATTTTTATAAACATGCTTAGAAAAAAACATTACTAGTGTGCATCTTGAGACAAAACAAAGGCACTGACATATTTTAAGATCAGTCAGTGCAAGTTTATTTCAGTTGAAACAGCTAAGACTTACATTTTCTAAGTTTTTTTTCCTACATTTCTATCATTAGATCATTAGACAGCTGAGTTTGATCGGTTTCCTGGTCATAAGCTGGAAATTGTAGGAGCGAGGAAACGAGGTCGCTGCGATTGGAGCTGCAGATCCACCGGTCAGTGTGGTTTGGCCTATTAAAGGGATAGTTCACCCAAAAATGAAAATTCTGTCATTAATTACTCACTCTCATGTGGTTCCACATCTGTAAGACCTCAGTTCATCTTCAGAACATAAACAAAAATATTTTTGATGAAATCTGAGGGCTTTCTGTCCCTCCATTGGCAACAACGCAACTACCACATTCAAGGTCCAGAATCGTAGGAAAGATATCATTAAAGTTATCTGTGTGACTCCAGTGGATTAACCTCAGTTCTATAAAGCAACTTCAGTGTTTTGTGTGAGCAAAAAACATACTTTACCACTTTATTTTCTAAAAATATTGATCTGCAACACACACTCACAAGAGCATCATGACGCATGTGTGTTGTGTTCACACTAGAGTTGACATTGTAGCATGAACATGCTTTGAATAATATTTTATTGTAAATAAAGTGGTAAATATTATTTTTGTTTTTTGCACAAACAAAGCACTCGCGTTGCTTCATAAAATTGAGGTTAAATCACAGGAGTCACATGGATTACTTAAATGATGTCTTTCCTACCGTTCTGGACCTTGAATGTGTCAGTTGTGTTGCTGCCAATGTAGGGTCAGAAAGCTCTCGGATTTCAACAAAAATATCCTCATTTGTGTTCTGAAGATGAACGAAGGTCTTGTGGGTTTGAAATTATATGAGGGTGAGTAATTGATGACAGAATTTTCATTTTTGGTTGAAGACATCCTTTATAACATTGTACGTGTATTTACACACAGTTTTTGTTTTGTCTGTTGCCACCTCATCGCGTTCATTTATAGTAATCAGAAAGCCAAACCTCTATCACACCTCATCAAAAATCTACTCTGCCACTGCCAACATCATATTTGCTACTATTTATTAACTTAGCGAAATGTTTGCTACCATAGCGCTTGTACAGTGCGGTCTTACAGCTTCAGCAGCCTTTGTTGTTTAAAACGTGTATCTCGATTTGTTTAATGTCTCAATCAACTTGAATCACATATTTGTATCGATTTTCAACCGACTTTGAGCACATTGTTACATCCCTGTTACTCACAAAAGCAACATAGGGAAACTTTAAACCAGAGTTGTCTAAACTCGGTCTTGGATGGCCGCTTTCCTGAAGAATTTAGCTACAGCTTGCCTCAACTCACCTGCCTGGAAGTTTCTGGTATGCCTAGTAAGACCTTAGTTAACTGATTCAGATGTGTTTAATTAAGGATGGAGCTAAACAATGCAGGACAGTGACCCTCAGAGCAGGATTCGACACCCCTGCTTTAAACCATCACTTTTTTTTTTTTTTTGTTATTCAAAATATTGAATGTGTTTCTTAAAGTATTTGTGTATATTGAAGTTTGTCAGTGTGTAGAATAACCAACTGTTAGTAATTTTTACTGTTATTTTCTGATTTTAAAGGCTCATGGTGAGACACTTCATACACACAAGAAGGGCATGCAAGCTGGCTTCCTAATACGAAGACTACGTGGTGCACTGCAGGACACCTTTCTCCTTTTAAATGTTCAAGAAAAAAGGACTGTTATGGACATTTGTGTTTTTTTTTCAAGCTTGTCTCAGTGGTTGTTTCCCATGAGGTATGAGTATATTTTCAGCTTTGTATGACAGTTTCTTGGCAGTTTTTTGCTACTTTTGTGCCCTTGTTGTATACATATACGGGCATTCACAAATTAGCATGCGCAGGCAGGTTGTGTACGGTTCTTAATATTAAAAACCTGTTTATAAACACTGCAATATATTTTTTTTAATGTTTCAAACAAATGTAATGTATTTTTTTTTATCTGTATCTAAAATAAAGTTTTCATTATCATAACTAGAAAATTAATGTTAAAACTTTTTTGAACTTAAATAAGTTGAAACAGCAAATATTGTGAAGTTAAATGAACTTCAGTAAAGCAGTTCAGCATAGGCAAGATTTAAAATGGTGAGCTGAAATGACTTGTACTTTTAAGTTGGTTTAACTTAAAATTTTAAGGCAGCCACAAAACTTAAAGTCCGTGTACAGTCAATTCTGAGAATTGTTTGTAAACACATTATAAATGTTAGAAATTCATTGCTGAAACATGTTACAAAGACTGTGAACTATATAGTACTTAAAGGTGGAGTTATACTGTTAAACAGTTTTTCACCATTTTCGTGATCAGGATTTTTTGGGCGGGGCTAAATCGGGACTCGATGACGCAATGGAGCCACCGAGCACGGCCCCTCCCGCAACACTATAAGAGCTGTGTTCGACTTGAAGTAGCACTGACTGCACAGACCGATCGCTGTGTGACATCAAAGTACAGTGAGAGCTATAGAGAGCAGATGCTCATTATGCTTTCGAATCGCTCTCGCGGTGCTTTGATGTCAAACACTGATCGTTCTGCGCAGCGCTGCTTCAAGTTGAACACACCTAATAACTAGAATGCATAAGCATCAGTGGTTCGTCCGCTCAATTGCGAATTACTGTTATTACTGTTAGTTACTACAGCAGTTTGCTAGCTATACCTTTGTCACGTTAATACATGGTTGCGATAATTTACAAAACAACTAAGCTCGGTCTCCTTATTTAAATTAAGCTGCTAGAGGAAGACAGTTGAGAGAGACTGCAGCTTTGCTGCGAGTGGGCGTGGTTTCAGCGCCGCCAGCGGACACGCCCCCAGCATTTGAGAGCAGAAAATACGGCTTTTTTCATGATTTTGATACCTTATTTTATTTACTTGCCTGTTTTTTTTAGCATTCAAATTTGGCTGGGTGGTTAATAACACATTTTTCTGTGGTGTGACAAACTCAGAACACACATTTAATATTGACTTTACACGGACTTTAAGTTTTTAAGTTGAAACGGGTGAAAATTTTTTACAGTGTAGAGATTAGCCTTGCTTAAGGGACGTCGCAGCCGCTTCCCCTGTTCTCCAGCACAGCAGGAGGGCTCTCTTCCCAGAGTCTTAATCCCCAAACCTTTTTCCCCCTGCTTTCCTTGGGAAAGGACTGGTGTGACATTGCTTTTCAGTTCTTATTCAGGCTAGGTGTCTCCATGCTATTGCTTCCCGGACAGAGTCTCTGGCATCCCAAAAGGATGGCAAAAGCACGACGAAAGTCGGTGTTGAAGGCGTATATGATGGGGTTGAGAGACGAATTGGCCCATCCGAACCAGACAAAAACATCAAACGTAGTTGGACTGATGCAGGGAAGACCGGTCGATGTGCGCTTACAAAACGGCACCATGCAGTTCAGGACAAAAAAGGGCAACCAGCAGCACACGAAAACCCCCATTATAACCGAAAGCGTTTTTAAGACTTTCGTCTCCCTTTTGAAGGACAGTTTGAAGGAGCTCTCCGAATCCACATTGGAGCTGCTTCCCATGCTGTCATGCCGAATCTTGGCGCTCTCAGCGGCCCTTTCCAGAGCTGAGATCCGTCGGATCTGCTTGTGGGCGATTCGGTAGATCTGGGTGTAGGTTACGATCATAATGGCGACAGGAATGTAGAAGCTGATGAGCGAGGATGAAATGGCGTAAGTTCGGTTGAGGCTGGAGTCGCAGTTGTCTGTAAGCAGAGCCCTGCGAGATGCGTTGACCTCTGGAAAGCTCATCGGCTGAGCCTTGTGCCATTTGAGCTGAACTGGAATGAAGGAGATGAGTACAGACAGGGTCCAAGCCATGCTGATCATCACAAAGGCCACTCTGGGAGTCATCTTCCTCTCATAGCAGAACGGGCTGGAAATGGCCCAGTATCGGTCCACACTGATGACACACAGGTTGAGGATGGATGCTGTGGAGCACATGATATCGAAAGCCACCCAAATGTCACAAAATGCTCCAAAGGGCCAGAAGCCAGCCACCTCTGTCACAGCCTTCCAGGGCATGACCAGAATGGCCACCAGCAGGTCTGACACCGCCAGCGAGATGACAAAAAAGTTGGTGACTTTAGAGCGCAGGTGGCGAAACTTTGTGACAGCTGCACAAACCAGTGTGTTCCCGAGCAAAGTGGAGAGGATTAGAACGGACAGAAAGCAACCGGTCAGAACCCGCGTGGACCGGTCGCTTTCCACAAAGCCGCTGTCAATGACCGTTGTCAAGTTCAAATCCATCACTGCCATCTAATATCTCCTCACTGCATCATGAGAGCTAGATGTGAAGTGTTCGAGCACGCCTGTCAGACGTGTCACCTCAAGTAAGGACGTTTTTCATAGCAAAGTTCATATTTCCAGTTCATATTCCATTGCACAAAACACTGTCCTGCATTCCAGTGCCAATAAAGTCAGGTTCGGTTCAGTTATACTGCCATGCCATTCAGAGAAACATATATAATATTGTAGTAGCATATCAGTGATCCAGCATCCATCGAAACAAAGTCTGCAGTTTTAACTCACCCATCCAGAGTTCCCTTATGTATAACTAGTGGTGATCATGTAGGAGTCCTTATGCCATAAGAGACTGAGACATGTTTCAGATTCCACTGAGGAATAACCTGTTCTTGCATTTCTGTGTGTCAGAAAAGAGACAAAACAAATATTAAGAGAATAAATACACAAGACACCTACTAGCTATATTCTTTATAATAACGTTAAACTCACCTGTTAGAGGATACTGAAGCGCTTCTTTTCCGAATAATGTTGCATTTTTGCTCTTTGAACCGTCTTCTCCGTATATATAAAAAAAACGATTCATTTGAAAAAACAGGAAAGAAAACTTGTTTCGTCCTCCATGAATGACTCTAGCGCACCTTTGTCCTGTCGAAATGAATTCCTTCAGGATGCGCGAGCGGCATGAGCTCCACGCGACGAATGCGCGTCGTTTGAAGATCGGTGAGACCCGACACCAAATGACATGACAAACACACTTCACACCGAGATGTGTCGTGCATGAGCCTGAGGGGCTTGAGAAATTACTCTAACAGTAGGTCGTCCGGTTTTAGAGTCTGTGCTGAAAAAAAAAGGAAAAAAGAAAAACATTGTGAGTCACAGTGGAGCTGCGTGCGCGATGCGATCTCATGTTACGATTCTATTACGACTGAACTTGAACGATTCATGATCCGTTCATCTTAATTAAATCTTTATTTTATGCTCAGGTTATAAATTGCAGCATGACTGCGTTTGATTATCGCTGTTATACTTTTTTCTCTTCGGATTGCATGAATGAATTGCTAATTCATTCACTTGACTGCTGCGGATTTTCTGCTGATGTTAACCTGGCCGAAATACCTGAAATAAGGAAATGTGTCGTTAACTCACATATTTGGATTGTCAGATGTTACAACCTAAATCAAGTCAACGAGGCCACCTAATGGGGAGTCCTGTACTAACCAGATGAGTTCATGCTTTTACATTTCTGTTACTCTCTTAGGCTATTTTTTGCTATCCAGTGGCACTTGTTAGGGGTCCTCCTCAGAAACGCTGTTTCGTTATTAAAATGCTGATTTCTGCATTTTAGGCTACTAAATGCAATTATTCTGTTTGCAAAATTATTTTCACAAGATTAAAAGCCATCACAGCATATTTCATATACATCTGATGCATGCAATAGGCCTATGTTGAACTAATGAGCTTATCTGATAAAATACTGATAATACGAGAGGTTTGATCACCTAATTAGTCATTTGTTACAGTAAAGTGCCTTTGTATGATGTAGTGAGTCATACTGAAGACCAGAGTGTATTTAGTATGGAATATTTCCTAGAGCAGTTTGCAGTGTTATTGTTTCTAATGACTGTATTGTATTATTATTGTTGTTGATGTTTAAATATGTAATGCAATTTGGACTCTAGTGTGAAATGCTGTTTACTGTCCAAATGCTGAAAATGCTGTTCAATGAGTTCAAATGTCCTGTATACTGTATATATTCCACAGAAAATTGTTGGAAAAAATAGATACAGTAGCAAGATGCACTTTTATGTAAGAAGTGTACGTCTTCTGAAAAAAATGATTAATATTTTCTAAAAGTTGAGTATAAACACATGGCATGAGTAGGGTATGGAAAGTAGGATAAAAAGTCATAGTTTCTCTCCTTTTATCTTTATTTTCACTGAAAGTGTGCCTGCTCTTGAAATATGATCAACCCCACAATTGCGTGAGAGAAATGTTTCTGATAATGAAGACTCCTTGTTGGTGGGTTTGATGCAACAAAACTTAGATCATGAGTAGATATTAGCCTGACCTCAAAGCTGTCATCAAGATGAATGTTGCTTAACTGTTTTATTTAACCTAAGAACATATTTCTTTTAAAATAGAGGATTTATAATGGGCTAAAAAAATTGTCTTTTTTTCTGTCTTTTTTATGCAACAACTTGGTTTATCTTGCAGTGCTTTGAAAGACTCAAAACGAGCATCAGTTGCTACAAAAAAAAAAAAAAAAAACTTACATTGTCTTTACCAATAAATATCCTTTTTCTTAAAAGTGACTTTTTTCCCTTTATTGTGGCAATGCATTTTTGATGCCACATTCTCATAACAGCTTATACATTTGAAATCTTTTTATAATTTTTATAAGCATACATGCACAATTTAAAATATTGATCCTTGTGCATATCAAATTCATTGGTAGTCTCATGATCTGCACCATCACTAAATGCTTAAATTAATTATTATATTACTATAATCACATCAGTCACTGAAATCTGGAAAGGATCTATTTCCTAAGAACCAAATGCAGATTATTAGACTTGATAAGAAAAACAAAACAAAACAATATGTTTTAGTGGAAAATTGATTTTTAATAGAAATACTGATATGTAAATTGTTAACGAATGTGATTGGTAATGCTTCAGTGTATAAGCTGACTGTATTAGGTGTGCTGACGCATATCATTTCATGATTAAGGTCAGTCTGTTTCAGGATAAGATCCAGATCAATGCAGACATGGCTACTGGTTTCTCAGGTTGGATTGATGATGGTGGACACTTGAAAAATCATCAAAAAGTCAGTGATCTGTGAGTTTAGATTTGGCCACCAGCAGCTCATAAATCACACTTTCAAAGCAGACGATCTGTCTGGAGTCACCAGGCCTGAGTTGAGAGCTTTTACGCAACCTCCAGCTGCTCTTGCAGTTTCAAAATCATTGTCTGACTTGTATAAATTCTTTCAGTCATCACTGTCTGGCGCTGTCTGACTTAGTTTATCTCAAGCAACAAACCTGAAAGTACTGGTGAACATATTTTTTGGGGGCGCAGGAAACCAGCAAAACCCATCTCTTCCTCATACTCCTCCTGTCTGTCAAGATAGCATCTTATCAAATGTTTTGGTACTTTTAAATGGAACTTTCTGTCTGTATCAAAAATGTCTTTTCTGAGATGATAACCTAAAATCACAACTGTGACTTACGAAGTCTGGATGTCTCAAAAAACAATACAGGGAAGTGACCTGCTAAATTGTGAAATGCATGGAGTTTACATAGAATGAGTGTCAGTGTTGCAATAACATGAGCGTATGCAGTGTATTGTGTGACTGCATCGTGTCTTGTCCGTGTCTCTGACTAGTCCAGTTCTAACCAGATGGGGTTTATAAATAAAGTAATTGCAGTGCAGCTGATGGCTCCCATTGTGGTAGTGGACATAGTCCAGATAAGGTGCCTGTATGTTTAAGTCTACATAATGTTAGAGTTCAGATAAAACTGTGAAGGCACTTTCCACAGATAGGGTACAAAATACGGTCTGAAACTCATTTTGTTTATTTTTTTAGTAAATGTGAAGAAGGTCAGTGTAAGGAGGTGCATAGTCTGCAGAAAATGGTAATCATCCACCTCAGAAGGACAAAGTATTAACATAAACTACAAAGTAAAAAGTGTTTTTTTTAATATAAGAATGAAGCATTTATTTAATTTTTTTTATTATTATTATAAATTATGTCTATTCTTGTCACAGTGTGAACACCCAAGCATCATGCTGTAACATGGTTAAAATAGATTTACTACTGTTATGTTGATTTTTTTTTGTATTTTTTTTTTTTAATGGTTGCATGATTTTAAATGTTGGACACATTCAGGAAGGTCAAGATCAGGGTTAAAGTACAAAATAGGACAAAATCATTATTTAAGGGGGATTCAGGCATTTGATGTCTAAAACTAGCTAATTTTTATGCTACATTAATTTTATGTTTCGATATGAGTTTAACATATTTAATAGTTCTTGCCTTATTCACAGAAAGACCCATGAACTGATTGATGTTGAAGTCTTCATATAGAGGAAGTCCAATTTCTGGCATAACGGTCTTGCAACGCGCTCTGGAAGCTGGATGTTCTTTGTCATTGGTCTCCTGAATATTCCATTCCTGTGTTGTTAGGGATGTTCCATCTCGTCAGGACGCTGCCAGCAGCTGCGGGACTGTCTGTTTCCATCCATCAGGCTTAATATTGTATACACGGCCTCCTTCAAGATGCACCACATCCCATCAGTACAGCCAAGAGAAGATAAACAATACGTAGCTGTGTCAGTTTAATTGACTACACCACTACCGCAGCAATACAGACTTGCTGAGTATATATGTTATGTTTGCAACTTAATGTGAAGTTTTGTATCCATCTAGCATATATAATTGGCACGCACTGAAGAAACTGAAATATATTTAGCAAAGAAAAAAGTCTGTAAAAATAGGGTCCAGTGCACTTTTTTAATATGAAAACATAGGTTTAAAGGAAATGTCCATAAAGGTAACAGAAAGTGTTGTGGCAGAAAATTATCTGTAAATTACCTTTTCCGTTTTGCTAGAGTTTTTTTTTTTTTCTTAAAGTGTGTACATCATGGCATAAGAATCAAGACCAAATATGAATGAGGCAACAGGAAAAAAGTTGATCTTAAAAATGTTCTTTTTATTCAAAATTCAATTTAACAAAATCTGTGGATCATAATGCAACATGATGTTCGTATTGCTACAATACAAGTCAAAACTTTAACATATAAAGTATAGTGTTGATCATTTTTCTTCCTGTGATGAAGAATAACTAACTTTTTTGAATGAAATCCATTTCAATTTACAAACAATTTCGAGGATAGAGAACAACCAACACAGACAGGTCAAAATAAATAAATAAATAGAATAAATAAATATATACTGTAAATATAGAGTAAAAAAGAGACATTTTGAACAAATAAATATGTAATTCACATCTCCATAGCAGGGCGTCCGTTTAGTTACTTTTGTGACTTGCATCATTGATGATTTTGTTTGCAGTGGGCATTCCAGTTTTGGATGAACTCGATGTAATTCTGAATGAACTTCTTGAAATCGTCTGTTGTCAATGTTGTCAGGTCATGCGTTTTGAAGTTACAGTTGTCATTTGGCTGGAAAAATCAAAAGACAAAACATATGCATTGCATTATTTAAAATTATAAACTATCTCATCTTTCTATGCTGTATAACTGCATTGTCTTTAAGACACAAAATTCTTTCTATAATTGAACAGAGATGTTAAAATGATGAGAATGTTTCAGAAGAATTCATGGTGAGGTCAGGGGTTAAACAGAGCCCAATGAACGGTGCAAATAATTCAAAACAAACGTCTTACCTTGACTCCAAAATGAAGGAAAGGCTGCAGGTTGTCCAAAATGTTGGCTACCTGGACTTTGGGTAATACACTTTTAAATGACTTCAGAAAGTGCTTAAGGTGTCCAGCAAATAAGCCCTTGCACTCACACTGTGTTTAAAAAACAATCCCCATAAGAATAAATTCATGCAATTTATTATTATATTTAAAGCAATTGTTTCAATGTTCTGTAATACAGAGAAAACGACGCAAAATACTCACTGCATTCTTTACTTCTCGAGGTGTTTGGATTTGTACTGATTTACTGAATGCCTAGAAATTGAAACACAAGTCAATTGATATCAGAGAATGTGTGCAACACATTAACCCTTATTAGTCCATATAGTCAACGAAAAATATTTTTTTCTTTAGGCATGGTTTAACTATGTTTAACAGCTAAATCAAGCATGATCAGTATGGCAAGCATCTGCTACCAAATTACCTGTCAAAACACAAGTCATTCTCTCTCACACCTTAATGTAAAAATAATTCACTTACACTGAACTGATGCTTCTCAAGTCTTTCAAGCCTGTGCAGAAGTTCAGAGAAGGTTGTAGCGGTGTTCGAGTTCGCATAGCTAAGAGCAAGAAGTGTAACGAGAAGACTTAGCAGTTTCATGTTCTCGTTCGCAGGGATGCTTTCTAGAGATAATGATCTCATTCTGCACTCTAACCCTTATATACACATAAAGCAGGAAACTAATACCACATACGCTTTCCCTTAAAACATAGCCGTGATGTAAACCAAGTTTCTAAATCGGTTAAAGGGGAAAATACTGGGGCTTCATTAAGAATGCTACTGCCCACAGAGGAAAACTGAGTGGGAATGTATACAAACTACAAGGTTAATTTTATTTATTATAATAAAAGTTCATTTTTGTTTTTATATAATAATACTGGGATCTTTTAAAAAATAATTCTCAATTTATACAATGGATGCAGCATGGTCTTGAAAGCAAAAGAACAGTCCTGATAGGGATACAAGGAACAGAAATTTGTTTAAATACGAAGCTGGCCCGTGCAAGAGTCTCTTAGAAAGACATGATGGTTAAAGAAATAGTTCACCTGAAAATGAAAAGTTGCTGAAAATGTGCTCACCCTCAGGCCATCCAAGATGTAGATGAGTTTGTTTCTTCATCAGATTTGGAGAAATCTAGCATTCCACCACTTTCTCACCAATGGATCCTCTGCAGTGAATAGATGGCGTCAGAATGAGAGTCCAAACACCTGATAAAAACATCACAACACTCCACAAGTAATCCACACCACTCCAGTCCATCAGTTAAGATCTTGTGAATTGAAAAGCTGTGTGTTTGTACGAAACAAATCCATCATTAAGAAGTTTTTAACTTTAAACCATCACTTCTGGCCAAAATACAAGTTCATAATCCATAATAACACTTCCTCCAGTGGACAAGTCCATCTCCTATTGTCCCCGCATATCAAAACCCACCCACATATTTGTTTAGAGCTGTTTTGGACTGTTTTCACTTATAAATGGTGCTTGATCTGTGCATATTTCTCTCCTGATTCAGACGAGATGGCTTTTTCCATTGGAGAAATCAATATTATGGACAGAGGACTCATATTACAGAGATGGTTTGAAGTTAAAACCATCTTGTTGGATTTGTTTCTTACAAACATGTAGCTTTTGGCTTCCCATATGTTATTTGATGGACTGGAGTGGTGTGGTGTACTTATGAATTGTTGTGATGTTTTTATCAGCTGTTTGGACTCTCATTCTGACGGCACCCATTAACTACAGAGGATCCATTGGTGAGCGAATGATGTAATGCTACATTTCTCCAAATCTGATGAAGAAACAAACTCATCTACATCTTGGATGGCCTATGAATGAGTACATCTTCATCAAATTTTCATTTGTGGGTGAACTATTCCTTTAATAGAGGTCATGGGAATATCAATATGAAAATAAGCATTAATTTCAACAGTGTTTCCTCTTGAAATAAAGCACCACATTAAGATTTAGGTTAGCATAAAAAGTGACCAAGACTTTCACATTTTGTATTTTACAGAAAAAAAAGCCAAATGTTTTTGAAACAAAATGAGCGTGAGTAAGTAATGAGAGTTTTTGTCTGTGAACTAATCCTTTAGTATGTGTAATATCTCTTGACTTGTGGAATTTTATCTCAATAAACAGTTCATGTGGGTGTCAGAGGTTTCTGTAGACATTTTTTGTGGTACTGACACAGTTTCTAAAAGGTCATAGTAGAGATATTTACACGTTGTCTCATATGAGGAACTTGCTCAGCTGGATGCTTTCACACTTTATTTCAAAGCTAATCAGGAAGAGGTGGGCCCGTGAGTTTCTGTAGCCCTGCTGAGGGAAATCCGTTGATGATGATACAATAATTAATATAGGCCCCACCTTCACAAGGTGCAAATAATAGCAGCTTACACTGAAGTGAAAATTAATGACTCATTGCAGTGTCATTCATTTCAATGTGTCATCAATGATATCTGAACTTTTTTATTCAACACTCGTATTGAACACTCATGTACAAAACATTCAACACTCAAATAATAAATAGTAATAATAAATTAAATACAAAATTTCATTGTGTTTAGTGTTTCTTCAATATTCAGGACAGATGTGTAGATTTGAATTACATTCTATTTAAAGATCAACATAACTGACTCTTCACAGGGAGTTTGATTGACAGGCGATCTGACTAATAATGGCGAATCAGCCATTTTTGTCTGACAAACAAACCAGACAGTAGCATCTGTGGACTTGAACTTGAAAAAGTATGTGTACTGACGTCTTTCTGCAGTTGCAACAAGATACCTTCTGATGTTCATTCATGTTTATTTCATGCTATAACTAGTAAAGAAAAAGAGATGATCGGTTCATGTGCTGCTTGAACTGAGGCGCTACAGTGATCTTCATGACACATTAAAAGGGGTCATGAACTGCCTCTGTTTTTTTACTTTGTACTGTTCTCTGAGGTCCACTTATAATGTTATCAAGATTTTTACATCAAAAAACACCATAATTTAGAAGTAATAGGCTATTTTCTGTCCTGCTTTTAACCCCCCTCATCAGAACGCTCTGTTTGAATGGGCGTGGAGGATTGTAGACTCGGAAGTAAACGCCCACTGCTGTGATTGGCTAACAGTTCTGTGTTTGACAGACTATGTCCTTCACAGATAGACGCTGTGATTTAGGTCTAAAATGCATAAATAACTCAATACATATAAAACGATCTGTAAGAAGAGACAAAGCAATAGTGATCACGTAATAAAAACAAAATAAAAAAAATGTCACAACTCACACTTGTGTGTTGTGACATTACTGCCGGATCCAATGTAGTCAGCACAGCATTGTCTTTTAGTTTCAATCTTTTTGAAAATCCCGCTTCGAATTGTGCCTTGTTTGTAAACGAGTCTGCGGTAAAATGAAGTGAACAAAGGACAGAGTTCTTACTGACGTGGTCTGGATCTTCATTAAAAAATTAAGTTCATTCACTCTTTCCTAACATTGGGATCAGAAGGAAGGCAACGCAAACAGTGTTTTTCCACAACTTGCCACTGCACAGTGTTATGTTGTCTTCAGAGCCATCTTTATCGTTTGGTTTCTGCGTAGACCTGTGCATTCACCTCTCCCGTAAACACTACATGCACGAATCGGTGGGCGGGGCTAAACAGGCAGTGATGTCAAAGCAACACTATTAGATCGAGTCGTACATTCCACAAGCTGTTGTTTTGACAGACTGCCTTCAATATAAGCTGTTTTTAGACTAATGACAAAGTTTTGAGTTCTGAAACTTACAGGATGTTTTTATAGTACAATGACCTCGTATATGTCAAAAAATCAAGGGAATTTTGGTTTCTCAGTTCATGACCCCTTTAAAGAGCCACAAAACGGTATTTGGGTCAGTATCACTGTTGGGTGCCTTTTGGTGTCCTGTACATAAATAACTAATTTGCCATGATAACTTAACATAAAAATGACTATGAAAGGGTGTGTTCTATTAGGCTAAGTTTTTATATTCATAACAAAAGCATTACTTGGCTCTTTAGATACATTTTCTAGATTTTATTTTAGTTTTGTGTAAGAGGATGTGTGTTATTTTGCTATGTCCCATGCACTGCTCATTAAATTTGAATGATAGTAGAATAGTCAAATCATAAAATTTTTAAAAAATTGTTCTCCCATTATTATTTTGTTAAATAAGAGATTACTCAGTTTGAGTGTATTGATCATTTGGTAATAAAGACAATGTTTTTATTGAATAAAAAAGAAGAGTTTGTCTATGTCCCTTGAATGGTTGTCCACCCTGTCGTATTGGGGAATCCGCCCCTTTAAGAAAAGGCCATCCCCTTTAGTGACATCAGGACAACTTTGAAAAGGGTCATTTAAACTCGGCATGAAACGGAAGTTGGGAGTGTTTTTTTTTCTCTACTGTGACGTATATCCGAGTGAAACGGCATCTGAAATGAGAGGGCGGGACTTGAGTTCGTCCTTCGGGAATTGATTGGATCGTTGGAAGTTGGGGCGTTACTAACAAAATGGAGGCAGATCTGAAATGGCAATTTGCAGTTAGTGGTGGGGGATTACTCGCCACTGGATTCACCGCCGACACCCGAGCATGAATAAATGAGTTATTTATTAAGGATGACGACCACGATCAACAACACAAAACATGCCTCGTCCCGTCCCAATCCCACGAAAAAACTGGGGGAAAATCCCGTCCCGTTCCAATCCCGGAAGAATGACTCCCATTCCCTCCCACTCCCGTATTGTTTTTTTGTTTTGTTTTTTGTACAGTAAAAATACAGTACAAATCTATGGAAGTCCGTTTCCGCCACTGAATAAAAAATTAAAAACGTAATTGCGACTTTTTATCTGACAATTCTGATTTTTTTTTCTTAGAGTTATAAAGTCATAATTGTGAGATATAAAATCGCAATTCTGAGAAATAAAGTCAGAACTGCGAGATATAACTCACAATTCTGACTTTTTTTTCTCAGAATTGCGAGTTTATATTTCACAATTATGACTTTAAAACACACAATTGCGAGTTATTAAGTCAGAATTGTGAGATATAAACTCGCAATTCTGAGAACACGTCTTTTTTCCCCCTCAAAATTGGACTTTATAACTCGCAATTGCGAGTTTATATCTCACAATTCTGTGGAAAAAAAAGTCAGAATTGTGAGATAAAAGTAGCAATAACCTTTTTCTTTTATTTTTTATTCAGTGGCAGAAACAGGCTTCCATACAGATCACAGCGTGCCCACCTTAGTTGAATAAAAATCCAAAATGTAGTTTTTTGTTATTATATTGAACTGAAAGCCAGCTTAAACAATGCACAGTGTGCATTGCACAAACATTAAATTTCATTAAATTTCATGTAAATCATCCATGCTAACACACGTTTTCTATTTTTTTTTTTTCATTTGAAGTGAAAGTGAAAGTCGTGACGTATTGTCAAGTATGGTGACCCATACTCGAAATTGGTGCTCTGCATTTAACCCATCCAAGTGCACACACACAGCAGTGAATAGTGAACAAACGCACACACACACACACCGTGAACACACACCCGGAGCAGTGGGCAGCCATTGCTCCAGCGCAGTGGGCATTGCATTGCTCCAAGGTTCGATGCCTTGCTCAAGGGCACCTCAGTCATGGTATCGAAGGCAGAGAGAGTGCTGTTCATTCACAATCCCCACCTTCAATTCCTGCCGGTGCGAGAATCGAACCGGCAACCTTCAGGTTACTAGCCCAACTCTCTAACCATTAGGCCACGACTTCCCCCAGTAGACATTTCACTCTCACAAATAATAAATGTGCACACAAATAAACCTAGAGTCTTTACAGATTCGGAAGATGTCTTAGGCTACCTTGGGTGCTCGGTCATTTCCGTGGGTGCTCGAGCCCCTGAGCACCCACAGGATCGGCGCCTATGTAGACCAGCCATTAACAATCTGTCCATCACGGACTGCGTCATTCACAACCAGCCACACTAAAACAAACAGGAGGAGAGCATAAAGTGACAGAACAACTAGAATTGAGTTCAGAATTAAAATATACCGTTTATAGTTTATTTATATAAAAGGTATATTTGTGTATAAAGTTGGGTATCATTACTATTCCCGGTCCCGCCCACTCCCGCTGACATTTTTTCCTGTCCCGTCCCAATCATGTGATTCGTAGCGATTTTGTTTCCCATCCCGCGGGATTCCCGTGACCCGTGGGATTCCCGAAAAAATGTCAGCCTCTACCTCCAACATGT